>WBMV01002278.1:0-316395 GCA_013396655.1 Campylorhamphus procurvoides | reverse complement strand
ATGTTGGGGAGGTCGCGCCGCGCCAGGGGCCGGATGGGCCGGCGGCGGACAAAACCGAGCCAAGCCGGCTCCGAGGCAGCGACCGGCAGAAAAGGAGGGGCGAAGCGGGGAGGGAGAGCGGCGATGGGCGCGCTGAAGCCGGGACGGGCGCGGCCCCCGGCGGCCGCCATGCTGGGAAGGGCGGCGCGGCGCGGAGGGAAGTACCGGTCCTGCCCCGGGGCCGCTTCCGGCGGCGGCGCTTCCTGGGGGTGACCCTGTGGAGTCCTTGGCGCGGCGGCGGCGGAGATGGGGCGGGGAGGGGAGCCCGAGGTGAGCGGGACGGGCCTGGCCGGCCCCGGCACCGCGGCGGGAGGGAAGGAGGGCGTCGGTAACGCTGTACTCTCTTTTCTTTCCCCAGGAGGAAGAGGAAGAGCTGGTGGTAAGACGGGGGGCTCGGGCCGCGCGGTGCCGGCGCTCGGGGGGCCGCCGTGTGGCCCGCCCTGGACTCGGGGGGCCGCGGCGTGTGGGGTGTCCCGGTGCTGAGCGCGGCCCCGTGTCCGCAGGATCCCCTCACCACGGT
The DNA here is from genome assembly GCA_013396655.1 of Campylorhamphus procurvoides. Taxonomy (NCBI): domain Eukaryota; kingdom Metazoa; phylum Chordata; class Aves; order Passeriformes; family Dendrocolaptidae; genus Campylorhamphus; species Campylorhamphus procurvoides. Next base: position 315,836 of record WBMV01002278.1, on the reverse strand, counting down.
ACGGGAGCACTGTGAGCAGACGGAGAAATGCGTGAAGGCGCGGGAGCGGCTGGAGCTGTGTGACGCCAGGGTGTCCTCCCGCTCCGAGACGGAGGAGCAGTGCACGGAGGAGCTCTTCGATTTCCTGCACGCCAGGGACCACTGTGTGAGTGCAGCGTGTCCCCACTGGGGCTGCGGGCAGAGCTGCCTGCGGGCACGCTGCTGACTGATGGGTCGAGTGTGAGCTGAGGGAGCTGTTCACTCAGAGGGAGCTCTCAGAAACTTAGCTTTGATGCTTTTTTATTGTTAAACGTTTGGTTCCTTCTCGTTCCAACAGATCCAGCTGGGATTCGGTAGGTTGTTAAACAGTTAAATGAGTTAGACCCCACTGTTTGTGCCCTGCACGTGGCACTTGGCCATTACAGTCTTGTATTTGCCATCTTAAATCTTTCTAATCTGAGCTGAAGCTTTGTGAGGCCTCTTACTAGTTTTCTTGAATGAGTTGTTGCAGAACAGTGAGAGGAATGGGGGCTGCGAGGCCGTGTGCATTGGTGGTCCAGAAAACCACTCTGCTGATTTACATCCCTAGACCACAACTTACTGAGGGTTCCCTCTTTTCAGGTTGCTCACAAACTTTTTAATAAACTGAAGTGAAGGTGGGTGTGATCGTCCCATCTGCTTCCACATCTGGTGTCAGCAGTTCCTGGATCACAGTTCTGCTTCCTGCAGTCCATCCACTATGCTGAGCATCAACAAAACGGCTTCCTGGCAGTGTGTCACTGCCTCTGTGCTCCTGGAAGATGTGCAGCTGTGCAAAAAACAACATGGTGATGTTCTGTAATTTTCCATATTAAACGTTCAGAGTTCCCATGGAAGTAGTCTCTGTTTATTTTCAGATTATTGTTCTTCTGATTTGTACTGGGTTAAGATGAAATCAGTGGGTATCAGAGCTCAGTTTAGTGGGGAGAGTCATCCTCACTGGTGGGAATGTCCTTTTTCTGCAGCTGTGATACACAGCAGCTGCAGCCCAATCCCACAGGGAAGAATTTGTTTGTTGTAGCTGCAAAGATTATTTCCAAGGCCAGTGTTTTTTCCACAGTGTTCCTGACTAAATTAAACTGAACAAGTGACCCTTTTCTAGGAGAGAAAACTTACCCCTCATCTCTGGGGGAAAGCTGTCACTTGTCCTTCACTGTCTCCTACTGCTGCCAGCAGCTGGAAGAGCCTCCTGGCTGCAGCCAACTCTGCCTTCTTGCCCAGGAAACCAACCACGTGGCTGTGGAGGCACAGGGTGTTGGTTCACCTGCTCAAGCCCCAGCCAGGGCCACCTGGGGGAACTAAAGCCTTTCTGTGCGAGTCCCTTCTGCTCACCTGGGACTGTCCTATCTGATCTTTGTCTCCTTTTGTGAACAGTAGCAGGAAAACATTTCACAGAGCAGAAAAATTCTCATCTGTTCTTCAAAGTGGAATTAAAACCACCACCTTTTCAATTTGGCTGTTCTTTATCCATGTTAGTGATCCATAGTGTTTTTTCTGGTGGATTTCAAGTTTAATCCCTGGGTGATTGAAACAGGCCTTTATCAGGGTAAGTGTAATGTTAATTTCAGGAGCTTTTGTACGGCGTCCAACTGCGCGCGTGTGTGTGTGTTTCTCCTGCAGCAAAGCCCGTTTGCTGCTGGCTCCTTTTCAAGCATCTGATGCCCAAGCCCGGCTGGGTTGGAAAGGGCATTAAAGATAAATTCGCCACGGGCAGGGACACCTTTCAAAGACGCGGTTGTCGGGAGCCCATCCATCCTCTCCACGAGCACTTCCAGGTCCCGCCCCGGAAGGCGCCGCGGCGGGGATGGCGGTGCTGCTGCGGAGGGCACCGGGGCTGGGAGCCGTGCTGGGACCGGGACCGGGGCCGGGAGCCGTGCTGGGAGCGGCGCCGCGCCGGCACCGGCACAAGAATAAATGGGTGAGCGGGGCCGGGGGGTCCCAGCCCTGCCCGCCGCGGCGCTCTCGGCGCACCCTCTCTCCTCTCCCCGCCCCTCTCCCGCTTCTCTCCGCGCTCACCCTTCCGCACCCCATTCCCCGCCTCTGACCTCCCCGTCTCGCCCTCTCGCTCTTCTGGCTTGCAGCATTTCCCCCATGCCGTGTCCCCTGCCCCCTTCGGCCATCCCGGGAATCACAGAACACGCCGAGGTGGGGGGGACCCATCAGGGTCGTCGAGTGCAACTCCTGGCCTTGAGCAGGACTCCCCAGGAATCATACCATGTGTCCTGACTGCGTTGCCCGAGTGCTTCTGGAACCCTCAGGCTTGGCCACTTCCCTGGGGAGCCTGTTCCAGTGCTCAGTCACCTTTTGGGTGAAAAACCTTCACCTGATATCTAACCTAAACTTCTCCTGACTCCTCTTCACGCCTTTTCCTCGAGCCCTGTGGCATTCCTGCTCCTGAACCTCCCGAGGGCACCACCAGCCCACGGATGCTAAGGTTCACCCGTCCCTGCCACTTTTGGGGTTCACCTGTCCCTGCCACTTTCAGGGGCAGCAGAATGGCCCTGTGGACCTCTGGCAGCACAGAACACAGCGCTGCATTCTCCCAGAACATGGAGACTAGGTGGGGGCATTGGGATGTTGAGCTGTTTTGTTTTTTAATGTCTCTGGTATTTTTCTCCCCAAGGCTGCCACGGCCCCCCGCATCCCGGCCACACGGCTGGCCCTGCACCACTTCGACATGACCTACAGCCTGCACCTGAAGGAGCTGTGGCCCTCTGTCCGTGTTGGCCTGCTCTGTGAGCAGAAGTACGGTGCCCTCCTCAACAACTTCTCTGCTCCTGACCATGTCATCGAAGAGCTGGAGCTGCTGAATGCCACTGATTTTGTTTTCAAAGCCCTCCAAAAGGCACAGCAATCACAGCAGGGTGCAGCTGTGAGGGAAGCAGTGAGAGACTCCTGGGAGGGCTCTGTTGAGGGCAGGAGTGTGATGCAGGCGGAGACAATGACACAGGCAGAGACATCACCACTACCGTTTTGTGCCTCCATCAACCCCAAAATCAAGTGTTACACCTTCCCCAGGGGTGACATCACGCGCTTTCGCCCTGCATGGTGAGACATCCCTGCACAGACAGCCCACTGCCATTGCCAGCCTTGGGGGCTGCTTCCATATGTCCCAGCCCTCACTTCCAACTTTTCTCTTCTTTTCCCTTTACACGTTTTCCTCTGTTATGCAAACTGGTGATTTCCAGGCCAGACACTCTGGGGCTCCTTGGTTATTATCTCATGGATGCAGCATCTCTCCTGCCCGTCCTTGCACTCGATGTACATCAGGATGACCTTGTCCTTGACCTCTGTGCAGCTCCGGGTGGCAAGGCTCTGGCTCTACTGCAGACTGGGCTTTGTATAAGTGGAGGTGGGTGTTCCCTTGCTGCCCTTCCTTAAACGGGGCTGAAAGAGTGTGTTGTGCCCATTCATGTCTGACTGTTAATCATCTCTGGGCATCAGAGTTGGGAATCAGGTGTGTTTTTGCAAGAGTGAGATACATTCCCAGTGTTCCTGTTCTGTTCCTGCAGGGCATCTGGCAGTCAATGATGTCTCTATTTCCCGGACAAAGAGGCTGCAGCAGATTCTCCATAACTTTGTTCCCAAAGAAGTCAGGGAAACTGTGAGTGTCACATCCTATGATGGAAGGGACTGGAAGGTTATGGAAGGTAGCACTTTCAATAAGGTAGGTTATTTGGAACTGATGAAGATAAACCCTCTTTTTGAGAAAGGCAGCAGCTTATCCTACAGTATAACTGTGTAGTTTTCTATAATCTTAAATGCAGAGAAAGAGGGGGGATTAAGACACATAGGTAGTAGTATTTCCTCCTGCTGCCTCTTCCTGCAGGGTCTGGTGTGTGTGTGTGCATCCAGAGTTGTACCTTTATTTGCCTTTGTAATATCATTTAGAAATCCTGGAAGGGATCTATCACCTGGAAGGGGTTAAGTGCAAAGTTTAGATAATTCTGGTTTCTCAGCTACGTCCATCTTCAGGGGCCGGGTTTGGAACTCCAGGGGTTGGATTTGGTATTCCAGGGACTGGATTTGGTACTCCAGGAGGCGTCGCTGTAGAAGCACTGGCTGTGGGTGTTGCAGTAAAGTCTTACAGGGAGACACACGGAGTAGGTATGTTAAATGACTGTGGGATGTTTTCCAGCATTTCTGGATCTGTTTGCACATTCCCAAAATGCCAGAGCAGCCAGATGATTACAGTTCAGTGTGGGGCACACCCACACTCAGCCACTGTGAGATCTGCTTGGTGCATGATGAGTGGAGGAGGTGGGCACGGGGCAGCTGCATGAGGGGACTCACTGAGCTTGACCTGGGCACGGGAGTGACAGGGTCCTCTGCTGTTGCAGGTGCTGGTGGATGTGCCCTGCACGACAGACAGGCACTCTGCCATGGAGGAGGACAACAACATCTTCCACAAGAGGCGAACCAAGGAGCGTCAGATGCTGCCCATGCTGCAGCTGCAGCTGCTGATGTGAGTGAGCTTGATGCTGTGTCCTGGTGTCCTGCAGCATTCTGTGGCCAGCACTGAAACCTTTTCTTTGCCTGTCCCCAACTGGGAAATGTGGAAAGCATGTGTAGTTTTCTCGAAGGGCAGTAGTTGGAACACATCAAAGCATAATATAAGAAGGTGCAAATGTTCTTGGTCAGATCACAGGTCCTACCTGTCCCCAGCACTAGCTGTAGGAGCTAGAAAGAAGGGTCTAAGGAACAGGATAGGTATAGTGTTATCTTTTTGGGTGATGATCACCTAAGTCCTGTAGTCAGCCCTGGAGCATTCCTGAGTGCCCACATCTCCCAGCACATGGGATGCTTTGTCACCCCATTATTCTGGGAAGGCTGAATGGACTCACTGTGTGGTGTGGCAATAAGGAAACAGATTAGAGTCCCATGGCAGTGCTTGAACTGCAAGTCTCTTCCCTTTTACATACTCTTATCCCACTCCCTTGGACATGACTGCAGGATTATGCCTTCCAGCTGCTTTCCAGTAGCATCTCTGCCATGTTAAATTCGTTATCAATCTAAGCATCTATTTGACTCATTGCCCTGGCCTGAAACAGTCTTCAGATTGCAGTGACACAGACTGCTGAGGTTGTGGAGTTCAAAGAGATTTGTCTGTCACTTTCTATGAGTTACCTGTTGGCATTCCAGTTTTGGTGGGTGGGAATGTCCTCTTCCTGTGACGATGTGTGTGTTCATCTTGCTTGCAGGGCTGGGATCCTCGCTACCAAGCCAGGAGGAGAGGTGGTGTATTCCACGTGCTCCCTCTCCCCACTGCAGAATGAGTGTGTGATCGAGAGAGCACTAGAGATTGCAGAAACCGAGTTTAACATCAATATCCGTGTTGTGGACTTGAGCCACTTTCAGACACTCTTCCAGGACACGTTTTCCTTCTTCTCAGATTGCCGGCTGGGGGAGCTTGTTCTGCCTCACCTCACAGCCAACTTTGGACCTATGTATTTCTGCAAATTACGTCGGATGTAGAAGGGCAATGGACTGTATCTGTTTGCTGTCAGGAAATACCCCAAATTTCCAGGGAATGTACAACTGCTTTATATTTATTTTTCTTTTTTAAAATGTCCCAAAGGAAGTCTGCTCTTTTACTGCAGACATAGAAAATAAATGAGAAAGACCTGCTGTGAAGTCTCCTGAATATTTTATCTGTTTGAGACCGAGGTGTTTAATCTAGGAAATAGTAGGGTCTTATCAGAGGGAGCAGTTTATCCATCTGTGTGGGGCAGGATAAATCGCCCTGTGTGGATGCTGCTCTCTCCCTCCTGTTTGACTGCTTTGATCCTATGTGAGCAGGTTTGGGTTAACAGACACCATCTGGGGATCTCAGTCTTTCTGTCCCAGATCTCACCATCTGCATAAGCGAGTTGCATCTGTCTCTGCTTATCTCCTGCCTTCAGAAAGAGCAGCCTGAGGTCCTAAAGTCAGAGGTTCCTAAGAATGCCCCCCTGTGAGATTGGAATTGTGTTTGTTATGCTGGAGATCTGGTGTTGTGGAAAGGCCAGTGACTACTGCCATCCCTCATGGACAAGAAAGCTATGGCAAAACGTGAATGTTCCTATGCAAGATGCCATTTAATGCCCAGTGGGCAGGTGTTAGTATGATTTTGAGTAGGAACTGTATAGAATCAGCCATCAGTGAAAGATTACTGGAGCTGTGATAAGGGTAGTTTAATAGCTACCTTTTTATTTTTGTGAGCAAAGTACAGTGATGGGGAAGGTGAGCATGGCTGTATTCCTCACAAAGCAGCCCATAGTTACATTCATATGAAGTTACTCCAGGGCCAGCAAGAACACTGTTGAGCTTTTGTAACCCTTTTCTCTCAGCACCACCCTGTTTCTGCACGAGTCAGCATTGATGGAAATGGGGGTGAAGGGGTGAACCCTCATCTGTGTCCATCCTTGCAGGAAGGTGCAGTGCATAGATTTATCATCAGCTGAACCCATCTTAAGCCAGTCCTGCTGTCTGCATGGCATCCTGGTTCCTTACAGGATCTGTGCTTACTGGCAAAGAGAGGGGTCAGGAAATGGCATTTCCTTCCTCCTTGCCTCCTCACTGTAGTCTCTGCACAGCTGATGGCAGTCCTGCAATGCTGTCCCTTTTGCCTTGGGGGGACAGTGGCGGCTATGCCATTCTTTTCTCACGGGTGAGGGTCTCCACCTCCTTCATGAACCGCAGGCACAGCTCCTCCTGCCACGGCAAGGCCACACACTGCACTGCCACAGGCATCCCCACAGCTCCTGACACAGCCTGAGGCGGGTACACAAGCAGTGAGGGGTTACCCGGTGGGCTCAGATCTCCAGCAACTTTTGGAAACCTGTTTTAGGCACGTGCCTCATTCTGGAGAGTGGGGAGGTTGGAGTCTGAGCCTTGCCATTCCAGCACTGTTGCATGCTAGGGCAGAGGGAAGGCTTTTGCTGTTCTCTTCATAGAAACAGATGCCAAATCTTGGGTAACATGTTTGAGACACCTCCCACATGCACCCGAGCCAGCTCTGCTTTGAGTTTTCTTGTAGCCAGATCCCTTTCCCTTCAGCATTCTCATTCCTGCTCCATGCTGCACTGACAACCTGGGCCCATGAAGGTGCCATGGAGCAGGAGGAGAGTGCAGTGCAATGCTGTGGGCTGTGGTTGTCACAAAGACAGGCTCACAGAAACCTTGCTGCATGGCTTTCTGGCTTCAGCCTATAACCCAGCTGGGTGGTGCTCCTGTAGTCCCCCCCAAAGCTTAGCAATTTAGGATTTTTGGGAGCTTGGGAAAAAAGCAAGGGGTATATGCAAGGTGGACTTGGGGATTAGCAAGGAGTTTATAAAGAGGTAAATTTTTTTGCACTGTGGTCATATTGTGAAGGTATTTGGGAGCCCCTGATATGAGTTAGATTATTACTTGAACATCCCTCAGCAGTCTGCTTCACCACTTTCCGTACCTGTTTCAGTGTCCGGTCCCAGGGATCATCACAGCATCCTTGGTAAAGGTTTAGCTCTTCCTCATCAGCTTCTGTCACTGTGCTCACAGGTACAACCCCAGCAGGGAAGTTCAAGACATTGTACAGCATCGTGGAGGAGATGGCAGCTGAGAGCAGCAGAAGAGAGAATTCAGCCAGTCACAGCCTTCTGTCTTATTTCAAACTTACACATTCCACGTTCACTGAAGCCCCTGAGAACTCTCTGTCTGACTCCACCTCCTCAAATAGCTTTAAGGTAGTTACTTTTCCTTCCTAATTCCCATAAAATGCCTAGTCCATGGTACTGATGTTTCTTTCCAATCTCAAGCACTGTGGTCCTTTGCCCTCCCGGGAAGGTCCCAGACTCACTTACTGAGGAGTTTCCCAGGGTATCCTGTGTTGAAGGCAGGCCCCAGGACAGGGCATAGCACAACATCCAGATGGAGTTCCTTCCACCGAGTGATGAACTCGGAGCGGTATACCTTGGGGAAGAGAGGGGGGATGACATGGAAGCCATGCCTGTGCCTGGTGCAACTCAGCTTTTTCAGGGTATGCACCAGGCTCTGGCACAGCTGAGGAGGCACCAGCCGTCGGCAGTGTTCAAGGCAAGAGCCAAAGGAATCCTCCACAGCATGTGGCCAGGAACTAGAAAGGTCCCTATTCAGCCATCCTCACTCGCCTGACAGCTTTTGCTGTGCTGGGACTGTTGAACCATGGGTGTTTGGGCATGAGCCTTGTGGGCGACTGAGAAAGTCCTGTCTGAGCTGATCCAAAAGCCCATCTACCCCATTCCTGTCTCTCTTTTGTGCCTTTCCCTCTGTTCTGTCTCATCCTCAGCACCTCCTCTCCTGCACAACCCCATTCTGAGCTGATGACCCTCCAACCTGGTGTTTTCCATAGAGCCTCAACTTGTAGCATGATGCCTGAAAGTCCTCAAAACATACCTGTATTTGATGGTGATGATTCCACATCTCCTTCACTGACCTGCAAGGGGAAATTATAGTAACATCTTTAAGAGGGAGAGGAATTGCTTAAATAGGCCTCTGGGTTGATAAGCCCCAGTGATTTTAGCAGTTACTTAAAACAATACAGCTTTCACAATCTTTCTAAAGTTTCCTTTGGCATCTGGCCAAGCAATTAAATAGCAAATGTTTGTAAGTGCTGTAGAGAAGGTTTCTCTGATGAGCCTGGATTTAGTACTCATCTTTTTCACAGGCTTCCTGTATGACCTTATCCCTCAGTCCTGTCAGGGCATCACTAGGGGCAGTGCAGCACTGGAGAGCTGTGTTCCTAAAGGCTAAAGCAGTGTTCATGATGCAAGGACAACTCCTGCAGAGAGCAGGTCAGAGTCTGTTGTGAATCCAGTCCCCTCCAACCATGGACACGTAGTGGAGAAAGTACTGCCCCCTTCCCATGGACATCCTTGGGAACAATGCCATCTTACCTCATTCCACTCAGGGCTCTCAGATAGTCAGCCAGGCGGGGAAACTGGAAAGGCAAGAAGTTCCTTAAGGACAAAACATGGGGGTGCAGTAACTTATGACATCCTGGGAAACCCCTAGTTCCATTCAGAGGGACAGGGACTCACCAGAGGTTTGAGAAGCAAAGCCAGCAGCTTCTTCACCAGCCTCGGGATCTTGCAGGAATTCACCTGTGGTTTCAGGGTTGGATCTATGACATCTCCTGTGCTGAGAGATGACAAGAAGAGGGGATCATACCAAAGAAGCTGTTTGCCCTTTCTCAAGGATTGGAATGTTGCCTGTTTGAGGTGGGAGAGATGGGCTTGTTTTGCCTGTGTCATGCTCATGGTGTGGGGATGGAGGTGTCTGCAGTACTGCTGCCAGAGGGCTCCTACTTACAACACATCCAACCAAGCATGGCCTCCATCAGCAAAAAACGTCTTCAGAAACAGTTCAGTCATGACATAGGGGATCCGAGGTGGAGAAAAGGGCACCAACTGCACCAAAACACAAGATTATGTGGTGGCCTGGGGATATGAATAGTTTCCAAAGCCTGACTGAATATACTTCCAAGGCAGAGCAGCACCTTCCTGAGCTCTATATGCCAATAGAAGTCGCAGTTCAACCCTTCTGCAGCCCAGGCATCTCCCCATGGGATTATTCCTCCCTGACAGCCATGCTTAGCTATGAGCTCTCCAGAGCTGTATTCTCCTCCATCCAAGGAGTCACTGAACCAGAAACTGCAGCAGTTTTCTGCCTGTCCCAGCAGAATTGACATCTCTCAGACATGGACTCACTTTGCTATGAAGAACACCATATTTTCACAGGGAAGTCTAGATGGAAGGAAAGGTATTTCCCATCCCATGCCCCATGGCCTTTTTCCCCTCAGTGATCCCGGACAGACAGAGATCTCCATGGGCATTGTAGAGGGAGGAGAAAAACACCTCTCAGTGCCATGCTGGGGAAGGACAGACCTAGGAAATACTGAGGCAAGCTTCCAGGGTCAAGTGCAGAACTTGATGGATGCTGCTGTCTGGTGTGGACCACCAGGAGAGCAGAGACAGACTTGTTACACCCTCGTGGGCACAGGTTTACTAATTGCTAGTGCTGTTTCCCCCTTGGGCAGGTATGTCTGCATGGTGTTTTGCGGCTGTACTAACCTAATCTTATACCTCTGGTAGGTCATTCACCCCACAGCTGGGCTTGGGAGCTATGTCTGGTTTCTGCAGGGTGATTTGCTTGGTGAGGAGTGAGGCTGGGGGGGAAGAGCAGGGGGTGGTCATGCTCACCTGGTGTCCGGCTGCCTGCAGAGCCCTCCTGGTTTCCTTCACTGCCCGCTGCATGCAGGGGGGCAGTGGGAAGTAGCCGTCAGTGTCGTAGTACCCGACCCGCAGAGGACTGGAGCTGCAGTACACCTGGAGCAAAGAGACCCCAGTCTAGCATTCCTATTCCAAACGGAGTTGCTGAGAAAATCCTGCAGACATAAACCATTGACCAGGTCTGGGACTAAGACTGAGTCCAGCTACACCCAGACTCTATCAAGAGTTTAGAAGGCAGGGGTGTCCTCTCTGAACCTTGTGACTCAATGTGACAATCTCCCCCACTCCTTGTATTTCCCTATTAAATCCTTAGATATAAACTCTTGACCAGTCTGGGACTAGGATTAGACTCAGCTCTACCTAGACTCTGCCAGGAGTTTAGAAAGCAAGGGGGTCCTCTCTGAACCTCATGACTCAATGGGAGGTCTTCCCTACCCTTCACACCCTTGTCCTTTGCATCCCCAGTCTTCATGCAATTGATTCCAAAGTGACTCTAAGCTGATTTTCCTTTGTATGCTTCATCTATATAATAAGCAGAACATCTATATAATAACAGAGAGAACCTAGCCATCAAACTCTGTCACCTTTTTCGCAAATTTATATTAAAACCTGCTTTTTCCAATGCCTTTGACAGTGATTCTTGAAGTGACCTAAACTGCTCATTTGTGACACTCACCCTGCTGGGGGTAGATCTGCCCACATGCTGAAACCCACTGCAGAAGGGGATGAAAGCTTCAGATGTTAGGAAGTAAATAATTTTCTGATTTGCTGCTTACAGTTTCCATAGGTTCCCCTTTCCAAATCTTTACTTCTGCCTTTCTTTCCAGCCTCCTTCATTTCACCCTTCAGAGAGTGCACAGCCACTCTAGATCAGTAGATTAAATCACTGCTACAAAGGATAGAGGTGAAAAAACCTCCTGAAGTTGGTCTGCTGCAGAGGAAAAGGAAATGCCCTCAGTTATTTGCTGCAGCAGTTTCTAATCCTGCCTCATCTTCCCCTAAAAATCTCCAGCTGTTTGCTCCTGGTGTTGCCTTCTTCCCCACTCTTTTCTTGGTTCTCTCAATCTGAAAAGCTACATAGCAACTGAGAAGGCAGACAGGGTAACTACTGATCAGCCTATTTTTGCCCTAATAACAATGATTTGTACCTTCAAAGCAAGTCACGTTACTAGAAAACAGTACTGTAAAGACAACTGGTCCCTTAAAGAAGGTGTGCAGCACCCTGAAAAGAACCAGGTCTTGCTGACTTGAGGACTCACCTCCCCATTGAAGGGGATGGGGGGCACAGTGGGGTCCAGCTGGAACATCTCCTCACAGAGCAGTGCCCTCATGCACAGGGCCAGGCTGTCCACGTCCCTCGCCATCGGCCCCAGCGCACAAGGAACTGGAGTGGGACAAGAGCAAATACCCACATTAAGCAGAAGGATGTGCCAAACAGTGGTCCACCCCTCTGCACAGCCACACTGTCTGCAAGGGGTGGGCAGGCAATGAGGGGGGATATTTCAGATGGACTCCAGGTAGGTCTTGGTTGTCTCAGGTTTTCCTCTGGCCTAGAGGAGGACATAGGGCTTTACACAGGATGTGGAGAAAAGCAATTAGAAATTCTTGTACCTGCCAGGATCCCATTGACAGGGCCAGTTGCTCCAGATAGGCTTTTGGAAAAAAAAAAAAAGTATATTGTCATTTCTTTAATTGGGAGTTATTCCCAATACACTTGAATAACACAGTGAGACCTTCAGGATCAGAACCAGGAAGAAATTATTTCAAGTATTTGATTTATGTGAAAGAGGAAGTCTTGACCAAAATGAAAAAACAACAACAAAACAAACAAAAACCCCCCAACAAAACAAAACCAAAAAACAAAACAGCCAAACCTAAACCCCATCCAATCTTAGTTTTGGTTTAACCAAAAAATGCCCCATTTTGGTGTTATTTAACCATTTTAACCCCCTTTTACTTTTAACTCCAGGCTAGATTTACAATGAAAACATGGCCATTTCCCACAAAATCTAATCACTCTGTGTCCTGGGAGAGGTTCTGAGCCAAGCAAGCCACCGTTTAAGAACCATCATCTGTATTTCTTCCAAGTACTTGCTGAGTATCATCCCACTTCATCTGAGTTTGACAATTAGCAGGGTTGGAAGGGCAGACCCCAGCACCCACCTGAGCCTTTCAGCCGTGGGTTTGAGCCCACAGAGCCCACAGAAGCTGGAGGGCAGGCGGATGCTGCCACCAGTGTCCGAGCCAATGCCCAGGATGGAGCCACCAGCTGCAATCAGAGCTGCTTCCCCACCCGAGGAGCCCCCAGGGCTCTTCTGGTGGTTGAAGGGGTGCAAGGTCTGGCCGAAGATGGGATTGCTGCAGTCGTAGCTGGGGAGAAGAAAACCAGCAAGCAGGCTGTCAGGAATGGCCAAATGCCTTGAGTTTGTTTGCTTTCCCTTGCAGTCAGCCTGTGTGGCATAGCCAATCCCAGCCTTTCACGCTGTAAATCCCTCAGGACATGGCTCACTCCTGTGAGCCTCTGCTCTCTCTGCCATGCACAAGTGCACTTGGTTTCTCTTAACTCATGGGAGGTTTTTTCCCTCTTAATCTTATCTGACTTCTATTTCAGTTGTCAGCTAATGGAAGAGGGACTCTACAGGCAACATCTCAGGAGAGAGGGAGAAGCCTCTCCTGGGACTTACAGGCTGGGTTTTACCTTCAGAAGCACAACCAGAGGAAAGGTTTCTAATGATTTATGTCACCTGAAGAGGGATTGTGGCACATTGGTCATTGCAAATGGGATGGCCCCTTGTTTCTTCAGAACCCTGACCAGGACGCTGTCCTCCTTCATCAGAGTATCCAGGCATTGCACAAGCCCACAGGTCGCCAGGTGCCCCTGCAGAGAGGAGAAGTGACAAGAGACACAGTCAGCACAGTTCCCTTGCTCTTTCAGAAGGATGATCTGGTGTTCCCTTCAGGAGTTGTGTTTGATACTAATCCACTCCCTCACAAGTCCTTGCATGAAGGGCCAAGGACTCCCTCTCCTTCCATCCTTGGCAGCCAAGTCTGCCAAGCATTCATAGGGTTAAAGCTTTCCCTGAAGCTGTCCTTGCTCTTTTCCATGCTCCTTCTCTGTCCTGACCCAAATGCAACTCCATGGGTGCACTAGCTCAGGATCAAACCCAGTGTCCTGCTGTCCAAGTGAAGCCACCAGTGGATGTTCAGGGAGGGAATATTCATCCCAGATAAACACAGTGCAAGTCTTTTTTGGTTAGCCTTGATATCTGGGGCTTGATTTGGGCTTAGAGCCCTCACCTTAGTGCAGCCTGTACTGTGTCCTGTGCCAGAAGAGAAATCATTTGAGTCTATTCACCCCTGGACTTTTTTCTGCTGATGGAGGTTTGTGCTGGTTTTGGCTGGTGTAGTTTGTCTTCTTCACAGTAGCTAGTACTGGGCTGTGTTTTGGAGTTTGTTCTGTAAACAGTGTTGGTAACACAGAGATGTTGTAGCTATTGCTGGGCCTTACACAGCGCCAGGAACTTTTCTGCTTCTTGTACTGCCTCACCAGTGAGGAGACTGGGGGTACACAAGAGGCTGGGGGGGGGGACACAGCCAGGACAGCTGACCCCAACTGACCAGATGGACATTCCATGTCTTATAGCATCATGGTCAGCATGTAAAGCTGGGGGAAGAAGGAAGGAGGGATGTTTGGAGTGATGGCATTTGTCTTCCCCCGTCACTGTAATGCATGATGGAGCCCTGTTGAACACCTGTCTTAACATGGGAAGTAGTGAATGCATTGCTTGTTTTTCTTTGCTTGTGTGCACAGCTTTACCTATCAAAGTGGCTTTATCTCAACCCACAAATTTTCTCACTTTTACCCTTTCTATTGTCTCTCCCCCATCGCAGCTGGGGGGGAAGGTGAGCAAGTGAGTGCCTGCTGGGGTTAAACCACAGCAAGGTTTCTAACTGCCAGGGCTGCAGCTGCAACGAGATGTGGGGCCACAGCCTCAGACATAGCCAGGTTCCTGTGGTGCAAGCAGGGAGGGATCTGGCCCCTTCCCCATTCTCTATGTCCCACCACTTGACCACCCAGCCCAGTTCATAATGGGACACTTCACAGGCAAAAAGGGAAAAACCTTGTGGCTGATGTGATCCTTGATGCTGATGGGGATGCCATAGAGCAGCCCTTTCTCCTTCTGCTGTTGTATTTCCTGGAGCTGCTCCTCACACTCTGGGATAAAATGTCGCAAGCAATTTGTCTGTTGGTTCACTTCCAGAGCCTTTGTTGGACATGTGGAGGAGTAGGTGTTAGTTAAGAGCAGTGTTGTTGCACAGCTACTTCGATCTACAAAACAAGGGCTTATGGCTTGGAATGAATGGTAAACCCCTCCCCAGAGCATCCCAGCTCAAGCCATCTCAAAGCACTGGTCAGTGATGGATCTGACCCAGGAGACAGAGCTTGTCTTTCTCTTGAATCTTTTATATTAAATACTTGTAATCATCACCAGCTCCAGCAAATCTTCTCACTCAACAGCCCACAGAGCATGACATGAAGAATGTAAGATGAACACTTACCTTCTCTAAGTAGGTGTAGAGGACAGTCCTGGGGGACAGAGACCCTTCCCGGAGTCTTTCAGTGAGTGTCAGCAGAGGCAGAGAAAGGATGGCATCTGTCTGGACACTGGGGACCTGCAAGGAGAAGATGAAGGGGATCCAGGCCAGCAGCTCCTGTTACCCTTTGACTCAGAGGGGATAAGTCTCTTAAATTTTGCCAACATTATCAACAGAGCTTTCTGGAAAGGTGGACCTTCCATGTGGGGGTTCAGACCTTGAACTGCCAAGTATTTCATCCTGAGTTTGGAATGTCACAAACAGGATGCAAACACAGGAGCCCAGATGTCTCTTGAGGTGTAGAAGAGCTTCATCTGTCCTCTGCAGCAGAGGACATGGCAATGCTTTCCTCCTGGCACCATGGGACTTACCCACTGACCAAGACATCACCTCAGCTGAGCAAACACCTGAAGCAGAAGGTATCAAAGTCCTTGCACATGAGCCTCAGGCTATCCCTTCATCCCTCAGAAAGGATACAGGCACTGCAGGACAGCCCAGGCTGAGGACAAACATCTAATAGCTCAAACCCAGAAAACTGCAAAGAAGTCATCAGGGACTCACAGGTGGGTAAGGTCTACTCAGGTAAAGAAGACTCACAGTTCTCAGTGCTATCAGCTTTTAAAGAGTTTTAAAAATCATATATATAATTATTTTGTTTTAAAAAGAAAAGAGGTTATGGAGATGTATCATTTGTAGCTGGTATGCTTTATCTCCAGGTATGTTACCTGTGAAAACATGAGCTGGTTTATCCAGTACATATTCAGAAGTGAATGGAGCAGAAGGGAATGTTGCAGTAGGGATTCAGGGTCACTTTCTTGCTGGTTGGATGCCTGCCTCATTCATTCCCATGTTATGTCCTGGTTGCTCCCAGGGGACACTGAATGCCCTATGCTTCAATAGCATTAAGTTAGACAAGGCATCTTCTGGGCTGCATGATGGGTTGGGAGGTCCCACTTGCTGGGAATGCCAGTAAAAGCTTTTTTGGAGACTCTTCAAGAGCCATCCAGGAGCCAGGTTTTAGGGACAAACATATAGGAGTATGGACAGATGTGTAAACTTAAAGAGGAGGCAAAAGTTTTCTTGCTTCTAACCACAAAGACAAGAGACATCTCCAAGTGTTGAAAAAACTGGGTTTTGGACCAATGAAGGTCCAGTGCTTCATCATCTGTGTTGTCCCAAACCTCTTCCCCGTGAGTAATTCATACCCCTCTGACTGTAGACTCTCACCACATCTCATCCAGCCTGAGGAGAGCAGTGATCTCCCTTTCTCACAAGGCAGACTTTCCTCTTTTTGAGGGCTGCTGGCACATCTCCTTGTTATGAAAGCTATGGGGGTATGAGCTGGAAGGAGGAGCTGAAGGACAACATAAGCAGACACCCAGTGGGACTCAGACCCCGCAGAAGGATGGGTTACCTGCTCCCTGAACTGCTGGACAGCCTTTGCCATTTTCTTCAGACCCTCATCTCGGGTTCTCCGAGCCTCTTCCATTTTCTTCTGAATCATCTTTTTGCCCAGCCATTTCCAGACCACCACAGCTGCCACTGACCCTCCAAGCAGCGTGAGGGCAGCAGAAGTATCCACCTTCCTCTCTGGCAGGAGCTGTCTCAGCTGCTGCTGGATCATGATGTAGCCTTCTGGTCTCCAGGGATGGAGAGAGAAAGAAAAGCAAGGCAGGAGCAGGAGACCTTTCCTGCCCCCCCCAGACCCGTCCCTCCTCCCAACACCACTGTCTGGGTCAGTAAATAGTTCAAACAGTTCAGTCTGAAGCTGACCTCTGCAAAGCTGCTGTCTGTGGAGCGTGCAGTGGAGAATGATTAACTGGGAAACAAAAAGGTGACATTTGGTCAGTGAACCTTGGGATGCTGGGTTTATAGGGGCTTTCTGGACTGTGGGAAGTTCTCCACTGGGAAGGAAGGGGTTTGGGATCAACCGAACAAAAGAAGCAAGGAAATAGGAGCTGCTCTCCTATTTCCTGTGTAGCCTGAGAGGACAATGGGAGAAGGGGAAAAAACAGCTTGAACTCACAAGACTTCCCTGCACAGGGATGGGGAATGGTATGCTGAGGGGATGCATAGCTGTGGGGTACCCTCAGCTCACCAAATCCCTTATGCTGCTCCCATGGTGGCCAGAGGCCGTTGCAGGAGGTCTGTGCTCAGTATCACTGTGATGTCTGCATGCACCAGGAGGAGAGGCTATTCCACCCCATGACAAAGCACACTGGTATTGCCTTAGGAGTGGAAAATCCCACAGGCTCGCAGGCCGGAAGCAAACTATTTCCACCAGACATTGGAATAGCTGGTGTCTGACATTTTTCCAGCACATGTGTCTCTCACTACAAGCACCAAGAACCACACGCTGAGCTGAAGGCAACAACCCAGCCAACATCAGCCATGGTCTGTCAGAAACCCTCTCTGTTGGTTTTGGATGGTGAGTCCTCCCTATGGGTTCCCCCTTGGAAAAGGTGTTTGGGCAACTATGGATTGTGCATTACAAAACTTTGCAAGGTTCCAGCAGAGCATGGAACTGGATATAGAAAGGAAGCTGAAGAGCCCTCTCCAGTCAGGGCTAGGTAGTCTGCTAGCGCTCAATTTTTCATTGTCATGTCTGTTCTTAGCAGTTGTAAGAGTTCACTGTTGTTTTCCATCACAATTTGTGTCAGTAGGGAATGTTCTTATCTTAGGAAGTCTACGGACTCTGAACAAAACTGGCTTTGCCATCCTTGAAGAAACAGTCTGGAGCTGACAGCAGTTGGCTGCTCAGTAAGGAATTAAGCTGGCCTTTTATTATGTTCCTTCCAATGGTACCTTCTTTGGAGGATGCATCCTCAGCTATAGCACTGTTGGTTTTATGAGGGCCGCAGATGAGGACATGCCTGCAGCTCCTCCAGCTCCTGCTCCATGGTGCTGGCTTCAGCAGGTGCCTCAGAAGGTGCATGTTGAACAGGGTCAGCATGCAGCAATACCCAGCCCTCTCCAGCCTCCAGGAATCCATGCAAACACTTCCTGAGACAGAGGTGGGCTCTTTGCCAATGTGACACCACCATAACCTCTGTGATGGGCTGAGTAGAGTGGGAGGGTTTTCTCTCTGAGCTGGGAAGTGTCATGGCACTGGCTTCCCAAATCCACTTGCGCATCGGTACCCGTGCTCTGATCCTGCCCTTTAGACACTTAGCAAATGTTTAACAGAGACAGGGACAGCTGTGTCCAGACTGACTTGACATTTCAAAGGGCAGATTTTCAGCAGGCACAGCTGCATTTCCAAATGGCCGGAGGTTGCTCAGGAAACCCCTTTTCCTATCAGTGTGCAAGCATTTCCACATCCTGTGTGAACTAGAGGTATGGCTCCTCCTGCCTCCACACAGCCACACACCCAAGGGAACCCAAAGCAAGGAAGAAAAGGGATGTCCCAAGTCAAATCTCAAGTCCATAGAAGAGGAAACAAACCTGCCTGACTCACAAGTCAACATTCACTTCTCCACATTGTTTTTGGCACCTGAATTGATCCAGGTCCAAGGTCAAACCCACCAGTGGATTTCAGATGAAAGCCATGACCCTTTTCACAAAAAGAGTCTGGTCTGGGATTTCATTTGGCATCCACAACATCTCCTTTACTTTGGACTATCCCAGAAAAAAGGCTGTTAAAGTCAGACAGTTCATTCCTGAGCCCAGCAAGAACTGCACCATCTTTCCTTCCAAGAGCAAAACTACACTGAGTTACTGTCATCACTCTCCATCAACACCTTCAGGTCATAATCAGGCTAGGTTTTGACAGAAACTGTTTATAACTAAACTGTCTTACTTCTAAATTGGTAATAAATATTTCTAAGTCAGTTTTTACTCCATTTTGATTAAAATTACTAAGAATAAATCCTGACAGCTGCATCTTGTGTTCATGTATTTGTGACCAAACACTCTGATGCTTTTTTCAAAATGATTTACAAAATTAGGCATGTTCAGTACGCTGCTCTGAAAGAATTTTAGACATTTCACAAAATACTGAAATCATAGTGAAATGGGCTGGTCCCCTCTGGAGAACTTGCTGCAGTTGGCTCAGAGGACTGAATAAATGTTTTCTGGGAACTCTCCAGTTTCTGACTCATTTCAGCCTGGAATATCTATTTGGAGCATAAGACTTTCCTCAAGTCCAGTCCAACTCCACCAACACTCATAGAACATAATAGCTGGTAAGAAACTTGCCACCACCTTATCTGCACCTTTCCAACAACCAAGAACATCAGCTGAGAGGTGAGGGTTTGTCTCTGTCAATGCTTTTCCATATTGCTCAGCCAAGACCCTGTTGGCTTTCCGTGAATAAACTGCAGTAAGATGGGACAAGACACCTCCTGTACCAGCCGTCACACCTCTGACAGCAGGGGCTGCTTTCTCTCCTAACCATCCCTACATTTCCCCCCACTCTTGTGGCTATTGCACTATTGTCCTTGAGCCTTTCCATAGCCAAGCGGGTTGTACGGATCCCATTTGCAATTTCTCCAGCAAGGCTGAGACATGATCAGCAAAGATGCTGTAGAGAGCTGTTAATTCTTCACCAGAAGACAAGGAGTATTTCCTATTTCTTCCATCATGTTTGGTGTCTCGCACATGTCTGTCCCTACTGAGTGACAGCAGATACTTCAGCACTCTAATGGTGAGGGACTGGGATGTTCCCAGCTGCTCCATGACTTGCCACAGAGCCTATAGCAGGAAGTTGGGCTTTTCACTGGTCTCCCATGGGCAAGCAGTGCAGAGGGAAAGCTGAGTGATTTGAGTGAAAAGGAGAGCAGTAGGAGGAACAAACAAAAAAACCCCAAAACCAAATTGAGACTTTGCTTGGCGAGATGAGGATTTGTGCAGCAAACAGCTGTTTCAGAGTTAAAGATGTATCAATTCTTGGTTTTTTTTTTTTTTTTTTTTTTTTTTTTTTTTTTTTTTTTTTTTTTTTTTTTTTTTTGTTTTTTTTTTTTTGTGTTTCAAAGGTAAGCCTTGTTACGTCCAGGTGTTTCATTTCACTTGCTTTTTAAACATTTGCATTTAGCTACTTCAACTACCCCCTTGAAACTTGTTTGAAGTGAATGTCTGCAATCCTGGAAATATTTCTGCTCCTAACATCCTTTGTCACTGTCTGCTACATCAGAGAGCTCTGTGTGCTTTGGATACTGTAAGGGGACAACTGACCCATACTAACAACTCATATTCTACTGATATCAGTTCTCTAGAGAGTCTTATTTGCTCCTTATGCTGTGACTATACAATGTGACATTGAACTAAAGAAAAAATCCTGCAAAATGAAGTAAAACCAAATAAAAAATACTGGATTGATTGATGATTCAATCTCTCACCCTTGTTTGGTTATTTATCAGGCCATAGAATGAAATGTGGGTTGAGGAAGGCAGATTCAAATTTTTATCAAAATCAAGAGGGAGGTGGAAAAAATGATCAAAGCAAAGGCCACAGCCAGGCTATTGTGCTGGAGATATACATGATTCTCTGAGACAGACCAAAGCCTGGACTTTGGTCAGTGCCAGGCAGCTGAACAAGCACTCTGCAAACACACACTGCAGGTCTGCAAGGGCTGCACAGCCTGAGCCAACAGTTCACAATGAAGGAGCTGCAGAAGGGTTGGAAACACAGCAACACTATATTGGTGGGTGTGGGAAGGGGCAGATATTCCTTCTTCAGGCTGGAGGAGGTTTGGAGGAAGAACTCTCCTGGAAACCTAAAGTCATGTCTTACTACAGGCCTTTTTCTCCTTGTATTTCAACACCTGAGCTCACCAGACTGCTCTCAGCATCACCTTCCCCATTTCACCCCCACATTTATGCAGCAATGACAACTCACATCATGGACCACTTGTCTTGAGAAGGACCCTGAGTTTTACTCAAGAAGGTGCTTTGCTCTCTGTCCAGCTGAGGCACTTACCTGCTCTTTACATTCCTGAACAGAACCTAACTCAGGTCCAAACCTGTATCTTGTTTCCCCCACACCTTGTCCATCTTCTTTCAGACATGTCGCCTCCACCTCACCCGCTTCAGTGCCAGGAGAGCTTTAGGTGATCTGAGACCAGGGCTGAGAGCATCCATGGAGATCTGTTGGATCATAATGAGAACTTCCCTTTGGGTGCTGGGGGATCCTGAGATCTATTGACTGGCTGGAGGCAGAAGAGAGGAGAGTGGGAGGAACAGTAAATCCCTTCTAGAGACAAGGAGCAGCTGGAATGCAGAGTGCAAGTATGCACAGGGAAATTCCTTTTAGAAATACAACTATTTCAGCCTTGCAAAGATATAGAGAAAAAGACAAGCAAAGGATACTATGCTTTCCTTGAAAAACAGGGTCTGTACAGGCTCAGATCTATCCAGAAATACTACCTGGGCAGGTTACCTGTTTAATGCTGAGCTCCCATCTTCCCTGTGAGAGGACAGCTCAAAACTCTTTGCTCCTGGCCTGAGACAGTGACGGCCATTTGGCAGGAGCACCGTGGCTGGTGCCCCCAGCAGCAGTTCTGC
Source organism: Campylorhamphus procurvoides (assembly GCA_013396655.1). NCBI lineage: Eukaryota > Metazoa > Chordata > Aves > Passeriformes > Dendrocolaptidae > Campylorhamphus > Campylorhamphus procurvoides. The sequence goes on along the minus strand of WBMV01002278.1, from coordinate 294,496 downwards.
AGAGTCAGGGCATCACCTTGGAGCAGGGCTGTGCCATGGACCTTCTGTGTGGATCAGAGGGTGGTGAGTCAGGCTGTGTGACTGTGTCACGTTCACTGTGTGACTCAGACCACATGGCAACGGGAGGTGGCTGGATGACTGCAGCATCCCTGCCCTGCCCCAGGGAGGCAGAAGAGTAACTAGGATAGTGTCACCCCTTGGCTCTCTCCTCCTGTTGGGAAAATACTGCCTCCAGCACTGGTGCCAGGAGAAATATGTAGGCTTGGAGAAGGAATCATTGCTAATGATCATACCCTATTTCAACACACACTTGGTTATTCAAAACATCTCCTGCATCACTCCCACCTTCCCCTCCAGTCTCTTCATCCTCCTGGAGAGCAAAGGATGGGTCAAGAAACAGCATGCAATTGTCACAGTGTTATTGGAAGCACCAAACAGGGTGAATGGCCTAAGTGTAGCCACTGAGAATGCTTTCTCAGTTTCCCCTGAAGTGTTTATAGGCAACAAACCCACATCTTTTCCCATTGCTTAAGAAATGATGAGGAACAGAAGTGAAGACAGACCAGTTACCATTTTTCACAGAATATTAAACTTTCCACTACTCCCAGAGCAATTAAACTGCTGAATGATGTGGAGATCAAGAGAACAAACGAGTTCAGGAAGGGGACCAACAAGTTCATGAAGTTTTGTTTCTTGACTCAGTTTAACAATTAAGGACAATTTCAACAGCGGTGAGATTTTCACTATTTTTAAACAGCATTTAGTGCCAGTTTATTGAGATGTTAGTTCAGAGCCTTACATTTGCTCTCTACCTTATATCAGGTAGAAGGTGGCTGGATTGAAGGGCAGGGAATGAAAAGGCATCACAGTGAAGGCTGGTTCCCAGAAATCACACATTTATCTTCCTGCTATGGGCAAGTGTCTCCACCTCCTTCATGAAGCGAAGGCACAGCTCCTCCTGCCATGGCAGAGCCACACACTGAACAGCCACTGGCAGCCCCACAGCTCCTTCCACAGCCTGCAAAGTTAAGGACAGTGCTGAGTCAGAGCCCCAGAGCACCTGGGGAGGCACAAGATCTTATGGGAAGAGGAAGCAGAGAAAAACAAGCAAAGGGACAGCTGTCAGGCTGATGTACACCAGCCTTGCTGCACCACACGCAGGGTAGTAATGTGGTGAATGCAAACTGCATTACTGAACAAGCTCCCACTCTCATCAGGAGGTGTAGACAAGCCTTGGAACAATGTCCCTGAGAGGTCACTGTGCTAGTCATAACCTTCTGCTACAGTTTAAGCTTTTCCTCTCCTGACCTCTTTCAGCCTCTTATCCCAAGGGTCTCCGTAGTGCCCTTGGTAATGCTTCAGTTCCTCTTCGTCAGCTCTCGTGACCGTGCTGACCGGCACCACCCCAGCAGGGAAGTTCAACACATTGTATAAATTGGTGTAGGAGGTCGCAGCTGGAAAAGATCACACAGAGCATGCAAAATGGCAAAATTTAGTGTGCTGGGCCAGCAGTGACTTTCAGATGATAATTTGGGTTGCAGAAATTGTAATTTGAAGATGCTGGACCTGAGGTGACCCTGAAAACATGCTGCCTCAAAGGAAGTTTTGATAGAGAGGTTTGAGGGCCACGTGGCTGCTGAGACCAGAGAGAGACCCATACCTGACCTGTCAGTCATATGGAGATCAGGTCTGCTCTGGGAGTGTCGTGGGTTTATCAGATGGACGACAGGGAGGGACAGACATGAGTATTTGATCTGATTCAGAATCTGCACCTCTATCTCCCATTTCCTGGGGAAAAGTCCCTGCTACATTTTCAAGTTGTTCCTGATGTCCAGTTGTGTTAACACCATCTTGGGGATTTTGGATCCCATATGGTCATTGCTAGACAGGTGGAGGACTCTGATTGTTTGCTGAAAGCTATAAAAAAATGCCTTTTTCTACAAGTCACACACAGTGAACCTTTCTACTATTTGTGAAGTCTAGGGAAATGTGAGACAGCTGCATTCAGAAGAGTCTGGCCCTGTACCAAAGTCTACCATGCTCTGACAGCTACTCCTCATCACCACTCTCTGCTGCAAGAGTAGATCTTGGGCTTTCTACAGACAGACAATGCAGAGGAAACTCAGTGATGAACAACTGGGACAGATGTGCCACTAAATGCTGCCCCACAATAATCCAAACACCTGCAGCTCAGATGAGGGGGGGGCATGAGAAGACCCACCCAGAAGAGACCTCTCCTTTGCTTTCTTCCACAGAGGGAAGACTGAGCACTGTACATGATTTGGGGAATGTCCAAGAGACCAAAGTATCTGGCTCCAGCTCTGCCCACAAACACCACCAGGGATGTATCCAGAGACACCTCAATGGAGATTTACCAAAGAGCTTCCCAGCATAGCCGTGGTTAAAGGCTGGCCCCAGTGCAGGACAAAGAATCACATCCAGCCTTAGCTTCCTCCACTTGGCAATGAATTCAGTGCGGTAAACCTGGAAGGAAAGACAGAGGAGATGACAAAAATGGCTGTTGGACAGCAGTGGCAGATCAGTGCTGACACATGGCAAAAGGAGGGAAAAAACCTTCCGGGACACAACTAAAAAAATAAGATAGAATCTGAGCTGTGCTTTGAAAGGGCTAAGAGACTTTGTTCTTCCTCCTTTAGGTTTCCTGTCAGAATATCATGTGCTGCCCAGATCGAGACATTAATGCTAGGTGTGCATTTCAGACTTGATTTCTCCAAGCATTAACCCAATCCTTCCCACAAACAGTTTTGATTGAACAGAGATCAACAGTAGCTTGAAAAATTACATCTAGCTGACTAAAAAGTCATGTTTCCTAAAAGCTTTGGTTATTTTGGTAGAAGAATCTAAAAGACATGAATCCAAAATATTTTCGCAAAAACTTCTTTCATTCTGCATGAGGATACAGGTAAGGAAAAGAAGCAGATCCAAGAGAGATCTAGGTTTGTAGTCTGGTTCACTACAGCTTTGCTGAATATCAGGCAATGAAAGAAACCATCCTCAGAGAGCTGTTCCACTTTTTCTTAGCAAATAGACACAGAGGGACCACAGTATGGCTGTTTCTGCAGCCAAAATCTGGTTACATACAGCCGTATGTCCCATGGTCCAGTCCCTCTTGTGCACAACTGTCTCACTCCCAGCTTTATGTACAAGAACCATCCGCATCTCTCACAAAAGCCCTGGCCTTGGGGCTGTTTTTCAATCTGACCTAAATTTCCACACCTGCAGTCTAAGATCCTTCCTGTTGAAAGTTCAATAAATGAGATGGGTTTCCAGGAAATACTGTCAGTGTAGCTACTCTGATTTTTTTTTTCATTTTTATTGCCTGAGAGAAAAGCTGGTCACTAGCCAAAAGTTTTGAATCATCTCTTGTTTGCAGTAGATGAAAACATGTGAATATTGTTTCACTGAACTAAAACAATTGAAAATACCTGTGAAACCAACAAACCCTCTAAAGAGTTTTCTTTTTTGATTTTTTGGGGCGTTTTTTAGAGGTTTGGTTTTTTTTGGGTGGGGTTGAGTGGGGTTTTTTGTTTGTTTGTTTCCTGTGATTTGTTTGTTGTTGATTTGTTCATTTGGGGTTTTATATTTGCATTTGTCGGTTTGGGGGTTTTTTGTGGTTTTTTTGGGGGCGTGGGAGAGGAATCTGTTTTCACCATAAAAAAACACCTAAACCCATTTCCTTTCAAACACTCCCAGCAGCTCAGTGACCAGGCAGCTTTGTAGGAGTTTTTCCTCTGCCCTCAAAGTTGTTAGAGCAGAGTGCTTATCCATGGGGTGACTGGCACTGATAGAGGCTTTGTGGTGCAGGCTCAGGGAAGACTGTGAGGGTGTCCTAGGAAACACAGATTCTGCTCTGAGGGAGGACACCAAAACAGCTCAGGCTCTTCAGCCTTGCAAAACACCAGCTGAAAGAGGATACAATTGCTCTCTATAAATAGACATAGGAGTGAGGCAGCGGAAAATACCAGAGGGGAGAGGTGCTATTTACACTCAAGGACAGAAATAAAATAAGGATAAACTGGAAGGGAATAAAGAGCATGGGAAATATGAAGGTTTCCAACCACCAGAGCAGGGAGGAGAGGAGCCAGTCAATAAAGTCAAGTGCAAGCATAAAGCTCAGTTTAAAAGAGGAACCTGGGTCAGTTTGTGGGCAGCACTGGACACAGCTGTCCAGGGGAAAGCTTCCTGTCCTGGATTCCTATGAAAGACACCTAAGCCACAGAGTTCATGACCACAATTTTTGACTCCTAATGTCTCTGCTTGATCATTCAAGCATAGCCTAAACTCATGACAATATCATCTAATGTCTGAAATAAAGAATTTGCACCTAGAGACAGAAAGAAGAAAAAAAATGAAGCCTTATCTTTAGTGGCTGTTCTTACAACTAGTTTTGATTAGACAATGCAAGGCAAAGGATGATGATTCATTTCCAACTCCAAATCCATTACTGAGTGCAAACCAATTGTTTAGAAACTTTAGAGATCCCTCACAATGTTTAGTAAGAAAAAAGGAAATAAAAGTCACATTACCGCCACTGCTGCATGCTGATCCCAGAGGTTTTTGGCAGATCTGAAAAAGTGGCAGAATTAATCAGCTTTGTCACTGTGGCAACAGAAAACAATTAAGAAAATGCAAAGACAGCCCATTTTTATGGAAACTGCATGACCCTTCTGGGAACATGCTATAGCATCATGCTGCTGATTCACACATGCTTACAAGTATATCAAAAGACCTTCTGCTAAAAAATGGCAGAACACCTATACAAAAATTGTGGCAGTCTTCTAAATTCACTTGCTCCCAGTTTGGTGCATCTCTCCTTCTCTTGGAGGTGCAGGTACCTCACACCACATTGCATGTGCATGCAGAGAACTCTGCATTAACTCGGCACATGATGCTCTGGCTACCAGAATCTGCTTGATGGTGGATTCCCATATCTCCCTGTGCTGATCTTCATGGAGTCATTCTAGTTCTGTCACTATAAGGTTCCTTAAGCTCTTAAAATAACCTCTGGCTGAAGAGCCCTGGACAACACAGTGCTGAGCCCAGGAGGTGCAGAGGCAGCACATACTCATCTAGCTCAGCCTGTGCCACACAGCCCTGTGACAGGGCTTTGCACAGCAAGCTGGCATCTACCTGCATGAAAGGGTGGGCACATCCAAGTACATCACCTTTCTCTAGAGCTACTTCAGTGTGTCTTACCCCACTCCACAAAGGGCACTGAGATCCCGAGCAATTCTTGGGTACTTTTGGAAAGAAGAGAAAAACTTAGGGTTAGTCAAGAACAAGGCAGCTGAAATAGCTGACTACCATGTGATTGCATTTTGGGAACACTTCTGGGTCCTAGTAGAAGTGGCACTGAAGAACTGGTAGGGTTTCCAGTAAAGTAGTTTTACTCTCTCATTAATTTATACATTTAATTATGACAAACCATACAAATAATGCTCTACACCACGCTGCTAGTCCTGGATGGACATGTCCTGGATGTGAGAATGCGGTTTAGATCCTTGCCAGTGATATCCATTCTCTTAGAGCTGATTGCTGGATTAACTGTATGGCTCACAGGTTTCCTGAGAAAGGATCATATCTCAACCTCCCCATGCAAAACTCCCACAAAAGACTGTCAGACGTACTTGAGAAGTTCAGCCTGGATTTAGGAGTTAAGTGTATTTCATTAGGAAGCCCATCAGAAACTTAACATGCAGCAAAGCACTCCCAGCTAGTGCAGCCCACGTCTCCTATCTCCGTGCACATGGAAACCTTCTCACCTTGCTGATTTCCTATAACACAGATGAGACAAGTCCACACACTTACTATGGGTTTCAAAATGATAGCCAAGATCCTTTTCACCAGAGTTGGAAGCCTGTAAGTATTGAACTGGGATTTCAGGTTGGGATCCACAATGTCTCCTTTGCTGGAAGGGCAGAGAGTGAAAAGGGACAAGTCACTCATACTAGAGCTACAGCAACAGCAGTGCTGCTTCCAAGGCAGATTTGTCTTGGAAGGAAGTTGCTAGAAGACAAAATCTGCCTGTTTCAATGGAGAACACCGAACAATAGATGCTGAGGTGTAAATGCCCTCTGCAAAAGTTACAGATAAATTAGTACTTTACTGCCCGTGTTGTCAGTTCCCCAAAAATTCTGGAGAGCTTCACAGTGGTGGGGCCACTTATAAGCCTGGGCCTGCTTCACCCTGAAGTCAGCAAATGGCTGGGTGGGTATCTATCATGGTATCTGTACATGTGAACTGTCTGTTGCTCATGCTAAATTCACCCTTACAGAAATTGCTCATTATTCAGTTTGCACTCACAAGAATATAAACACTCTGGATGCAGCAACTGGCTGTACTATACAGTGCCAAGTCTCACAGCCCACACCAAAACAGGGATTTTACTCACAAGCAGTCCACCAGGTGAGCAGTACCATCTGAGAAAATCCCTCTGGTGAACAGCTCATCTACCATGTAGTCAATCTTGGGTGGTGCAAAGGGAACAAGCTGCAAGAAAACCATCCCTGTCCAAGAGGCAGCAAAGCTGAATGATTCACAGAACCCTCTGTGAGCCTTCCTGCCTCACCAGTGAGGTGTGTGCGAAGTGCTGGGAAGCTTAGATCCTCCTTGCTGCTGCAGGACAGCAAGACCCCATTTTCAAAGGGAGCTGGGTTATCAGTACCTGCCTGCTGTCCTTTCCAAGGCATAAACACTTATTGTGACCTCACACAGGCTCCACTCCTCCACATGTTATGAAAGAATTTTTAGAGGCTTCAAACCACCAAATTTTTAAAATTAATTTGCATCACTGGAACAGCTCCCATATAGTAATCCCGACTGATGGAACTACAGAATAATTTAGGCTAAAAGAAGTCCCTGGGGAGTCTGTTCCACCCCACTTCCCAGTTAGTCACCAAGAAATCTGTAAGCAGTGTTTTGCAGCTGTGGGATCACGGAAATCACTGTGACTTTGATATTTATGGGAACAGCAAACATGATGGAAAAAACAGTGCTTGGGATGACTTGAAAATATCTTAAAATAATTACCATATCTGCTAGGCCAGAAATATAAGCAAGATCACTTCAGCTTGGGAAACAAACTGTTGCATTTGCCTTCCTCTTCTACAGGAAGGAAAAGTGGAGACGGAAATTGATTTGTCCAGACTTTGTAAGGAGCAGGGTAGCAGCTCCAAACAACCACAGGCATGGAAACTCACCGTATGTCCTGCATCCTGGAGGAGCTTTCTTGTCTGCTGGACGGCCCGTTTCATGCTGGGTGAGGGCTGGAAGTAACCATCCCCTTCATAATAGCCAATGCGAAGAGGCTTTGAACTGGTGTAAACCTGTGAGAAGAGGAGCCATGACTGACACACATGACATGTGTAGGACTGGACCATTCCCAGGGCTCAGGGAGGCAGCTACTGAGGTTTTCTGGGTTGGAGGAATTATGAATGGGCTGATGAAAAGCAGTGCTGTCCAGAACACAGGTCTGCAGCTGTGGTGCTTGGTATGGTCTTTCTGACACATCTGCCTGCCAACCCTGCTGTATGGCTTCTTCTTTTGGTCACTCATGCTGGGTGTCCTCTATTCACAAGGACAGATGCTTCCCTGGATCCTTTGCTGTCTTGGGACATGAAACCAGACAGCAATCTCCTCAGATCTTACTTTATTGCTGGGAAAGAAGAGACGTGGGATTACCTCCTCATCAAAGGGGATGGGGGGCACGGTGGGGTCCAGCTGGAACATCTCCTCACAGAGCAGTGCCCTCATGCACAGGGCCAGGCTGTCCACGTCCCTCGCCATCGGCCCCAGCATCGCCGTCACTGCAAGGACAAAGGTCCTGTCACTGCAGGCAGATGGGCTGGTGCTGTCTCATAGTTACTGGTAAGGGTCCAGCAGGGAAGGGTCAGGCCAGGGAAGAGGAATGGGGAATGAGTGTAATATACCAGGAGGTCCAGCAGGGATAATCTGTCAGTATCAGAGCAGAGGCAGCCTACTCAGACTGACTTTCTGGGCCAGGCTTCTGCAGGTACAAGGAGGGAGGACTGCAGTCCTTTTGCCAACAACAATGCTGCCCAGTGGCAGCTGAAGCTGGCAGAGTCTTCTGAGGTATCTTCAGTAAAATACCCTTCGGGATATGCATCTCAGGCCTTTCCTGCTATGCACTGTATTGCCTGGACAGGTATTGATTTCTTTCTGCTCAGTCTCAGCTAACACCTGGCACCATTCAGAAGAGAGCAAATGGTACAAAAAGGTAATAACACATGATAGTTCTAATAGGTCACTCATTTGACTGGCTGTGAGACACATAACTGAGCAAGCACCCTTGCTGGCATTTCAGTAGTAGGAGGTGTAAGAAGCAAAGGTTTGACAGTAGTGACATGTCACTGCGATGGACTTACCTGATTGCATTCCTATGAGAGGAGAAACAACACCCTGTTTGCTGGGAACATAATGGGAGAAGCAGATTAGCAGCAGCTCTGGCTGTAAGGCAGATCACCACACTGAGCTGCAAACTTCCCATGTGCCCTCAGTGAACACCGAGTAGGGCAAAAGGTCCCACAATTTCTAGGCTAGGAAAAATTCCATGGTCTGTAAGCTGCTACGGGCTAATCACCCCCTTTTCCTGGTGCATCTAGTTCCTCTTCTATGGACAAACCACCTCTGATAAATAGAAATCTCTTAGAAGTAAAGCAGGGGCTGGAAAATATCTGAAAAAGGCGACCCTGCAGTATTTGCTTTGAGCTACTTGGCCAGGGCTATTAGAAATTGAGTAAGTCTGTTGTGTTAACAGGCAGAAGTTGTCTCATGTCATTAATAGAGCCTTTAGTCCTAGCTGGCACCATCTCAGGTTAGTTGCCAACCTAAGCATGAAGGAAACCACAGACACTATTGCAAAGTTTTACGCAATGTGGGGGGCACCTTGCAGTTTCCACTACTGTGGGTGGGGGAAGAGGACAGAAATTGGGATGTACCTGATCCTGTTGCCTGTGGGTTTGAGCCCACACAGCCCACAGAAGCTGGAGGGCAGGCGGATGCTGCCAGCTACATCTGAGCCAATGCCCAGAATGGAGCCTCCCCCTGCAATCAGAGCTCCCTCCCCTCCCGAGGAGCCTCCGGGACTCTTCTGGTGGTTTAGAGGGTTCAGCGTCTGGCCAAAGATGAGGTTGCTGCAGTCGTAGCTGGGGAGAAGAAGATCAGCAGGTGAATGAGGTACTTCTGTCCCTGCAAACCATAAATACAGGGCATAGAGCATCCATACAGAGAGGAGTGTGGGATTAATCCCAGCAAGCAGAATCAGCATGAAGTAGATTTGTTGGGACAGCTGAATTTAAGAAGAAAAAGGCATCAAATACAAGATAAATAATTTCAGATTGAAATAAGGAGGCAATTAACTCAATGTGCATGATCAGCTAGGACAAGGGTGGGAGCTTGCTCACACTGTGATAGCAAGAGTCATGTGTCATAGTGTTTTCATGAAGGCAAGCATGTAATTACTTTATCATTGTCTGCGGGATGTTGGTTTTCACAAAGGGGATTGCCCCCTGATGCTTTAGAACCTGGACAATGACACTGTCTTCTTCGTTCACCTGGCCCAGAAATTTCACCATCCCTCCAGAGGAGATGTGGCCCTTGGGATGGGAAACAAAGCTCTTTAAGTACAGGAGAAATAATGCTTAGAACTGTGACAATAACAGAGGTAAGTCATGATGCCTCCTGTGGCAAAGTTCCCACACAAGTTTTGTCAGAGGCAGAAAAGGACCTGACTGTCCCAGGGAAAACAATATCAGAGCAGATTAGAAATTTCTGCAGAAGACAGGATTCTCATCAGAAAAAAGGCAGGTTTGCTTGATCCACAATACTTGATCCAGGACATTTTTGTCTAAGAGAACTCCTAGCCAGTCCTGTTGAGAATGAGATATCCTGGCCTGTTTCCAGCTCCAAGCCAAGACACAGGGGAATTACGGGTGTACCTTGCAGTTAATGTGGTCCTTGATGCTGATGGGAATACCATAGAGCAGCCCCCTCTCCTTCTGCTTCCTCAGTCTCTGGAGCTGATCCTCACAGCCATGAATGAAGTCTGTCACACAGTTCACCTCCCGATTCACCTCCAAAGCCTCTCCAGAACAGAAGACAGATGAATGGATGGAAGGAGACACTACTTATATATTGAGTTTTCAAGCTGAAAATTCAATCTACTCAAACCTTCAGCATTTATTGTTCAGATCTTATCTACAAAGTTTAGATGTTTCTTTCTGAGATAATTTTCTGCCCTGGATATCTGCCCTATTTATCTGCCTGTAAGCCAAGCTTCAGATGTCACAGTACTAACGAATTGTAATCCCCAGGATTACTGGTTCTCTCACCAAATGAGCTGGGTTTTAATTTGAAAGTCCCTCTGCAGAAGAGCCCCACTGCATCTCTGCCATGCTGGAGGTATCACTCACTTTGTCCATGTAGGAGTAGAGGACACTTTCTGGGGACAGAGACCCCTCCTTCAGCTTCTCTGCCAGCTCCACCATTGTCAGAGACAGGATATGTGTGGTCTGGGTGCCTGGGTTCTGCAAAGGGTAGGAAATTGGGTGCAGAGGGAAGAAAACAACAGAAAAGGAAGGTGTTGAGGTTGCAAAATTCCCAATTCTAACATCTGCCCAGCAATCACCTTGAACAGAAAATTTTAGAAGACATGCCCTGTAGAAATTCAGACCTCCCACAGAGCACAGCATGTGCTGGAGCAGGGAATTTGCTGACAGGGAATTTGCTGGGTCTTAGTTCAAAAAAACAGAACCAAACAGGTAGAAAACTGCTCCTTGACTGGAGAGTTGCATGAATGTGTAAGAGTGGTTTGACCTGTCTATGTTTACTCTCCTACAGGCCTTCACCCTTCTTCTAACTCACTGAGTAACAGTTCAACCAGCTAAAGTTTTACAAAATTTGTCATTAACATGGGGAAAAAAAAAAGTACGTGGGCTGTTCACAACCTCTCCTTCCAGAAGAGAATAGCAGTGGGTATTTATTACAGATTTAAGACAAATCCCAGTTCCAAGGACCTGACCTCCTGAAATCCAGGTGCTTCTTTACCTGGGCACGAGCAGGAGGAAATGGCTTTTGCTCAGAGGTGTTCAGATGTTGGAAGGACGTGAAACCCCCTTGTACTCTGAGCATAATGGGGCAGACAGATCCCTATGGAGGGGTAGAGGTAAGGAGAATGGGAAAGGCTTGGCAGTAGGGATGGATGAGGAGAAAGGGCAGAGGGAGGTCTGCCGTGGTGATCTGATTGAGAAGGTCCCAAGCTCCAATCCGTCTTTCACACTCAGAATTCCGTCAACAGGTCTGTATTAAGAAACACTTCCTTTACTCTGTCTGTTATGGGAGGATTTTTTGTGACAATGGAGGCTGATGACCCTTAAAAAACATTGGATTGGTGATACTGGAATATACGCGTGTGCCCTACCCACCATTCAAAGAGAGATTGATCGGAGCTTCCCCATTTCTTTGGTTATCCAAAACATAATTCCTTCCCCCCATTCACACTTTCCCACAAATTTACCTCTTGCTTAAACCTGCGAGCTGCCTTCTCCATTCTCTCCAGGGCCAGTTCCCGAGACCTTCTCGCCTCATCCATCTTCTGCTGGACCTGCCTACGTCCCAGCCATTTCAGTAGCATGATGGCTGCAGCTGAGCTGCAGAGCAAAGCTGAGATAGCACAAGGGTCCCTCCACGATGGATCTAGGACCTGCCACAGTCGCTCTTGGGTCATGATTTCTCTCCCAGTCCTTTCAGTTTGGGTCCAGCTATAGACACGTGCGTCTCCCACCTTCTCTTCAGGAGGGCTGATGAACACAGACTCTGTGATTGCCTCCCGTGCAGGATCAGCTCTGAAGCAGAGTTGCTGTAACAAAGTCCAGGAATGGACTTTCTAGACCATGGACTTTGAAAGGGTCTGCGGGCTGGAGCAGTACTGTGGGTTGGGCTGCAAAGCAGTGTACTCAGCTTACTCAGTTTAGGTAGGGGGGACTTCCCCAAGGCTAGGGTGCACCCCAAGGCTGTGTCTCCCCAAGCCACTGGCTGCTGCTGTACCTGGCTACACACAAAGCTGAATGCCTGCAAAGCCAGGTCTAGGCTATCTCTGCTATACCCACATCTAATAGCTAATTAACACTCATGCCCATTAACTAGACGTGCTTAGTCATGCTAGTTATCCATCAGGCAGCATCACCTGTAGCTCCTTGAGCCTGGGAAAATGTATCTCAGCTTGTCCCCTGCAGGGAGTGAAACTGCACCTGTGGAGAGGTGGGAGCTCAAGAGAACCAAGAGAATGAAGGTGTAAGCAGAACAGAGTAACTCTGGAAACGCAGTGTGGAAAGAGCTATCTGAAGATGCCTTCAAAGAGTAAAACTGTTAAATATGAAGCCATTTTGGCAGCCTGGATCAGAGAGTGTGCACTTTTGGGAATTCCCCTCTGATGAACCTAGAGGTCCTATCTGCTCTCTACTTTCCAGGCCATCCTCCAGCCAGCAGAATGCAAAGGAGCTGAACCATGTAGTCTTACCAGCCCCAGGAACTGCCCCTTGCAATGGGTGCTCCCCCTGCCCAGGACTGTCCCACATCTTAATGTGGAAAGGAGTGGCTGAAAAAATCAAGCTTCTCTCAATCCTCAGGTATCTGCAAGCCCACACGGAAGGAACAGGGGATGCCTCCAAGAGCTCATTGCCAAGATGCAAGGCAACCCAGCAATACCTGGACAGATGCTGGTGCTGCACCAGACAGCAGTGCAGCAGAGCTTTTAAGGGAACTGCATCTGGGGTAACCATTCCTCTCTGGTGGAGAGGTTTTGTTTGGGGACTGAAGGCAGTGACTGTGCTGCTGTTCCCTTCTTGCTTGTTGCAGACACGTCCAGTGGGATTATTCCTGTGGCAGCAGGGAAGGAGCCTGGGCGAGAAGTGAGACCTTGTGGAGAAATTGGTTACTGACTGCAAAGAGGAGGAAGATCATCCCTGTTTTGACAGGGAAGGCAGAAAAATGAGCCAAACAACTCATTGTGTATGTCACCAGTCTCTCCCCACTGACTGCTGGGAGCAGCCTGTAGCTGGCCCTTTTGGAAGCCTTAAGACCCCAAAGCCACCTAGCAGCTTTGGCCCTGCCTGGTGCACTGTCCCATGGTCATGGCTCACTGGAGATCTTCACTCAGCGCTTCCAATGAGGAGCAATCATAGGTTCAGGTTCACTGGTGGCTCTGTTGTTTGGACTCCTGCACCCTGCTCGCCTCCACGCCAGGGAGAGAGCAGTTAAATGAACAGCAATGCAGCGCTTGGCTCTCTGGGTGCATGGGTGCCGGTGGCATTGCCTTTCCTGGGACAAGCTCCTCCATGCTTAGATTTTAAAACACAAACAGGTAACTGCATCCAGCATTTTCTGCGTGGGCAGAGAGCACCTGTAACTGGTGAAAAACCCCACCCAGGCTCTTCTGGGGCTTGGCTTTGCATAGCGTTCAGTCATGGAATGCCTGGAGCTCCCTCCCTCCTGTTTTTCAAGCCTGCTGATAAAGAATGGGGGTCCCAGGGGCTGCTTTCTCCTTGGCTGTGATAAACACTCTCCCAGACCTTGAAAAGACTCCGTGCTTTTGCACAGCTCTGGTTTAAACAACAATAATACACTAAAAAAACAAACATTAATCCTGCCAGAGCTTTGTTACAATCTGCTTTTTGACATTCCCCCATTGGGAAAACACTCTTGCATGGTGGTATTCCTTTCTGGAACACTCCTGGAAACCTGCCGGGAGCAGACAGTCCTGGCAAATCCTGGTGACAGTTGCTGCCAGCAACTGGAAAACCTGGCATGGGCCAAACGGTGTAGAAGGTGTGCAGGGCAGGCTGTCTGCCATCCATCCAACCCTGGCACACTGCTCAATACAGGTTTCAAAATGAAAGGGGGTGGATTCAGATAAGATACAAAGATGAAATTCTTTACTGTGAGGGTGGTGAGGGACTGGAACAGGGTGCTCAAATCCGTGGATGCCTCATCCCTGAAAGTGTCCAAGGCCAGGTTGGATGGGGTTCTGAGCAACCTGGTCTAGTGGAAGGTGTCCCAGCCCGTGGCAGGAGTGGCAGAACAAGATGATCTCTAAGGTCCCTTCCAACCCAAACTACTCTGTGATTTTTATTTCATGGCATGGCATGCAGGGTGCCAGCAGCCCTGTGCCGTGAAAAGTGGGCCAGCTTCCTCTGTGCTTGCCAGAGTCTGAATGCAGGCTATGTTTTTGCTTCAGATTGCTGGTCTGTGCTAGGGAAAACACCGGATTTCATCCCCAGAGAGCTGAGAACAGAGGGGGAAACCGCTGTTCCTACAGCATTCCAAGTAGGAGTCTGAACTTCTCTGACTAAACCAGTCCCCGTGCCTCAGTTTCCCCATTCATAATAGAAAGATCATGTTCTTGTGTTTCCCTGGGGGGTGTTGAGAGGGGTATTAAAATTCACCCCAAATCCACACACAAACACAGAACTGAAATAACAGGCTCAGATAACAAAAAGTACTGTATTAGGACAATGACTGGAAGAGCTCCACCACTGAAGAGCTCCCCTTGCACCCCAAAGTCAGCAGCAATCCCAATCATCACTGTATCCTCACTGAGGGGAACATGAGTCCTGTGGGTCAGACCAAAGGATGGCCCATGCTGATGGGATCTTGCTCCGGGCGAGCAAGTGGGGCTCAGAAGATCCTGTTCTTCTTCAGGACGAGTGTCTCCACCTCCTTCATGAACCGGAGACACAGCTCCTCCTGCCACGGCAAGGCCACACACTGCACGGCCACAGGCATCCCCACGCTGCCATGAAAAGCCTGTAGCAGAGTGGGAGAGGGCATGAAGATGTCCAGGCGAAGGGATGGGGGTGCCCGTGCCCCTGGGGAACCTGGCACCACTCACCTTTGCCAGGGTCCGGTCCCACCAATCCCGATAGTAGCCCTTGTAGCCCTTCAGCTCCTCCTCGTCCTCATCTGTCACCATTGTGACAGGGACCACGCCAGCAGGGAAGTCCAAGGTATTGTAGAGCATGGTGTAGCTGACTGCCACTGGGGGAGAGGGGGAGCTCGCACTGCCAGCCTGCCACAGGGAAAGCCTTCACCCCCCTTCGTGTACACAAGCTTCCAGCTAACAGGGCACTTGCTCCGGGAACTCAAGGGCTGAGGGATGGAAGCCGACCCCTTGGCTCACATGTGCACCAGGGGGATTGTCCCAGGTGTGCCCCAAGGGCTGGGGCTGTAGCTGTCCCAGGAGACAAGCTCGTCCCAATGCTGGCCAGCACCTTGGGGACGTGAGGGGAAGAGGAACACTTCTCATGGCTACTGGCAGAGTGCCACAGCAGGGGCATGCTGGAGATGAAGGTGCCCCCTTGGCAGTCCTACCTGAGAGCTTCCCAGGGTAGCCGATGCCGAGAGCTGGGCCCAGCATGGGACAAAGCATGACATCCAGATTCAGCTTTTTCCACTGGGCAATGAACTGGTGGCAAAAGTCCTGAGGAGGAAATGCACTGGTGGTCAGTGGAGTGGATGTTCCATCCCACAGCTGCTGGGTGAGGCTCTCCTTCAGCATCCAGCCAGGCTCTCTCTCCAGCATCAGCCAGGATCCCTTCCCTGGGATCAGCCAACAGGCTACATCAGTCCTGATTCTAATGAAGTGCAGCAATGTTTTGCTGCCTGGCCAACAGCCTGCCCAGCATACAAAGCATCCTCTCCCTGGTAAACTGGAGCTGGGAGGAGACTGAGTGCGAGGGCACACGGTGACCTGGGACATGGTCATGGGGCTCGAGAAAACAAGAATGGAAACAAAGGCAAGTCTGCTGCAGCTGATGACCTACATTTTCAAAGTGCAGGAATAAAAAATACAAGTCTGATTCAGAATCATGAATGTGTCTACATGTTGTCTTAATCTTTAAATGTGCTAAGAACTTGCACATCCAAGTGAGATCTGCTGACAAGTGGCATATTCCTACCTTACATCACTAGTGACCTGATCATCTCCTAACCTTGGTGGGTGATGAATCTGCCTCTTCCCAAACTGAAATCAAACAAAAACTATCTAATCCAAAATTGCAACACTTTACCTCAATTTCATGATGAAGACTCCAGACTTCATCCACTGTGCTGAGAAAGGAAACAAAACCAATTAAAGGTATTAAAAGGTGCTGAAAAGAGCATCTTTAGAGGCAGGGAAGAGCAGCAAAAAGCAGATGGACAGAGGTTAACTCTGGAGCTGCAGCCAAGGGAAGAAAGGACTTTGGCACACCCCCTCTGCTACATGATTTGAGTCCTCTCTTATCACTAACTGCCCAATCCTGACACTGCAGAGCAAGCTTCCTTCTCTGTGCATATACCTTTTTTCTGCCTTACGGGGTCCCTACCTCATGGCATGACAAATGCATTAATGGGTGCTGAAGCAAACACCATATTCCATTCCCACAGGCTTCATCCACTTCCTAAGTAAGAGGCTGTGAGCCCCTACTCCCATTCCCACCTCAGTACTAGAACAGTTTCCCAAACCCAGCAGGGTTATGGCATTGACACAAACTGGTCTCAGTTTGCTCCCACCCTTGTGTTTTCTGCCTTGCATTCTCTCAGACACGTGCAGCTGCAGCAGTGTCCCTAATGTGGCAAACAGTGCTCCCCAAAAGAGAAACTCAAATGTTCATACATTTTCTCAGGCTCATATTTACTCACTTTGCTCTCATACTTCCTATGATACTTGAAAATCGAGGCACCTGAGAAGAAAAAAGTGAAAAAAAAGGAAAATAATTTATGTGAATCCCAGCTCTGTTCTCTGAGATACAAGCTGTTTACTCAGTGTTCAGGCAGAACTTGTGGATTTTCCCCAAAGTGGGGAGGGAAGAAAGAGAAATAGCAACATTCCAGCTATTGGAAATGTGTCTGAGCACAGCAAGGAAGCAATGCTGGAGAGTTCTTTATGATAAAGCCTTACTGCAACGGCAGACAAGTTATTCACCACATATTGCTTAACTCTGTCTACGCTAGAAAGAAATGGACCTTACGAAAGGTTTGGCAATCCAGGAGAGGAGAGTTTTCAGCCAGTGTGGTGACTTTGCCAACCAGAAGAACATCCCCATGCCGACTTTCTCCATCTCCCCATTGCTGAAAGGGAAAGGAGTGTTTAGCTGAGCAGTGGTAGGAAGCAATGACAGTAGGTCAGCTTTCTCAAGGCCAACTCCTCTGAACAGCATATCTAAGTGACAAAGAGGTTTGCTCCATTCTACTGGGCAACTCTCTCACAGTATTTACAGGATGTCAGCTCTCAGTCTCCTTTCATCTGTCAAGGCTGGTAACAATCCCAAAGAGAACCAAGGTTCAGCTGAATTGCTTGATGTTAAACCCCCTAGTAAATCCCAGTGCCTATCAGCCACTACCTACATCCAGTAGACCTGTATCCATATGTTAGCCAGACCCTAGGGAAGATTTTTATAGACAGGCACCAATCCTACCAAACCACTCCAGGCTATACTTACAATCTCTTAACAAAAGAGGTGCCTCCATCTGCAAACATTCCTCTGACACAGAAATTAAAGATTACGTAGTCCACATTTGTGAGTTCGAAGGGCACCAGCTGGAAGGACAACAGAGGAAGGTATCAGTGGCACAGGCACAAGGAAATTACATTGGAGAAGCCATTGAGGGCTTAAAATGGGCTGAACTGGGCTGTGGATTTTCTGACAAGCCCTCAAGAAAGCCTCAAGCATCTGAGGTCACCACGTCCTCCCCACCTCATCAATCCTTCTCTGAAAATGATGTTTTCCCTTTGAGCAACAACTGATGAGTCAAAAGATACAGGATGGGCTTGGCCCCCTGATGCCCAAGCAGCTCCAAGGCTCCTACCGTGTGGCCAGCCTCCTCCAACAGCTGTTTCGTCTCCCGCACAGCACGTCTCATGGCAGGGCTTGGCATGGTGAAGAAATCAGTTTCATAGTACCCTATGCGGAGGGGCTGTGTGCTGGAATACACCTGCAGAGCAAGGGAGAGCGCCAGCTGGAAGGATACCAGGGGATCCAGCAGGACATCCATGCCACAGGGCAAGTCTGGAAAGCAGCACTTGTCTCGCCCACCCATGGGTCAGGCATTTTCAGCCTGAGTGACGGCAGCTCTTCCCAGAGACCTCCAGCCCTTCTGAGGTGCTGTACCTCTTCATTGAAGGGAAGGGGTGGCACTGTGCTGTCCAGGCTGAACATGTCCTCACACAG
The DNA here is from genome assembly GCA_013396655.1 of Campylorhamphus procurvoides. NCBI lineage: Eukaryota > Metazoa > Chordata > Aves > Passeriformes > Dendrocolaptidae > Campylorhamphus > Campylorhamphus procurvoides. Next base: position 276,251 of record WBMV01002278.1, on the reverse strand, counting down.
GAGTGCTCGCAGGCACAGCGCCAGGCTCTCCACGTCTTTTGCCATTGGCCCCACTGCTGCAGCCACTGGAAGAGACCAGAAGAGAGCATTCATGGCTGAGGGTCTTTCAAGGGAATGTTCTCCAAAAGCAGGACCTCTTGGAATCATTTTGTCTAAGTTCAGTGTTGGTTACAATTCCTCTTTAAGAACTGGGCTGGGAATGCCTGCAAGTGTCTTCCCAGCAGCAGATCCATTGTTATGGATCCAGAGTTGTCATCCATCAGTACGTGCCCTGGTGTCTCCATTTCATGATTTACAAAACAAATAAACAAAAAGCTTTGTCAATTGCAACACAAGGACAACATTGAAGACTCCCTTTGACTGCTAATCCCACCTCCCACGAGGCAGTGGCAGAGAGGGCAGCAACCTGTGGGTTACAGGGTATGTTGTGGTTTATGTGTTACACAAACTGCTCCTCTCAGCTCATGTATATTTCAATTTCTCAGAAATCACAGTATAGGGGTGGCTCTCTGAAAGAGTCCCTGAAAGGGGACCTGCTTGTCTCTACAGGTGTTGGAGAAAGTCCCCCATAATCAACTAAGGGTCATTCTTTCCCCTGCCCCACTGCCCTCCTTGGGGGACAGCAATCAATTCCTACCTGCCTTCTGCCCAACGACTCCAGCCATTACTCCTCTTTTACTACAAAGAAAAGAGACACACACAATACAGCAGCCAAGTAGTTTTCATTTAAGCAAAAGGCTTTAAACAGTAGTCAAGTATTAAGTAAAATTCCAGATGCAAAGGTTGAAGGAAGAGCCAAGGAACCTCCGGAGAGACCCAGCCTAGGTCTGAGTGATTTAGGCCCTACCAGTCAGGAACAACCACACCCTTAATATGCGGATGGAGAAGCTTCCCCATCTCCATTCTGGAGAACAAGTTCTTCCCTCCACATAGCCCCAGAAACTCCCCAGGCAGGAGGGATAAACAAGCCCTTCCCAGTTCCTCCCAAGTTTCCCCATGCCCACGGGAGTAGAATCATCCCAGAACAGAGTTTGGTAGGGTGGGTCTCACCTAGAGACATTGCTGCTTTTCTCACAGTACCTGAGTCTGTTCCCGGTGGGTTTGAGTGCACAGACCCCACAGAAGGCAGCAGGAAAACGTAGGCTCCCTCCTACATCTGTCCCAATGCCCAAGATGGACCCACCACCTCCTACAAGTGCCCCTTCTCCACCAGAGGACCCTCCAGGGGTTTTGGTGTAGAGCAGAGGGTTGCGCGTCTGACCAAAGATTAAGTTCTTGCAGTCATAGCTAAAGAGAGAGAGAGAGAGATTGCAAATGAGGAATGCAGGTATCTGCTGCTGTGGAGCCCAGTCACTACAAAAAGATGAGAAGATAATCAGGTAATTCACTAGGTGTTACATTGGTATCACTCAGTCCCAGGGAGCTTCTTTAAGCTCTAATGAAGAACACCAGCCTTTTCCTCGTGGTCCTGGGACCTGGATTCACTGACAGCTAATTTCAGTGTCATTAAGCCTTCCCCAGAAAGCACCTCTAGCAGAACAAATACATCAAGCCTTCTGAAAAGTCTCCTTGTTCAGGCAGTGCCACAGGACACGCAGAGCTGAGTCCCTGCTTGAGAACAGGCCAAATGCCAACTGCAGTGATATTTGACATCGAACTTCCCCAGGAACCAGTGCAAAATCTGATAATCACTGGGGCAACCTGTTCGCTCGGCTTTTTTGAAACATGGGTAGCTGTTGCCACATCGCCTTAAGGAAGGCACTTCATTGGATTTGGGCAACAGTCTCACACAGAGGAGCTTTGCCAGAGCTCACTTGGCAGGATGCAGGGACACTGTGCAGCAGAACACACCTGAGAGCACACCCTGTATCAGTGACACCAAGAGTGGTCTTGCCAGATACAGCAAGAGGTTTGGGGGCAGGATGATTTGAGGTCATTAGCTTAACTAGCTTCCCCTTCCATGAATATGAGTTTGCACTGTAGAGTTAAGGATCATGTCTGAGACATTAATTTAATGAAAGACAAAAAGAAAAGTGATTTAAAAACACCCAGCATAGGAAAGAAGGGCAACAATTTCTCTTTGCCTCCTCTTTTGCTTCTTTATTTCATTTGGAACTAGAATTAACTTTGATCCTCAGTGTAAATGTGTTTAAAATGAAAGTTACAGACACAAAGGATGGGGGCCAAGTGTTGTTACATAAAAAGAAGAGAGAAATGAGAATGAAACTTAATAGAAACCCTCCCTTAGGATGAGGAAGGGAGTATGAGGGAATGGAGCACCCACCTACCTGATGAGGGACTGGGGAACATTGGTTTTGACAAATGGAATTGCCCCCTGTCTCCTGAGCACCTGCACCACCACGCTGTCCTCTGCTGCAGGTTTATTGAGGTATTTTATAAAACCCATCGTGGAATCATGACCCTGGAAACACAGGACAATGAGGTTTCCAAATGGAGAACTGCAACTCCCCCTGCCCCTGTATTTTTATCTATATATTTAAGCGTATACACACACCTCCAACAACCCCGCCATCACACACACATTGCTTAGTGCATGGATAGTAAATGTGACCAGCCTTCTCTGCCGGTTCACACAGGAGATGGGCAGTAAACTTCCTCATCTGCCAGGGCAGGCTATTCCATATCCACTATGACAAAACCAAGCCAGATGCTGAGGTCAAACCTCCCCTTGCTACTACACTTCAAACCACAGGAATCTCAGGATACATGCAAAATCACATTGGCAGTACCTGGCAGTCGATGGAATCTTTGATGCTGACTGGTACCCCATAGAGCAAACCTTGCATCCCCGTCAGCTTTGCTTTCCGGAGCTGGGTCTCGCTTTCCTGTAGATACTCCGTGATGCAGTTGGTTTCTGTGGCAATTTGAAGAGCCTTGGGGAAAGCAGGCAAAGCCCACGGGTGAGAAACACCTGCAGCGCTGCACGGTGACCTTCTGTACTGCAAAGGACACCTGCCTCTTGCCCCTTTTCCATCTCCCCATCTGAGCAGTCAGTGTCAGGGCAGCCCTTTCTGCTCCTTTTCAAGACATTTTCATGCCAAACTTCAAAATTATTTCTGGACACAGCAGAGCCATGGCACCAGCTGGTTCATGATGAAGGGAGGAACTCAGCCCAGATGAATACCACGAACTATTCTCTTGATTGAGCCTCTGGCATGGCATAAATGAGAACCCAAACAGGGAAACCAGAAGGTGATCAGGACATTATGGCAAAAGTAGTGAATGAACATGAACACCCACTTTTTCATGTTTACCAACCCATTTGGAGATAGACGGGAGATAACAGCAGCACTCTGCAACTTCCCTAGAGATATACCTGCCCAGGGAAGGTGTAGACTCACCCAGGAACGTAGGAGCTCTCCAGATGCTGAGTTTGCTGCTCCCTTTTGCTCCAAACCAAGCTGAGAGCTATGGCAGTCAGATGCCCAGCTCTCTTCTCACTCACAGAAGAGCTCACTAACCAGCGAGCAGCGACAGCTCAGCAGCATTTGAACCAGGTTTGAACCTTGTGCTGGGCTTCTCCCAAAAAAAGCCAGCCCCACTGTGGGTGAGATGCTGCCCCACCACTCTTGCTCCTCACCTTGCCCACATAGGCATAGAAGACGTGGTCCGGAGGGAGGGAGCCATCACGGAGTTTCTTGGAGAGCTCCGGCAAAGGCAGACAGAGAATGGAGACCACATCCACGGAAGGATTCTACAGGAATGGTTGAACAATGTCACACCTCTATTTCAGCTGGTGGGTTCCTCCTTTCTCCTTGGTCCCCTTCGTAACCCACCCAAAAAATATCTGCAATTCAGTAGCTAAATGTACTATCTGCCTCAAGACTACATCCTGCTCTACCTGACTCCAGTGAGCATTGTGTGAAATCCCCAGGGCCAGTACTAGTCCGGGCTTTCTCAGGCTTGCTTCCTAGCCAGAGCCGTCTGATCAAGCACGTGCTGTTTAAAATGAAGCCTTTCATACAGCCTTGTTCAGACAGGTCACAGCCAGGCCTGGGGGAACCGCTTAATGCAATGCTCTCTGCTGAATTACCGTGGGAGTTGGTGTCATGGTTATAGAGATGTTGCTTAGTTGTTACACTAACCAACGAAACATGACCTGGTACCTTACAGAGATACCTTACAGGGAAGAGCAAACACCAGGAACCCCTTTGACTAACAGCAGTCAGGTCATTTTTGGGTCAGCAGAAATTGCCTCACCACCTACTCAGTACCATGAAAAGCGTATCAAACCTCCCCCCTCAAAGCTGGACTCTGAACCTGAACGAATCTGCTACAGCCTGCGGCCAGGCTGCCTGACAGGATCGCCGGGCACCATCGCATCCCTCCCCGCAGCTGCACTTTGGCCTCTGCCGATAACACATCGCCTCTCGCCTTTTCCAGCTGTTTCCTCAACCAGCCTGAGCCTCCCACCAGGCGAAGGTGCCGGGCAGCTTTTCCGACACAGACTGTCCCCTCCTCGCTGCCGGGACTGTCTATCCCGTTATCCCCCGTCCCAGGTGGCGCTTCCTCCCCATCCCTACGGCAGCGCCGATCGCCGCGATGCTGAGGGGCACATGCACACACTGACTCGGAAACGGAATACAGCAGCACTAAATCCCTGTGGGTCCGTATTAGGAGCGGGGACACCGCCTGGCAGCCGGGCCAGCCCTGCGGGAGCGGCCGGACGGGGTGTGCGATGGGGAGAGCGCCCAGGTGCGCAGCCCCCGGCGGGCGGNCACCCCGCACCGCGCTCCCCGCACCGCGCCCGGCGCCGCCCGCACGGCCCGGCCAAGGGCAACCCCCGCCCGTGGCGAAGAGCGAGGCAAAACCTGGGCAGGATTCCGAGCCGGAGAGGAATTGAAAGCGCTTGCCGCGGTGCGGGCGCGCCCAGGGCAGCGAGGAGGAGGAGGAGGAGGAGGAGGAGGAGGAGGTTCGGCGGCAGGGAAGGCTCCTGCGAGGCAGCGCGCCCCTCCCAGTGCTGGGTGGTCTCTGTGCGATAGGCTTGGTTTGTTTTCCCGTTCCCCACGGGAGGCGTTGATCTCCCCGTAATTTTGCAGCCCTCCTGGGCGCAGTCTTGGCTCAGAGCATCAAAGCAGCAGCGAGGGGAGTCCCAAAGAGATCTGACTCCTTTGCATTTCTTAGTGTCGAGGAACTGCGTGGGAAAAAGAAACAATAAATGTCCCAGGCGGTGCCGGCGGAGTTCACTTGTCCCTGGCAGAGCATGGGTGTGCCTGCGCTTTGCTAAATGCCGCGGCTTCCAGCAGAGAAATGCGGCATCCCTGCTCCCCGCGGGCTTGCGCTTCGTTTTGGGGAAAAATCCGGAATAATTTCTTTGATCACCGACCCCACATGGGGTCTGTCCCCCCAAAAAAATCCGTGACAACTCCCAAAAGTTCGTCAGCCAATATTTCAAGCTATTCAATTTAATACAGCGCATTGGATTGTGAAAATTTTTTGGGGAGGGATCTGAAATGTTTTCTCACTTTCTCTTCCTCCCAGCAGGATGAGCTGTGCCTAAGCCACCCCTCGGCAGATGCTGAGGTAGAAAATATGATGGAGTTACATGCACCCAGACTTGATTTTCCTGGCATTATTGCCCAGGCCACTAGCTTTGTTTACTTCAGTCTTCAGGATTTCAGGGCAGCACTTGAGCCACTTGTGCCAGAGCCTGACTCTCTCGGAAAGAACTGCTGCACTGTTACACCATGTCCTGGGGCTCTTTGCTGAAGAGTGGGGAAACCTTAGAAATATTCTGCCCTCCATGAACTTGTGGCTTTTGGCGTCTTGCTCTCAGGATAAGCAGCTGCCTGTTATCTGGGTCAAGGAAAATACATGCAAGAACAGCAGCNGCGGACGGCGGGTCCCGGCACTCACCTGCTCCCGAAATCGCCGCGCAGCCGCCTCCATCCGCACCAGGCTGAGCTCCTGCCGCTGCTGCGCCTCCGCCACCTTCCCCCAGAGCCCCCGGCGCCGCCGCCATCGCAGCAGCAGCAGCAGCAGAGCGGCGGCAGAGCCTCCCAGCACGGCGGGCAGCGGGACCCGCATGGTGGGCACGGCGGGGACCCCCGGCCCGGCGGGGACACCCCGCTCCGCTCCTCTCCCTGCGCTCCGCTCCGGCCCGCACCGCACCCCGCACCGCGCTCCCCGCACCGCGCCCGGCGCCGCCCGCACGGCCCGGCCAAGGGCAACCCCCGCCCGTGGCGAAGAGCGAGGCAAAACCTGGGCAGGATTCCGAGCCGGAGAGGAATTGAAAGCGCTTGCCGCGGTGCGGGCGCGCCCAGGGCAGCNGCCGCGGCTTCCAGCAGAGAAATGCGGCATCCCTGCTCCCCGCGGGCTTGCGCTTCGTTTTGGGGAAAAATCCGGAATAATTTCTTTGATCACCGACCCCACATGGGGTCTGTCCCCCCAAAAAAATCCGTGACAACTCCCAAAAGTTCGTCAGCCAATATTTCAAGCTATTCAATTTAATACAGCGCATTGGATTGTGAAAAATTTTTGGGGAGGAATCTGAAATGTTTTCTCACTTTCTCTTCCTCCCAGCAGGATGAGCTGAGCCTAAGCCACCCCTCGGCAGATGCTGAGGTAGAAAATATGATGGAGTTACATGCACCCAGACTTGATTTTCCTGGCATTATTGCCCAGGCCACTAGCTTTGTTTACTTCAGTCTTCAGGATTTCAGGGCAGCACTTGAGCCACTTGTGCCAGAGCCTGACTCTCTCGGAAAGAACTGCTGCACTGTTACACCATGTCCTGGGGCTCTTTGCTGAAGAGTGGGGAAACCTTAGAAATATTCTGCCCTCCATGAACTTGTGGCTTTTGGCGTCTTGCTCTCAGGATAAGCAGCTGCCTGTTATCTGGGTCAAGGAAAATACATGCAAGAACAGCAGCTTTCCCTGCAGGTTTTCTTTTTCCCTTTTTTTTATTTATTTACTTTCCTTCCCCTTCCCACCCCCCCTTTTTACAGACTGTGGGACTGCAGTCTCCCAAACTCCCAAGAGCACTGCAGTCTCATGCTTGCAGACTACTCACAAGAAAATGTGAGGGGATTGAGTTGGTGAGGGTGCCCTTACAGTGAGTCAGGAGCATGTAATCAGCTCAAGGTTGGTGAGAACAGATGCTGTCTGTTATCCCTATCTCATCTTTCCTTCTTTCTCACCCCGGAGGCTTCGTACTCCTGCGCTGATCTCACCTCGTGGCAGCACAATGCCAAAACAGGGCTGCTTCCTTGCAGACTGTAAAGCCATGCACACCTGAGGTCTTTTAACATGAGAACAAGAAAGGTGGGGAACTTTGGCAAAACAGAAGTTAAAACTTGTTCTTGTGGAAGACAAAATTACTTCTCCAACCCTCTTCTCCTTAGTTTAAACCCTGTTTAAAATCTTTCATGTAGGAACAACTTTCAACTTCTGCAGTTCAGCTCATGAAAAAGAAGAAAACAAAACAGGAGCGTTATGCCAGAAGCTGCTGCCAGAGACTCCCTTTCTCCACTTTCCTGGGGAAGTGTACGGAGGTGAGTAAGTGGGATTCAGGTATCAGGCAGGACAGTGGTAAAGTTTGGGTGTCTGCTGGGGCTGGCCAGCTCCAGGAGTTTAAGGGACAGCATGTGAAATCCCAAAATGCAGCAAGTCTGTGCTGTGACCCAGCTGCCAGCAGAGATGGGCCAGTGGATGACACAGAGCAGAGTATGGGGCACTCCAGTGTACACAGGTGGTGGCTGAGAAGAATGCCCTGTCCAGAAGGATGTGCCTGGGACACTCCAGCAGAGGTACAATGGGTCTGATCTTGCTGCCTGTGGGCTGGGGTGGGGGCCAACTGCTGGCTTGTGGGGAAAATGATACCCTGATATCCCTCTGGGATACTGGTGTGTTCTTGCCAGATAAGCAAGTGGGACTTTGCTGCTGTTATGTCCATAGGGCTGCCCATATGCTGCTGCAAAAGGGGCTTGAATCTTGGGGTGCTGGAACTGAGGATTGATCCTACCCCTGCTCATCCTCCACTGCCTGGCAGGGCTGGAGGGTGTGGCAGAGAGAAGATGAAAGGATCAGCTGGATCCATGAAGGTATCTTTCCCCATTGCCCACACGCCTCCCTGTGTCCACAGAGCTGTGACTGGGTGGGTACCACCACTCCCCAGAGATGCTGTAAACCTGCAGTTACCAAAGGAGGGGCAGAAAGGCGGCGTCTTCTTCTACCTGCTGCAAATCATACACAGACAGCCAGACCGGCTCAGGCTGAAGGACCGGCTAGTTCCTGTTCACCTGACACCAGAGCGGTGCCAGGAGCATGGCAAACACTCAGCGTTGTTTTCCTTAGCACTGGCTCCTGGTGTCCGGAATGCTGTGGCTTCTCAAGCCAGAGGTTAGGTTAGAGTGATTAATAGCTGTGTACTCACACATATTTCTTGGGTGATGCAATATGATTCTGGCACTTACAGCATCCTGCAGCAGCGACATCCACAGTTTATCCCTGTGCTATAGGAAAGCAATGTCTCCTGTTGGCCTCTACATTTAATTTCATTTACTCCCCTGATTTCCAAAGAGGAAATCAAAATTGTCCACTGTTCACCCAGGCATTTTACACTTCTGTTCTTCCATTTCACCCTGATGCTTTTGCACTATTTCCCACAGCTTAACAACCTGCTCCGGCCACCGGCTGACAGTCACACGTTTCCCAGGATCTGGCCCCCTGGAAAAAGATCCAGGCTACATTTACAACAGCCAACCGTCCCTCTTGCTTCATTTCTCCTCTCCTTGTAGGTTCCCAACTCTCAAGTGGGATTAGTCAACATGCTCTGCAAAAAGATGAAGCAACTCCTCTCAGAGCTGGAGTTTAATCCCTGCAAGAAGGTTGTCCAGCAGCTTGGGCAATAGGTAGTGTCATGTGGAACTGATTCCTTTTGCCCCTGCAAGAAAATTGCATGTTTCAACCAAGTTGTTTGCTCTGTGACACTTCTATTGTTCACTTTTTAGTCACTTCTGCCTGTAAAAGATGCTTGTCCTCCTCACTGCCTGTGCTACAGAGGTCTGTCAGTGGGAGGGCTGGTAGCTCCCCAGAATACCTCCAGCTGGAGTATCTGAGTTACAGCAATCAGTTTGAACACATGGTTTGTGCCAGCTTTGTGGACTCTGTTCTGAGGCAGAATAGGGAGTTCTCACGTGTTTTCTCCACCAGCACAGTGGAGGAGGAGCTGACCTGGAAGAGGATCATGACTTGCACGTGCAACTTGCACTGGCAGAAGCTCTCTTGCGTCTTGGGTACCTGGCAGCTGATGCATGGTAGCTTGATGGGGAGTAAGGAAAAGCTGAAGAGATCATAGCAGTGGGCTCGCTAGGATGGAATGGACCTTTTGGGAGATCCCTAAGACTGCCTAGGACACCTTAAGTGACTAGTTTCAGCCTTTGAAAACCTCCTTTCTATATGAATGGAGTGGGTATTTATTTCTAGTAGTGCCTATGTTAATGCAATCTGAATCCAAAGAGTTTTGCATTAAGAAACAAATAAATAATGAAAAAAGAAATTTTAAGTAAGTAAAATTACTCATGTAGTTGTTTTACACAGCTGAATGAAGATAATTTTATTGGCAATTGTGAGTGATTACAGTATTATCTGCCATCAAAAAAGTTATTTTTTTGAATGCTAAAGGAATTAATGATACATAAAACTGTGCTTAGATTGAGTGCATTCATCAGCAGAAATGCCTCGTGCTGGCACTGCTGCACTGTAATTACTCTGTCTGCTCAGAGGAAGAGAGCAGGAGGTGGGGGCTGTTGTGGGTGCTGCCACAGATTTACATACACTTACACAGCAAGCAGCTCTGGAGCTCAGGCAGGGGGCAGCAGAGCCAGGGCAGCAAAGCTCGTGAACAGGGGGACAAGTTTGGCCCCTTATTTTTCTTTATTATGCATTACAGAGAGAAGAACAGGTCATCTCTGTATTTAAAACCTTACAGGGTGAAGCCAGTGGGGAGAAGAACGCTCCTCAGAATATCAAGAGATGAGTCCAGTCTTTGTAAGATGCTACCTCATGGTGTGGTGAACTGATAAAATCAGTTCTGGGATTGCAGACGGTCACTGCCCAGCCCTGGGAGACTGATGGTGGTGGTGGGAATGATACAAGTGGTGTCCCTAAGGCACAGCTGCTCATGCTGAGTGCTTTGGGAGAGCCCGTTGTGCTGCCACGTCAGTGGGCTGGGAACGTGGGTACATCTCAGCAGAAATAGGGTGAGGAAATGTAAAAGAAATTCTCCCTAGCTTGCTCCAAACCTTGTGGCCCTTCAAGGAACACATGGTACTGGAGGGAATGTTTACAAACTGGAAAGGCTGTTGGAGGGATTGTGAGTGCTCTGTGCAGAGTAGTGGCATACTTGCCATGACACAAAGGATTTGGAGGGGCTTTTAAAGGAAGGGTGGTAGCTTGCAGCTCCTTTATGGAGCCCATGGGTCCATAGATGGACCAGTGATGGACCCACACTCTGCTCAATCTAAAACCTTCTGTGATCTCCATCTCCTTGTGCACAGCTGCCTTCTGAGCTGAACCTTGAGCTAAATCAATAAAGAAAGAGCAAAGAGCCCTTCTAGCTCAAGGGGAACACCAGATGAGCATACTTTGCAGCACCGAGGAGACTGTGCTGCTGGATGCATTTGGCCTTTCGGGTGTAGCCACCAGAGTGCAGGATTGAGCTGCTGTCCTTTCAGGAATCTTCTCGCAGGCTTTTGCATCCTAAAAGGCTGCGCTATATGCTTTGAGCTTAGAAGCAATATTGTACAAAGCAGAAAACCCTTTTCGGGACCTTGAGTGATGAGACAACCGGACCTTTTGTGGGGAGCAGTGCTTGGATTTCAGGTGGGTGTAAGTGCTGTTACAAAGTCCTGGGAGTTCTGCTGTTGGTCCATATGAGCCAGAATGTTTTTGGTTAGAAGGACATCCCAGCAGGACTTGATCCTGCAAACTGTCAGTGCTCGAGACCTGCAGCTCTGGTGCTGCCAGAGTTTGTTGTTGTGACCAGGACTGTGCCTCAAGTCTGGCAGACTGCCTGTGCTTTTGAGTAGAATCATGGAATCATTTGGGTTGGAAAGCACCTCTCATGTCACTGACTCCAAGCCAGCACTACCAAGTGCACCAGTAAACCATACCCTGAAGTGCCACATCTACACATCTTTCAAATACCTCCAGAGGTTGTGACTCAGCCACTTCCCTGGGCAATCCGTTCCAGTGCTTGACATCGGAATGAACTGAATGTGCAAGGGCATCTCCACCCTCTCTGAAAGCACATTGCAGAGAAGGGGAAATATTATTATTTGTGTTTGGAGCCCCCAAAGTTTGAGGTTAACAAGGGCAGCCCCAAGTTTAATCCTGACAGTCTTCCCCAAAGTGATGTTATTCCATAGGGTGGAGTCCTGAGTCATAGCAGGGTCCTGAGCCCTTGTGCATCTCTGAGTGTAACTGGGCTGAATCCAAACCTCCTTGGTCACTGGCATTATGATTTTCCTTGCCTGGAAAAAAATGTACACAGACAATCTCCTCTCCTCTCCTCTCCTCTCCTCTCCCCCTTGCAGGAGCTCTCCTCCCTTCTCTCCTTTCCCTTTTCGCCTGAGATCCCTGTTTTCTGAACAGGCCAGGAGAGGGAGACAGCCAGCCAGTTACCGCATAGTTCGGATTTCCAGCTCTCCCTTTTCCCCGTGGGATGGAAGCTAACACGCTTTAGATATACACGTTGATTCTCCCAGAGAGAAGGTTCCATCTGTGCAGGCTGCCGGGTTACCTGCAATTTACATTTACACAAGCAGGGTGGGCATCGGGCAGCAGGGGAAACTGAGGCACAGGGCAGGACCATGCCTTGAGGGTCTTGTTGGCATCTTTTTGATGACCTGGACCTTATTGCAGGTTGTGGTTGGTCTATGTTGATCAGTGTAAACATCCCTGTGGTCTGAGGTGGGTCCTCAGGTGATCTATGAGATCCATTTTAGCATCACCATGGTTGCCACCTCTATAGGGTCACACAATGCCCCAACACTGATGCACCCCCTGCTCTGTTCATGCTGAGTATCTCTGCAATGTCTTGTGCAGCAAGCAGCTGGTCCCTGGTCCAGACTGCTGATGGAAGAGTGGGGATCCCCAGCATTGTGGAGGTTCAAGGGTCCTTGCTGACTCCTGCCGTGTCATCTTCCTAGAGCACTTTGAAAGCCACAAAGCATCATGGCCTGTGCTCACAGCAGTCAGATCAATCGATTGATTGGTCCCTCCCGTTGCCCATGTCTTCCCTTCCCCTCTCATCTCTCCTGGGCCAGCACCACCAAAGGACTGGTGAGATCACCCCTGTGTTGAAAATAAATAAATAAATAACCAAATAAAAATGCTGACGTGGAGAAGTCAATCAGCTTTGTGTGGCCTTGTAATATCTCATTTTATCCGCGCCACGCTTTATTAAATTCTCATAAACCTGTCAATGAGGACAGATACCATTTCAGTTTACCCCATTAGTTCTACACAATGACATCGGGGGAGAGGAAGACAGGGAGGTGGGGGGGAGGCACTCGGCGTGGAGAAAAGCAGAATGAATTTAAAGAAAGAAAAAAAGAGAAACCCAGAGCCAAAACTCGGCTTTGCGACAATAATGTAATAACATTGATGCTCAGGGAAAGTAATTGAATTAAGTGGCTTCTGTTAATGGTTTTAAGATTTTGAAATGTAAATAATAGTTAGGACTGTTTAATGGGACTCTGGTTTAGGTAACTGCATCCCTGAGAATAAAAAATGCTTTGCTGTTTAATATGATGTCAGATAGTTTTGTTACTCCTCCAGTTTCATGCCTGCAAAGCATATTTTGCAGTTTTAAAGCCGGGTGTGTTTATCATCTTTCCTTTCTAACTTCAGACGGAGCTTAATTCAGGAGTATTTGCATGAACCCTTCTTAGCCAGTCCCTATCAGTTATTTGCACTGCCAGGAATAAAGTATTATTTTTCCCGAGCTGCTTTGGAGAACTTCCTGACTGCAGGGTTACTCTGCTCCGAAGCCTCCCATCTATTTACATGTTCATTAAAGGCAGGCAGCAGTGATGCTCTCTGTGGCAGGGCCAGACTCAGCTCCTGGAGTAACAGCACTGGGACCAGTGATGTTACACCGGGCTTAGGCCAGTGGGGATGGAGAATCCAGCCGACAGGTAGGATGAGCCAGGCGATTTAGAAATGACTTTCATGGGAACTCATTCTGCTTAAAATATTACTGGATTTTCATTTAGGAACCTATCAAAGTGCAAGAATAAAGTCTGAGCTGCCTAACCCACATAGGTCTAAACAAACAGTCCTCCCTTCTGCTCTGGAATCTGACGGCTTGCGGATTGGAAAAGGTCCTTCGGTAAAGCATGGGCTGAGTCTCAGGGAAACCCACTGTGCCAGGCAGAATAGGGGGCTTTGCATTTATTCAGGCTGAAAATCTTCCCCTTTGCAGGATGAAGGCACTCCCTGGTCTGTGCCACAGGGATGCTGCCATCCCTGCTTGTCCCCTGAACTCTGTGTGGGCAGTAGCAGCACACAGACCTGCAGCTCTGCTCCTGCCATACACGGAGGCAAAAGCTCTCCCATGGCTTTTGCTCCAGCCCCACAGCAAAAGAACAGCTCTGCATACACTGAGTCACTCTGACATGTCCTTTGGGGGGCTGCCTTCTGCTTGGCTTCACTTGTGACCTGCAGTGGTCTCTGCTAGTGATGGCTTCAGCCCTGCTTCTGTGACTGGAGACCCTTGTAGCTGCCAGCTGCTTCCCACCCAGTGGGATCTCAGGACCTACACAGCCTCAAACACCTTCCTCTATCACCCTTATAAGCCTTCTCCCACCACCTTCCTGAGTCTTTCCCCATCACCCTCATAGACTTGGCTGGAAAAACCTAAAAGCCCCAAGCCCAAGCCAAACCTGGCCCAGATCACATGGGCAAAGGAGAAAGTTGTCAGATTGTAACTGCAAAAATAAAGGGTTCAAGTAACACATTTCTCCAAGGGTGTTTCTTAAGTAGGTTGTTTGCAAACAAACAAAAAAAAAGAATAGTTCAGTTCCTTATGGAGAATTTGAGAAGATGTTTCTCACTGCTGTCCATTTGTCATACTGCTGTAAAGGGAAGCTGCGGTAGAACTGATGTGTTTGTTTCTTCCCTTCTGGGAAAATTAAAAAATAAAAAAAGAACAAGAAATATATTACAATTAAAACAAAACCTTCACTATTCTTCCTGCATTAGAAAAGAAAGCCCAACTACCCTATAAATGATTAAATTCTTAAAAGCAGCCCCTGACTTAGCAATTTCTCTTTGACAGATCCCTTTTTTCTTACCATGCCACCAGGGCAAGACAGCTGCAGGCTGGGATCCTGCTCTGGGCTCTTCTGCGGGTGCTGTGGCTACATGCAAGGTGCTGGGAGAGGATCAGTGTCTCTCCCTCCTCTGCAAACAAGTGGAATTCTGGCTCCCTGCCCAGAAGGAGACAGGACAGCTACAACTGTAAATTGTGGCTCTGCTTTGCAACTCAGGGTGCTCAGCAATGCAGCAAGGTAACAGCTGGAAGGAGATTTACACAGCCCTATAGACAGGGAAGGACTATTTAATGCTTGGAGAGCCATTAAATAATTTGCCATGTTAAGACCCAGGCGATGCTATTTTCTGCAGATAAAAAGCAGGTTATTTTTCATTAGCTGCAAAAAGGCTGTTGGTGGTGGCAGAATTTGCCACCAGGTCTGTAGCTTGACACAACATGAGCAGATAGGAGCAATATCCTAAAAATAACTGAAATCCACTGGGGCTGTGTTGAACTCCCTTTTTTAAGTGCATCAAGTGAAGCAATAAAGGAATAGGATAACCCTAATTCAAGAAACGGTGCTGATGGATTCAGAAGCGCATATGCATTCAACAGGAGATGTGAGCATGCTTGGAGCCACTCCCAATCTGCTGAAACTGCCTGTGGATGGGAGACTGGTCTTGGCTGCAGCATTATGTTCTATCAAGACTGAATTGTAGGGTTTTTTGGTGGAGCTGTCCTGGTATTTTCTTCACCAACAAGGTCCCTGCTCAGGCAGGAGCCTGTTAGAAGCAGACAAGGAAAGAACAGCCTTGTGAGCCAAAGAAATCAGACTCCAGATGATTTACATGGAACATGAGGGGCATCAGAAGGGCAGCCAGCCCAGAAAATGAGATTATAAACTATCATCCTCTGTTACACGCTGGGATGTGGCTACAGGGTGGCCCTCTGGCATCATTCAGGGAGGCAACCGTGGTCTGGTGTTGAAAGCAGAAGGCTTTTGTCTCCTCAGATTGGAAAAGCCCCCATCCTGAGGACTGTCTGAGAATATGTGTGGTTTTGCCTCCCCTCCTGCAGCCTTTCCTGACCTGTGTGCAGTGCCTGACACCTTTAGAGGCCACAAGAACATCCTAACTGGTCACTCACATCTTGCTGTCCCCATGGCATGGCCTGGAGATGTTTGTGGAGTCAGTGCAGGGGTGGCAATCTGGTGGACTGAGATGATGGAAGAGAAGAAGCCCTTCCTCCATGTGGCCAGGTCCTACAGAGCACAGCACTTGAGGTGGAGCCATTCCTGCAGTCCAAATACCTGCTCTGAGACAGGTGGTACCTGCAGGGCATCCCCCTGAAGTTGTTTAAACATTGATTCTTTTGGGGAAAGGAGAGGAGAAAAGAACCTGGAAAGGAGATACAGGAACCCTAATGTGGATGCACCAAGCTCCTTACGCTGATTTAGGGTTCACCAGGTCAGTGTTGCAACTGAGCCAAGAAAATGCAAAATAGCCCATCTGCTCATGCAAGTGTGAAACCTGCTGGTAGAGGCTTGGGTGTTTAATGATCTTTACCTCTGCAATGTGAACCCACAGGAGGGGAAAAGCAGCACAAAAAGGAGTCCTCAGAACAGGCATTTAATCTGCGCTGGCATGGAGGTGGTTAATAAGATAATCTCCAGACCCTCTAACACAAAGAGAAAGTGAGTTTTCTGATCCATAAAGGATCAGTCTGCAGGAAGCCCCATCAGACTCCTCAGCGTGAAATTACACCACAGCAGGGGGGTACAGTCCTGCTACTGTACAACATTAGAGAGATGAATTAGGACTTGACATTCATGTGCTTAATATGCCTATTCCTGGCATTATCCCACAAGGACCAGTCACCGCCAAGGACTTACGGTCACCAGGTCTAGGAAGGTATTTAGGGTTGCTCATTTGCTCATTTCCAGAGCCAGGCTATCAGGCGTCCTCATCTAATCTCTTGGCATCAGGAGCAGGGGGGAGCACAGCCTGGCTCTTCTGTCTCGCATCAATCTGGTCCAGTGAATAACCACCGAGTGCACCCTTGTTGCTCGAATAAATCACAGTGATCCTCTGGCCTGGTGAGTGTGGAACGAGGGGAAAAAAACACGATGCACATAAAATCATGACTTGGTTCTCAAGGAGCTGAGAAAGGGGAAAAGAGCCAACCCCAAAAATATGTCTCTTGCATAGTTGCTGCTAAAAAAATAAATATTTACTGGAAAGGAAAGCCTCAGCAGATCTATATTAGAAATTATTCAAAGAGCATTTGCCTCCCCAGTGTTAAACTGGTTGGAGGTGTGCCTTGGACAAACATGGGCACTCTGAGCTAGTTTACTAAATGGGCTTTGTCAAGAAGCCAGAGTATTTCCAAGCCCCAGGTCTGGGCTGTGTGAAAATTCCCGCCTGTTTGAACTCTGAGCCAGGACAGAGTACTTTTGGTTTGCTTTTTATCCATGAAATATTTTATTGAGAACAAAATTTTAGGGGGAGGGGGAGAATATAATCCAAATTCTGGAAGAAATAAAAAGAAAAATGTTGGCTACAAGGCCAAATAGTTTTTGAACTGATTATTTTCCAAGGAAAAATCCAAATTTTTTTTCTAAGAAAGTGGCTGTCCTGCAGGAAATTCCTGATTTCGTGGACATGCCTCACTTCTGGCAAGAACACTTGTGATCAATCTGATTGAAAAGCCATTTAATTGGAACTGCTTTCAGAATGAGCTCAAATTTGGCAGAGCTACTGGGGGAAAGCATGGACAGACCTAGGAGAAACAAATGAGAAGCAGAATCCTCCCAGAAGCTGATTTTGCAATGGTCTGGCATGGAGAAAGGGCGAGAGCCTCCCCAGCATGAGGACATCATTGTGGCTGTGATCACATTGTGTGGCACGTGGGTGCTTTGCAGCCCACAAATCCTGCTCCTCCAACTCTCAGCTGTTTTCCTTGGGACAGGGGAGCAGGCCTATGGCAGGATCTGGGACTCATCTGGCCATGAAAGTGGTGCTCAGCCTGAACATACTGAGCATGAACATGTGGGATCAGTCCTGAGCCAGGACATACAAAGGCATCTCTTGTGCTGAACACAGGGAAAGTCCAGATTTGTAACCCATTTCTACAGCACTTTGAATATGAACACATTCTTGCTTGCCCTGCTTGAGGAGGGATAAAGCAGAGACATCACTAAGCAAATTCAAGGAAAATGAGTGAATTGGGACTGTAAAACACAAAGCTGCAGTATCAGTATGGGGATAGCACCACCATGCCCCTCGGCTGGTTTCTCCTGCTTTCTGTTAAAATCATGGTAACATGTTGGGGTGGACATGAGGACTTCTGTGGGCTCTTTTTTCCTTAGGCATAGACTTTGTGGGAATATCTTTTTGCTTAAATGTAAATCAAAGCTAACATTTTCATGAGTGAAATCAAACAATGTATACCCAGATATCTTTACTCTTTTCCATGTGATGGAAGTTTTGGTTCTGGGTTTATGCATCCTGACATCAAGCTAGGCATGGACATACAGAGCAGACTTCGGTGAATGCAATTGCCATCAGACAAACAACACATGGAGCTGACGGTTGAGGTGGCTGGATATCCCATCTCTATGGATAGGATGAGCTTCTCCCCTGTTGTTTTCTCTGGTTAGTGGCACCACCTAGATGAGTGATGTGTAATCACCACTCCATTTTCCAAATCATCAACTAACTGGCCCTCAAGTTCAAATAAACACCTTTAGGGTGATGCAATAAAGGAGTCTTGGATGCTGAAAAGTGCCCAACATTTTAGTTGTCCCGTTGTCCAGACAAAGCAGACACAAAGTGTTCCCAAGCCCATTCTGTTGATTTAAAATAAATCCCAATAAAAACACCCCTGAGTAAACCAATGTGTGGAGGCTGATGGAGCACTTTTCACCTGAGTGATAAATTCTCATTATCCAAGAGAATGACAATTTTTTTGTGTGTGCTTGTCTTTGTCTCCTGTGAAACCAGAAGTCTCCCACTGAGGGTTGGGTTTCATGTCTGGGTCACAGTTTCTACAGAAAGGAATTTTCATTAAGGTCTTGGAAACACTTAAGCCTCCTTGTGCAACTGATCTCACTGAGCTTTTCATAACCATCAGGACCATGGATGCCATCAGCAATCAGGGGTGAAATCTCAAGCAACCCGAGAAGGAGGTATGAGCTTCAGGATGAGACAGGATCTCATAGTGAGATTAACATGGGCTGTGAGGTAATTAACCACAGTAATTATTTGCTGAAGCTGAGGTGGGGGGTAGCTCCTTGTTGGCAGACCTTAGACCAGATGATGGATTTCTTGTTTCAAGGGGCAGTCCTTTAGCTCGTGATGTGCAGTGACAGACTAGATTTTGAAGCTGTAACAGAGGTTTGAGGACAAGTCTAGCAGTACCTGAGTCTTCAGGCCACACAAAGTGTGAGAAGTAAATAACTATTTCCAACATATCAAATGATGTGGGAGAGAGTATCCCAAAGAGATATGAGACCTAGGAAGTGTTAAAAGGGCAGAAAGCCCTAGATATACTCTGATCAGCAAAATTCGAAGATTACATTTCTAAGCCTGGGCCTTGCCCTGTTTTTTGAGGATGTAGTGAAAGGACTAGTTCCTGCTCTTTAATAGCCTTTTATATAATTACAGCACACAAGTATCTGAAACTCCCTTTACTTTCTCTCTCTCCAGGTTAAACAATGTCAATAGTCTTAATTTCTCTTTGTGGATGCTGTTTTCCTGTTATTCTCATTGTTTTTCTCTGGACTCTCTCCAGCTAATACACACTTTTCTTGAACTGATTCTCAAAACTAGACATGTTTTTCCATCTCAGGCTTAACCAGAGATAAGTAGAGAGAAGATGCATCCTATGGCCTCTATCAGGGTTGTCCCTTGCTGTAAAAGTACGTCATGGGTGTTGCATGGCTTTAATCAAGCAGTTACACAAAAAAATCTCTGACAGCAGTTGTGTAGGCTGAAAATGGAACACTCTTTTGTGATTTTTCTTTCTTGTTGAATGTGATGGAAATGTGGAATGTGTCTCCTCCCTCCCCCTCCCAACTTTTTCTGCATAACTACAAAACAAGTTAAAAGAAAGCAATATAACTATTGTAAGGTGAACCTCTTATTCAGTGTGCTATGTTCAAAGGTTTTCTGCATCAAATAAAACAAGCTTTGACACATAATTGCAAGAGAAAAGAGCTGAAAGGACTACACCGTAGCTCATACCCTGATAACAGGTGATGATCCTTCTCAATCCAGCTGGGTCCTAGAGTATCATTTGGGGTATATCTAATGACCTGTGAAATGATAGCATCAATGAACATTCAAGGATAATCAGGCTCCTTTGACAAAGAGGAAAACCAGAACCAAGAATGTGAAACTCCTTCTCCAACCCGTATGTAACAGTGCAGCAAAGACAGCAGCAGTGAGACAGGCAACAGGCATCTTTGACTTGCTCAAGGTCAAGGCTCTCCTGAAAGTTAATGAAAATTAACTGAAAGTTAATCCCCTAGTGTGGGTGGTGGGAGCTCTATTTTTAGGTCTCTCTATTCTTTCAAACTGATCAGATTTTTATCTCCTGGAAGCTGCTATACAGGCTCAGAGTACTTATCTTGTAACAGCTCTTTTTTCATAATAAAAGTGCTTTTTAAACATTTGGGAACTGAGGAGCATGTTAGGGCACCTCTGAGCTCTTCAGACCCACCTCCTGTCTGGAGCAAGGCTGTTGCCAGTGCCAGGTCAAGCTAATCATGGCTGTGTGTTCCAAAGTTTCACAGCTGCTAGAAAGGGCTGGGAAGAAAGTGCTGATGAAGTTAGCGTGGATACACACCTGTGAACTAGGCTCAGTAGGAAGGATGGTGATCCTGGAGGAATTAGTAAGTGGATGTTTTTGCAATGCTGGGGGTAACTTAGCTCTTTCAGTTTTCTGCATTCTCTTGACCCAATTTTTCTGTACCTTGTAGTAAGCCAATTCCTCTTGAATCACAGTGTTTACAGCAGTATTTTAGGTTAGAAGGGACTTCTGGAGGATGTGTGGTCAATACGTCACCTTGGTCATGCTGGACAGCATGTGAACTTGGGGTTGGTATCAGCTTCACAGTAAGCAGAAAGTAGGTCACTGATTTCTAAGGGACTGAAGTGAGAAGATAGAAAGACTGGCATTGTCCTCACAATCCCACCTTTTCCTTAGTGCTGAAGACGTAGCTTATGGTGCTGTTTTAATTCCACATCAGGAGACTCACAGCTTTGTGGCAAATGTGAATGTATTTCATGGGCTCAGATGGAGGCTCCTTCCAAGCTGGAGTTGACAACCTGTGCTGGAAGCTCTTCAGGGAATACCATGGGACTGTGTCACTGAGTGCTGAAGACTTCTGCTTCTAATGGGAACTACTGGGAATTCCCAGATGATGTTCACTCATTTCATTCTCCAGCAGACTTCTCATATGCTGCTGGGCAAGTCCCTTGGTGTCTCCCCATTTCTGATTCCTACCAGGAAAATGTCCTCTCCTTCTCCCACCTCTCTCCATTTAGATGGTGCACCTCTCTGGGCAAAGGTTGTTTTTTTACACACAATGGCTGTGTATAGAGCTTTGCATCACTGGGCTCTCATACTCCCAAGGGAAAAAAAAGCCTCAAGTAGGATAAAAAAATAAATCCCAGAAATAGCACACTACTGAGCAGGTTTGGGGGACTGCTCTGCACAGAGCCAGCCCTGAGGAATGCAACCAGGGCAAGGGGAGAGACAGCCCTCTCCACCGGCCCCCACCTGCCCCTTTTTCCTCCACTGTGTGAACCTACAGTAGATTTCTTGAATTTCCCTTTGATGTTTATCTCCCCCCAGTAATTCTCTTTGGGGGATTTGCCAAAGCGACGGTTAGAAGAATACAGCCTGGAATAGGGCGGCCGAAGGGCGAAAGAATGTTAGAAACAGGATTAAGATCATATTCTACAAGCGGTTGTCAGTCGCTGAATAGGGCTAAGGTTTCTTATCGGGCCGGGGTGCCAGAATGCCTTTGGATTCTTCTCCCCTCTTTCCCTCCCCTCTGAACAGGGCTTTCAGTGTGGTGGGGAAAGCATAATCATGGCCCTGAATGGGGAGGTGGGCTCTTGAGAGCTTCTCCACATGGCACAGAAGCTGGGAGAGAGGGCCAGGGGATTGCTGAGGGTGTTGTGGGCAGGCAGCACGGTTGCTTGGGAAAAATAAAAAAATAATAGGAAAAAAAAAAGCAATGGTGGTTAATGCTGAAATGGCTAGAAGAATTTTAGGTGCAAATCTCTATATTGAGGAAAGAGTGTTTCATTTTGAAAGTCTCAAGCTCAGTTTCTTGAATTTTATTTTTTTTTGTTGTTGCATGGGATTTCGTAGCTTTCACTGGGCATATGAGTTGTTTTTTTCTTTTTCTCCTTCTATTTTTAAGGTGGGATTGGAATCCTGGTGGAAACTTAATTGGGAATATTTGGGGCTTGCTTCTGAACGTTTCAGATGATAGGAAACAGAAATTCCAGAAAAGCAGAAGAATTTTTAAATAAGAGGGGGAAAAAAACCAGAAAGTGTATTTTGAAAACCAAAAGTGTGTTTTGAAAACCAAGAGGCAAAAACAGTTGTGAAAGAGAAAAAATTCTGGAAACTTTTGAAGCTACTTTCATGCAAAACAAAAACACAAACACACTGAGCTTGCCGGGGCAGTGGAATCAAGTAGTATTAAATTCCCCTGTGTGCTCATTTCAGAAAGCTAAGGGCATGCAGGCTTTTGATATTTCCACCTATAAGGTGCTTTTGTCTTTTTACACATTAGGACCTTATGATAGAGATTTTGAAGGGGCCATGACAGATGGACCCATGCGAGACTTCTCGAGTGTGTATGTTTCACCAGAAGGGAAGTGTTTCTGGTATAATATTCAGATTCCTTTAGGAAAATCTGGGTTTCGTTTGACTATGTGGGTGTGGGATGTTTTTCACTTGTCCTGCACAAAGCAAACAGAAACCTTGCCATCGTTTCTGGTTTGTGTTGGAAAAGGAAGTCCTGCAGGTAATGTCATTTCTGGGCTGCTCAAAATAGCAGAGGAAAGGAACAAATTAGCTTTCTGGATCGTGACTATCTGCAGCTATTCTATAATAAGGGATTGCATTTTTCTATAACCCTTGCCTGATTTGAAGCACCAGAAAGACCTTGTCAGGAGACCCACTGACGAACAAGAACTTCTCAGAAGCTTCAGAAATCCAGCAAGAGGATCTGTTTGCCCAGAATTTGCACTGTTTGGGGGGCACAGGGGTGAAGGATGAAAGGGTTAAAATCCAGCTCCCAAAGACCTGTCAATATGAAAGCATCTCAGCTTTTAAATTAATTTCTTCCTTGTGGTTTACAGAACTTTGAAAGCCGAATACAGAAGTCAAGTTGTCTTTACCTGCATGGCAACATCTCATAAATTATTTTAGAAACTGAAGAATAACTTTCTTTATGCTTGTGGTTGGCAATAGTATGAAACCTGAATGAAACAGAGACTGAGTGACATTACCATGTTCAAAAGCAATGAGGTTCAGGGAAGTTAAATAGTCCACAGAAAATTATATAAAATAAATTAGATTTTTAAAATTCCTCCGTTTTTCATAGTCCTTAACAAATAATGCTTTCAAGTGAAATTACAGGGCTACATTCTGTAGTTCTTATTGATTTCAATTGTAACTTTGCCTAAATAAAATGTACTCGCTTTTTTTTTTGACTCTTTAAATCCATCATTCCTTACTATTACTCCTAGACTTCGTTGGCTCACTTGCCACTATAATCAGCCCTTGTTGCATGAAGGCAATCTACTTGCATGCTCCAAGAGCTCCTGCCCCAAGGATCTAACAAACTGCTGTGTTTCTGCACTTAAAACTTATGCTTCCAATATCCTTTAGTCATTGAAGTACCAGACTATGAACAACCACTCCTCATTCATGGCAAATGCAAGAACACGGGGCTATGGGAGGAGAAGGGACCAACATGAGGGCTGTTCAGGCTTAAGGTGCTCTGTGGTCAATGTCCACATATATCACTTAAATATTCCTTCTCCCATTCTGCTCCTGGGTTAGTATTTTTTACATAACTCAAAGGTTTATACAGATGAAAACACAATGAATGGATTATGCCAGTTAAAGGCAGTGTTACCAGCTTCCTCTCACAGCTGAGGAACTCAGAGCACCACCAAATAAATGTCAAGAAAGTGCAGTAATTCCATTGAGGTGATCCAGGAATGCTTCTTCCTCAGCAAACCGCTCCCCAGGAACATTTCCAAGAGCAGCAAGCCTGCTCCTTCCATCCATTTTGCATGTCTGTGGCTGTACCAGCTTCTGATGAACATCCACTTCTGAGTGAAAGCGGGAGAAGGAGACACTGGGGTCAGCTTTCCGAGGAATTTTCCAAACTTTGTAAACTTTTTCCAACTTTTGGAAGTCAATTGAATGTAAAGCAAGGCTAGACTTGACAGTGTTAGGTCGATGGTTGGACTCAATAACCTCAGAGGTCTTTTCCAACCTAAATAATTCTATGATTCTAGATCTGGCTCCTTAATACTCATAATCCCAATTTTACAGCAGTGCCTCCACCTTGTGCAAAGTCTATTCCCCCCATGTGACTTGAGCAGGTAAAGTAATATCGAGTATTTCATATAACATCTAATAACCCATAAAATTTGTTTGGCCCTTTTAGTCTCCTTTCTTTTTCAATCAAGTTCGAGACATCATAAAAGAAGAGACAGCACCTTTGAAAGAGGAGAAACCTTAACAGGAATCACTGGGAAATGGACTGTTACACCAGATCCGTAAAAGAGAAGATCGGCAGGAAATTTGCTCCCACCTCATAAATTTATGATGCAACTCTGTGCCTTTACCTCCTGTTTGTTTTGCCACTGCCACAGAGCAAAGTGCTCTTCATGGCATCACTCAGTGTCACCACCAGACTCCTACCAGTGGAAACTTAAATACTGTGTTTCTTTCCCTGTGATGCTGGCCTGTGCCCTGGCCATCTAAAGCCATGCTAAGGCTGTTGAGCTTGGTGGTGGCAGTCAGCAGCAGCAAACAGCTCGCTGGCACTGGGTGACAGTCAAGGGGACAGCTGGGAGCCTGCAAGTGGGACAGGTGACTCTAAACACATGCTTAAACACGGCACTATTTGCCCAATAATCAGTAACATCGAGAGGGCGACATTAAACAAAATAATAAATCGTGTGCTGGGCTTCAAATTGGATCCCTTTTTTTATTTGATTTTGCTAGGATTTATTCCATTTGACAAACCATGCTGTTTAGAATACAATAGTGGCATAATCACAGCCTGGGGCCCTCATTCTTCAAGATAATGGGATACTTATTCATCTAAGGCAGGTATAAGTCTGTCCTTGGCTTTCATTTTACAAGATTACTTGTATTTCTGTCTCATTTGCAATAGGTGATATCTGTCAGAAAGCAATTTTCACCCAATTTGGGGTTCTTAATATTTTGTCTTTAAACTCCTTTGTTGTTGATTTTTCCTTCCCCCACTGCTTGACATGCATTTGGCAAGCAACCTATGGACAAGCTACGTTTCCCCCCCCCAATTTTAAACAAATAAATAAATAAAGAGCATCCCCAGCCCTGTTTACATAGCTCGACGATTTATTAGTTAAGCGTGACAGCACAGGAATTTTTCAGTGTACAAGGCGTTCTGGCTGGTGTGTGTTCCACTTCATCCTCATGAAAAAGAGAGCGCCGCTCACTATTGTTTGGCCTGACAGTCTGAAAGTTCAGAGATAGGAGCCCCTCGTGCCTCCAGAGATGTCCCAAAAAGTGGTGTTTTAAAGGCCAGTTGGAAGGGCTGAGCTGAGGTCCTGATTTAGGCTTCAAGGTCTTAACCTCAACATTTTTTCAAGATGAATGAAGATCAATTTTTTGGTGTGTGTTTTTTACTTTTTTTTTGTTTTCTATGCTCCCCCCCACCCTCCCCTTCCTCCACCCTGAGATTTTTTTCAAGTATTCTCATGAAATTCAAAGATAAAAAAAAAATTGATCTACTGGCAATATTCAGTGCCAAAAAGAAATATATGTTTTTTCAGTGAAAAATGAAGTGGGGAAAAATATGTAATCATCTAAAAAAATGCTAAAAAATGTTTAGATAAAATTCTATTTGGAATTTCAGCCCTTCCAGACTCTGTATGTGAAAAGCTCTTTTCTTTTCCTTCCTTTCTTATTGTCCCTTGTTTACCCTGCAACCTTCTTTGCTTCTTTTGGGTACTCCAGGTCAGTTTGTCCTTAAATTTTGATTTGGAAATTACAAAAGTTCTTTCCCAAGTGATGCTTTTCTTTCCCCTCCTTCATTTTATCCTTTCTGAAAGCTGCAGGAGCATGGGCAGATGTGAAGCCCCCTCCCATCTCTGACTCGTGCTGAGACCTGATGGAGACATGACACATTCCTGCAGGTAACATAGCCCTGAAAACGTCCTGGGAGGTGGAGGGACTTAAAAACGCAGGTGGAAGCAAAGCAAACAAACAAAATTGGGGGAATGGGGCTGAACTCAAAAGCACATCTCTCATCTCTCTTTGTTTGAGGCGTTTAAAAGAGCTCTGTGCAAAGAGGAATTACTTCGAGGCAACTTAGACACCTTTCTTTTCTCCGTGGGTGTCTCTGAAGGCAAAACTAATTCACTTCTTCTGCTCCATCAGGTCTCCCCTCCATTGTTCCCCACTAATGTAATTTTTTTTTGTCTTACTTGAGAAACATTCCTGCCTGAGTAATTGTCTCCAGCATGGAGAGCAAGGAGAGGAAATTAAGATGTTGCTGAGGGTTTGAGAGATGTCTCATGTTTCAGAGTGGATCAGAAGGCCTTTTTTTTTTCTCCTTTAAGGTGCCTCTTATGAGGAGGTGAGGGAAATATGCTGGATGGCTTAACTGGGGTGGAAGGGCTGGGGTGGAGCAGGGTTGGTCTTCAGGAAGCTGTGATGCTTCTCTCTTTTCTTGACACAGCAATAAATATGTCCTTAATTCCACATGTGGGTCTCCCTACAGAAGATAATCTCTTTCGGGAAGAGTTTCATCTTTGGTGGTCTCCACTGGGCACTCACAAGAAGATTTTACTAGATGGTTCCCAATTCTACCTGTAGAAGCAAGGAGGCTGGACTACAGAATATATCAGATGATATTTTTTAATGGTGACATAAAGCAAAACTGGAGCTGACACAAAACTTCTGAGTAATTTTTTTCGTTTTCTACAAGCCCAAGCTGAAGGGAGCTGAGCTCCTTCCACCAGACAAGTGATTTATCTTGTTATAGGAAAGTTCATTTCTTAACTAAAGAACAAGACTGTACACAAGAAAATCCATCAGCAAAGGTTTTTCCAGGGTAGCACAGTAAATTTCAGTTTCTCTCACATGTTTCCCAGGGCAGCTGTGGGGACATGAATGGAGGTTTTAAGCTTGCTTTAGAACTGCTTTGTGTTTGTCTGCTTCTTTTCATGGTGTCATGGGAGAGATGGTCTCCTGTCCCCAACAGCCACCTTGGCCATGACCAAAAACCACTGAGATGGACACTTGGCTTAACTTGCAAAGCCTTTGTGATTCTAGTGACATATTAATTGACTCCATAAGAAAGAAAAAATGGGAAAATGGGCATAAATATTTCACGCAAGATAAAACTGTGCTTGCAGCTGCCTTTGCAATAAGGAGTGGTGTAATGTTTACTGTGCAAAAATTACAGCTAAAAAGTCGGTGTGGGAATAGCAGATGCTTCACCTGATCTTTCTGATGGTGGTGTGACCCCATGGGTCACCTCATGGGCATCTTTCCATATGAAAGAGCTCCAGTTAGATCCCATCCCCATGCCCAACACCATGTCACTTTTAGCTTCTCAATGTCTTGTAGGAAGTTCTCCCACCTAAAGATGCCCTCTGTAAATGAGACCTCCCTAGTTTGTTTTGCTGCTGATGGTGTGACCTTGGGTTTGTTCATTCGGTGCCCTTTTTCTCCCCATTGCAAGAGGAACAACCCCATGGTTTGGGGGGCTTTGCAAGCTGCACATGAGCGGAGCTGGGAGCTGGACAGCCACAGCCTGTGGTGGAGTGGAAAACAGTGCTGCACAGACAGTGCCACTAACACCCAGCACTTTATGTCAGTTTGCATCATTTTAGGCTGGCTGTTAAAATCCTACCCAGATTTCTCACTCAAGTCCTACAGTGGACCAGTCATTATGAGATGTGTTTTTCCACTGCAAAGCCTATAAAAAAAACATAAGCAGGAAGTTTGATCTCCAGGGAGATGAAAAGTCCTACCAACATCACCTTTTATTGGAGCTTTAGTTATGTTGAAATAACCTTGCACTGCTGTGTATCAGTTTGCCCATGTGTTTTCTTGCGGATATGGTGCGGTCCAACACGGATATTTTTGCCTTACGAATGCAGAGAGAATGTGTCTGAGAGAAAGCCAAACTGAAGGAAATCTGTACCTTGCTGGTGGACTGGATATGCTTCTTCCCTCTGTGTGTGAGTGAACCAGCTTTTCTTTAGGCCACTGCATCCCCTGCTCAGCACTTGTAGGGAAGGTGATTTGGAAAACCATGTGGAATGGATGCTGCTGGAAGCTGAAAGGTCGGTGAGCGTGGTCTCTGGTCTGGTGGCTTCCAGGAAAAGCACAGCTGAGAAATGGACTTGGCTTGTCCCAGCAGTGCCCTGCTCCCAGCAGGAAAAAAGTACTTGGGGTGCAGGTCTGTGAAAGAGAAGCAGGCTGCAAGGGTGCAAGTCAGTCACCCTGTTACTATTCCTGCAATATGGATGTGAGTCTAGGACTAATTGGTCTTGGCTGAGCCACCTGGATAAGTCCTTGGTAAATCAGGGCTTGGAGAAAATTGTTTCACTGTCATCTGCTGATTTCTGTGGCAGTCAGACAGTGAAACACCTTCCAGGCTGTGTGTCTAATCCGCTGAGTTTAGTGCAGGTGAGATGCAATCCTACCATTTCTGCAGTTGGACACTATCCTTCCACTACAGGAATGAAAATATTTTCTTCCATCAGCTGCAAAAAGCAAAGGACAGACTGCAGTCCGATGGTGCAGAAGCTGGGATTCAGCCCACTGGGAATCACAATCGTCTCGAAATGCTGGTCTGAACGTACCTGGTGGTGGGACAGACTAGAGGAAGGGCGCTGAAGAATTCCCCAGGGCTGAGCTAAAAGCCAGCTTTCATCCAAAAAGGGGCTACAAATCATGGAGACACCAAGTAAAACGTGTGCAAAAGCCACAAGTGACATACAGACAAAACTTGCAGATATTTAAGTCACTTAAGCATTATTAATAGACAGGTTTCTTTGACATGTGCCTTGCAGCGGGTTAAAATAAAAGACCAGCATGGTCCCTGCTGGACTTGCAGCTCCTGAAAACAGAGGCAGCACTAGTATATAATAGGATCTTCACTGCTGTTCTGGGGCTTGAATAACATTATGGTGACTTTGCATAGATTTTTTGCCCTTAATGCAAATAGGGAAATGATTTTCTAATCACGTAAGATAAGGCTGAAACATGGTAGATAGAGTTCTGCTTGTTAATGAAATATAAAGAAGTAGCCTGTAACTTCACAGACTATTCTTAAAAATAATGCAATGTTAAAAAAAAAATCGGTTTCTTTGGCTACCAGTCATGTGAGAGAGCCTTGATGCAAATCTTTGTAATGAGTGCATTTCGATGAGTGTTAGAAAAATATATATGTATTTATTTGCATTGATATGTTTATATGGCTTTACATATCAACTTAGTCAGGAAAAATTGAATAAAATGTCTCAGGTCTGGGAAATGAGAAGAGATTATGAAAAGCAGATTTAATATAGCACCGTTTTTTGATGTTTGTGGCACATTTCATCATATTGCCAGAGACACCCAATTACACAGCTTGCAGAGTAATCAGCAAATGGGGGATCCGAAGGAGAATATTAACTGTGGCCTTTTTTTCCTCCTTCCTCCTCCTTCTTCTTTAGCAAATATTATGTTATGCTTTATGGAAATGGATCAAAATGCCACATGTGCAGTTAATACTGAGCTCTGGAGCTCTTTTAAATCTTATTTTTCCCCTCATATTGTATTTTTCTGGAACAAACCTCCTGATAACTTTAGGACATGGTCTTCAAGGCCAAAACATCACCTTAAACTTCCTCCAAGTTTGGGTTTCAGTTTTAGCAGGTGGTTGACTTTACCTCATCAGCCTTGTGGGAGGGGAAAATTGACTTGTTAATTGAAAATAACCACATACAAGGAAGTGATCACAGCTCACCCATTTGTTTCCCTCTTCATGAAGGCAGGAATTTACTGAGCTATTTGGTGGCCTTGAAGGTCACAGACACTCCTTACCCACAGTTTAATATTCAAATCAGACCTGTAACTGCAGTGAAAAAGAAAATCTAATGATTAATATTACCCTTATTGTGGAAAAATATTAACAATGGTTGCTGTCCAGGGCAACTGTGGTTGGGTGATATTTTGGGTGCATTTGACCAAACAGTCTTCAAAGGCACTGATGGAACAAGGTCAAACACATTAGCACTAAAATTCTTGCATGCAGGGGTGTTCCCAGTCTGCCCATGTTCCCACTGTTCTGGTTCTCTGCCTGGTTTAGGAAAATGTCACTTTTCCTGAGAATGTCCAAAAAGTTATTAATCATTGTTACAAATGCACTTGTATTTTCTTCCAGATGACTTTTTCCCTTCTATGTTTTTTTTCCTCTACAATGTTTCTACAGCTGGGGGAAAAAAATTAGAGAATCATATTGACAGGAGATTATATACTGGAATGGAATAATTTGATTTTTTTAAGAGCTTCATTATCAGATGACTTCAGGAAAATATCAATAAACTCAGAAAACCTTTTTTTTTTTCTTTTCAATCAGCTTCATCAGGCATCAATTTGGGCCTGTAGCCAAGATGAAAACCCTTGACATTGCTAGAAACTTCCTGCCTGAGCAGCAGTTTCACCTTCTAGGTGATGTTCAAACTAACCTTGAGGAAGTAACAAGGTAGAGGGACAAAGCTTTGTACAAGCTTCTCTGCCATCTTCTGGAGCACAGCTTACTATGGCTAGACCTAGAAAAGGGTACAGGTCTTCCATCTAAAGAACAGAAAGACTCTCAAAATCACACAGAAACCCTAATCATTTTGAGACTGGTCGAATTTATCCTCCACCACTGTCTTTAAATATGCACTCTCTGGTCAGGTCTTTCCCATCATCACCATCAAGCAAGAACTTTTTTCCTGGCTGGTGCTGGAAGGTGATGAGAGAGTAGAGCCCCTGTGCTTGCCTTGCACAAGGTGCTGCAGTCTTTGATTTAGTGTCTTTATGGCCAAGAGGGACTTTTCACCTGCCACCCCATCTGGAGACATTGACCCCAACAGCAAGAAGGTGTTACTCTGCACCTTTCCGTGCAGCCTTTTCCATGTGGTCCCAACCTCAGGTTTAATGACTGATTTGCAAAATAAATTTTCCTTGATTATTTTTTTTTCCTTTTTTATTAGTGGAGTATGAAAACAGGCAATAATTTTACAGAAAGCAGGACTGGCACAATTGGTACATAGCATCATGCTGCAGCTTTTCAGAAATGAATATAAACTCTTTTTTTCTTCTTCTTCTTTTACCTACCAGAATAAATAAATATGATACACATTTGAGTTTCTCAATAGTGAATTCTAAAGCACAAGGTCTTACACTACAGCTCAATTTTACAGCGATCTGTACAGTATATTACTTTGATTTCCTTTGTGTTCTTTAAAAGCCTTTGTT
The DNA here is from genome assembly GCA_013396655.1 of Campylorhamphus procurvoides. Taxonomy (NCBI): domain Eukaryota; kingdom Metazoa; phylum Chordata; class Aves; order Passeriformes; family Dendrocolaptidae; genus Campylorhamphus; species Campylorhamphus procurvoides. The sequence continues at coordinate 245,194 of WBMV01002278.1, read as the reverse complement.
CCTTTGCAAGATGGGTTTGACGCACAAACACAGATACACTTTGGAGCTAACTGTATGCCTTGGGTCAGAAGCTGGGGAAAAAGAACAAATTGATTGCCTCCTGTCACGAGAAAATAAACCAAAAACTTATTTTCCATTGCACAGACACATCTAAAGCTCTGCTGTATGAGATGGCCCTTCTCAATTGCCAGTTAGAAAGGGCTTTGGCCATTCATAAGGCACCAGGTGCACCATTTACCTTGCTTTGAATTTAATGTGTATCTTAGAGAGATTTTGCAGAAGACTTCCAGTATGAAACCCAGACTGTTAGAAATATAATTGTATGTTTTTGTTACTATATGATAACCCATATATTCTTTACAAATTAATCTGGGAGCTAAATGTTGTCCTTTGCTCCTCTGAAGTTGGTGCAATTATTCCACTCTGGCATCACAGCAGTGATGAGAGTCTTACTTTATGTGGTGTCTGGGTCTTATTCTACAAATCACAGAAACCTGTAAGACTGCATAACCTGGAACATGCCCTGAACTTTGCACAAGGTGCTGAGGCCATGCTTAGCATTGGCATTAACGAGAACCTTTATTAATGGGGACACCCATAGACAGAGAGGACACCTCAGCTTTTGCACCTCTTCCCCAGGCAGCCTGAGGGAGCCAGGGACAATGAGGATGCTGTGCAGCTGGGAACCAACCAGAGTGTCTGCAAAGCCTGTGGAAAACGAGGAACTTGAATCATTTCTGGGTTGTTTTGTAACATGGTGGGAAAGTTGCAGCCGCACATCAGAGCAGGGGATTTTTTTGTTTGTTCTTGCATCACTGAAAACTTGTTTGGGCTTTTTTGTTGTTTACTGCACCAACCTTTTCTTATTCTTTCACTATGGATTTGGGCTGAGAGCAGATCTAGGCAGAAAAATAGCTATTTTTCACTCAATTGAAAAAAACTCAAACCCTGGGGATGCATTATGCTTCTCTAGAACAGATCATAAAGAATCAGCAAGGGGCACATGGAGGGGTAAGGAGGGAGGAAAAGAAAAATCAACACAGCTTGTAAAAACCAGCAGGAAAGTTCTGTAATTGACTTTTTTCAAGCTTAATTGAGTTGTGTCTCATAGCTACTGTAATTAAACTAATAGAATACGCTGGATTTGAATTTGCATTTCTTTTCTACAGAGGTTTATTTAATCCTTTATGTATGAACTCTTCAGAAATGTCCTGACGTTATTCAAAATTGTCATGTCAATGGAATTACCGTGCGTGGCACACAGGGACAGAAATAATTACAGTTCCCTCCTCTGTGTCCACCCACTTTGGTGTTTCTTCAGCAAAGATGAGCATCTCTTTGGCTGGCTCCAGTGGCAACACATACCTAGAGCTGGTTAAAATTCTTCACATGGTGAAATACTTAAATGAGATGTGGGGGATCTGCTTGGTGATGTTTTTTTTCATGTTTGGGAGCATTTTTTTGTGTTTCCTACACAGCAAAGGATTTTTCATGGGGGAAATTCAGGAAAAAAAGAAATCTCTCTATTCCCATATTCGCCATCAAGGACATTTCTCCTTGTTAGCCAAAAAGTAAAAAAGACAAGAAAAGGGAAAAAAGATGTTCCTATTCAGCCTCCCAGCATCGTTACTGGGTATTTTCTCACTGGTGGCATTTAGCATTTCTCCTGCACTGTTTAAATGCCTCCTTTTTAATTATTTTTTAGAATTATTATTATTATTAACATCTATCAGACTTCTCTTGCAGAAGAAATTTAACTGCAAATTTTTACCTTGAATATTGTGACTGGTTTTCTCCTGGGCCTTGATCCTAAAAGGACCGTATATAAACTCTTTAAAAATTCAGTAAGTAGGATTTGGCGATGTAGCTGGTTCACCAAGGAGAGGCAAAGTAAGAAAAGCCATAGAAAGGGGTAAAGACCAAAGAGGAAAACTCTAGGTACATCACCTGTTTGCAAACAGGCCTTAGTTAGACTTTTTCCAGTCTCTTCATCAGTGTTTTTGAAGGACTGGGAATATTCTTTTCCCAGCCTCTGTGTTATGCTGTGCATTTGTTTGGCATTCCTTTCATGTATTAAAAAATGAACTTGATCATCTGCATTACAGAACACAGAATGTTGCTTTGCTTTTTACATTTACCTCCCTGTGGCTGAAACTGTCCCAGGGATGCCCGGCCCTAGCACCAGGTTGCCACAGCACCCAGAGAAGACAGATAGTTCTTTTTCTTCCCTATAGTGGTTCTTCTGTCTGGTGAGGCAGGATCTCTGGGTTAGACTTCAAGAATTTTATGCCTTTAATGGAAGAAACTGCAATATATCCAACTGCAATGTTCGATAAAATGTGTCAGACCTCTCCCTGGACAGTGAGGGGAGGGGAACCTCAGTCCATTTTGATTCTGAGACTCCATCAGTGACCTCTTCCTAAGCAGCTGGGGCTGGTGGAACAAGTAAGACCTGACATTGCGTATCAGGAGATTCACAGGAGTTCTTCCCACCTAAAGAAACATTCACGTTTGCAAAGTTCAAAGAGGAATGATGCAGAATTGCTCCCTTCAGTCTTCCCACTACCTACACAGGATTAAGTTGGATGGAGAGTTTCTCCCAATTTTTTTCTGGTTGGTTTAGTTGGGGTGTTTTTTGGGTCAGAAATAGCCCAAAAGCTCAGAGGCATTAAAATAATAAGCAAGACAAACTGAGTTTTGACAATTAATTATTAAACTATTGCAAGCTCTAATCCTAAATGTTTGCTTTTTTTCCATTTGCAAATTAATTTTGGCTTTAAACGTCAGCACAGTCCCCTCGTGGACATTTAAATTGATCATAACAAGATAAACCCCAAACTTTGCATAAAATACTTCAGGGGCTCGTTTGTATTTGAGGCAGTAATTTTTTTTTCTTTTGTTTATTTTTAAGTTTTAGATATTTTCATCCTGATTCAGAATGGGAGAAATATCCACATGTCCAGGACCAGCTGCACCTCAGTCAGCTGCTGCACCTCACAGAGGTAGGTGAGGATGGCACTGAACAGATACCCCTGTGGACTGGTGGAGATCTGGATGTCTCCTCTCCCAGTCTGCTTTCTGAGCTGTGTTGGCCTCATCCTGATGTCCGTGGTTTTAATGGTGTGTCAGATGTTCCACCAGGGAAGTTCCCAGTGGCTGATCCAACCCTCTGTGAGGAGATCAGCAGTCACAGGGAATGAAGGGGGTCAGGCACCAGGATCAGTTGAGATGTGTGAATTAAAATGAATTTTTGCACTGAGGCACAGGACAGTTTCACTGGGGAAGGTGTCTCCTTCCAGAGGATCATGGCAAATCTAATGCTGGATGAAGCGAGCTTATCTCCTGCACTCCCTGTCCTCACCTTGGAGAAGCAGGTCATAAATCCACCTGCTGTGACCTTCCTGTGGGAGATGCTGGGATATCCATTGTGGACCTATGGTAAGGCTGTATCTGCCCTGATCTGAGCTGAGATCACCCTTTCCAGCCCCAAGGGCAGAGAAGAGATGCCTGTCTTATCTGGGATGGTACAAGAGCAACTACAACCCTCTGTTCTCTGTGTGAAAACACCCACTGTTGTTAGCTGCAGTTCCACGGGCATCTTTTATTACTTTTGGGAGAGCTGAAATCCAGATCTGGTCTCACACCCAATTACCCCATTTGTCTGCTGGCACCACGGAACAAATTCAGAAGAGGCATTAGTTAAATTATTTCCTCTGCTCTGCTAAAGCAACTCCACAGCCTACAAAGGTGCAGAGGTTAGCAGGGGACAGAAAAATATGGGTGAATAGAGCCTTTAGAGGGAGGAGGGGAAAAATTAAAGCTTTGTTCGGGTGCCTCTGGTTTGGGTGACAGGCTACAAAAAATGAAAGCTGGGACTTTCAAAGGATGTTTTTGGACAGAGTAAATGTGCTTTGGTGGTTTTAATTTATTCAGACTCCTTTGAAAGCGGCAGCCAAAAATCTGCTTCCTACGAATACATTTGGTTTTGGCAAAGTGGAGAATTCTGCCGGTCACAGGGGCTGATTTGACACACTCAGGAAAACTGAAGCATGAGAGAAAAGCCCCAAACTGAAATGTTTGGCACAGCAGAAATATTCCAGGAAGATGCTCCATTTTCCTTGGAAGCTGATGCAGTTGATGAGCTGCCCCCTCCGGAGGTCTGCTTTTGCTACAGATTTATGAGGGATAAAACACTGTTTGCCATCAAATGTGTCTATTCTTATGTCTCTATTTGCAGGAGTTAGATGCTTTTTCACAAGCTGAAATCACTCTTTCCCTCCGTGCTTAAAGAGGTAATTTGACCACCCTGGCTCCTGCCCCAGTATGAAGCAAGGTGGGAGGGAGAGGAGCCATAGGCTATGGGTCTACAATTCCTGGCTAAATCACGTATGGACTAGCTGATCATCTGCAGAGAGACAGCACAGCTCTGCCCAGTCTGTCAGTGACAGTTGACACTACTGGGATACACACCTATCACCTACTGCAGAGTCAATCTGGATGTTGTGGTCTAGGCAGTGTTAAAGATCTGGATATCATCCCTCCCTAATGCTCAGGCTAATAGCAGTGGGTCCAAAAGACTTATTTGGTTTGGGGATCAAAAAAAAAAGTGATTTAAGCTGACAGAAACATTCCATCTCAACAAGGAAAACTACCCAAGTGAATGATTGGCCATTCCAATGAAATAAGACTGAAAGCGTTCAACGCAGTAATATTGAAGCTGGTGAATTTTGGTTACTTGCAAACCCTGCATTTTTGGCAATGCAGTTCATCTATCCCCCCCTCGGCTCTAAAGAGAATAAAAAGCCCCTGCTTACACCTGCTCTGCCTCCAGCAGTTCAGTATTTTTCACTTGTTACATTTTCACTCGATAACCAGTTTCTGAACTAAGAGATGAGAATAAAATTCGGTGATCAGAGATTTTTTTCTAGACACAGCTTGCATTAATCAAGTTTTTGTCAAAGGACCATATAATTCATGGTGTATGAACACACCAGGAGTTCATACAAAGTTTTTATTACTCTCTATTGTCAAAGTTAGACCAAAATGCTCTCCAAAAAGAAAACCCCGTAATTTGTAAGCAGAGTTTACAATTCACTGAAGATCAAAGAGGAAATAATATAAAAATAATCCTGTGAATTTGGCCTTTATTTTCTCCCAGTCAGCAGCATTTGGCCAACATTTTGTCCTCTTTAAACAAGTGCTATTAACAAGTAAACGAAAAATGTTTGCCTTATAGGAAGTGCTTAAACTGGAAATTCACCTTCAGATCATTTCCCAGCTGTTATAAAGTTAGCTTTATCAGGGAAGGGAAGTGGAGTGGTGAAGTGCACAATCATTTCTCTTCCTCATAAACACCTTTAGGATGCTGACCCAAGAAGAGCAACTAGCTACCAGCTGAGGCTGGGAGGATGGCTGATTGTAACTTTGATCCTAGCTACTAAAATCGAGAAGGAAGGGGGAATAAAAGCAAAAGAGGTCACAGTTCTGTAACACTGACAGTAACACACAGGTGATGAGTGCTGTCAACATTAAAAACTATATACAAGACAAAGCAGGACTCTTTCTTTCCCCAAAGAATGCAACAACAACAAAAAAAGGTGAATATAACACAGTTGGCACCTTACTGTGGGGATGAGGACATGGGGCTCCTCCTGAATGGTACAGACTCGATTTATGGCAGCCCAGGGGACAGTTCATCTGTCTACACATAAATCCTCTCCCCCTTCCTCCTTAAATATCTAATGAAGACCAGGCCAGTAGAAACGTCTGATGCAATGGTGGTGCTAATAAGACGTTAATAAATGCAAAGTTTTCCCTGAAAGGGAGCACCCTACTCCAGGAAGAGTTGGGGGTGTGTGGGTATTCATGGAGTGACTTGTCTAGTGCCAACCTCTGGTGCATCTTCTCGTGGGCAATGGTAGCTCATCGGGCAGTCAGTTGGGTAGGGTGTCAAGCCCGAGGGACGCGGCGTGCTGCTTTGCCCGGAGCCTTAGGTTCTCAATACTCGTCGTTTTACTGTTCAGGCTCGGGAGGGAGCTGGAGGCCTGCAGGATGGGTGAGGACCAGACCTGCTGAGCGTGGGAGAGCGACTGGTAATACGACTGACAGTGCAGGGAGCTCAGTGGTGCCATGTTGACGTTCATGCCCAAGTAGGGCATGGCAGACGGTGTCCCCATTTCAAAAGAGGAGTAATGGACCAAGTTGTTGGTGGCTGCCATGTGCTGGCGGAATTGCTCCTGCAGGCGGAAGAGGCTCAGGGGTGAGGAGGAGTAGGAGTGAGTCTGAGCCAGGCCACTGCTGGATGAAGGCGTCACAGTCGCGCTGATAGGGGACTCTGTGGCAGGAGACAGAGGGGATAGGGGTCATTCCTACAGGCTGGATGCAGCTGCTGATTTGCACCCCCGTACAGTTTGGACAGTAGCACAGACTTCTCTCTTGCATTGGAGGGCAAATGAGAGGGGTTGTGATAGCTCATGAGAGGTAAACCTGTGTCTTCTATGCCATACTAGGCACATTACAGTACAGAAATGGGGCTGAGCCATTTGTTATGGCTTTCCTGATGCTGCTGGGCACTATTCGCCCTAAGACCTAACTTGAACAGAAGGTCTTTGCTCTTTCTGCAATAGACATCATACCCTCTGTTGTTTCTGTTTAGTGCTGAGGACAAGAAGACAAGTGTGGGTAGCCTACCTGTGTGCATCCACACCATAGGGAATACAGGACTATACCCAACCACCAGCATCCCCCTAGGAAATATCAGGTCCTTACACCAACCCCCATGAAGATGCTGCCCCTCACCTGCTTTTGGGCTTGCTCTCTTGCAGTTCAAAGCCTTGCTGTCCACACCAGGGCTCTTGTCCACTTTAGGCTCATCCAAGGTGCTCTTAAACTCCTCCTCTCTGTCAGTCTGATCCTCAGGTGCCGACTCACTGGCTGACTGCTCTGACAAGGTTAGGTTGAGGTCTGTGCCAACCTCGCTGGGGAGGCTCTGGACCTTCTCGGTGTCCAGGGTGGTAGTCTGGCTCTCCAGCACAGCTGGCTCCATCTTGCCCTCACTGTGGTTCCCTTCACAGTCCTTCTGCTTCTGCAGCTGCTCTTTCTGCAGGCTACGCTGCTTCTTCCGGAATTTGGCTCTCCGATTCTTGAACCAGACCTTCAGTGCCACGAACAGCAAGTGAAAAAACCCAGTGAGAATCCTGCTTAGTGCCAAATGCAGCATCATTCAGCCTGGGAACTTCAGGGGAACCCCAAGTAACAAGGTACTGCAAGCTCACTGTGCCCAAAGCTCACTCCACTTTGCTGGACCTTAGAGCTCTACTATTTTCAGTGCATCTACAAATAATGTATCAAACATATTTTAAAAAAATATCTAGTCTCTATGTTGATTTTTAAGACACTCTGTTGATGGTGTGTTTTGTTTGGTTTGTTTTTTTTTCCCTGAATTGGTCAGACAGTTGTGTTCCAACAGAATGTCTTGAAGTTGTAACAACTGATGACATTATATTGGCTTATGCTTTGTTAGTTTCTAAAATCATTTGGTTATAAGTGTACCAAAACTATGATGCCAACACTCCAAGTCATTACAGGCATAGGCAGGCTGTTATCTGGGAACTGAATTTAGGGAAGGAGGAGAGAATTGATACATTTTTAATGTAAATCCGTAGACATGGATTAGAAGAAATATATTTGCAAATCTTGTTAGTGCTGTTTGGCTAGTTAGATAAGGAAACAAACATTTTTTAGATCAAAATGTCTTGATATTTACATAAAAGGATTATTTTTTTCTATTCACAGTGAAGAACTTGCTATTTGTCTTTTAAAGCCCAGGAATGCAAGAACCTCCCCACCAGCAGGTTATGAACTAGCACATTGCAGTTGTTGAAACTAAAATAAAACCAACAAACAAAACCAAAAAACAAACCCAAACTTTGGCCTGAGATGTTACAAATATTGACACTGGTGGAAAAGAGCAGCTGGAATTACTTGAGACACTACTCTCCTGAGAAAGCCAAAAAAGCCTTGCAAATAAATAAGTAGACTTCTGTTGCTGTTTCTAAAATTTCCCCCAAAGAAATGTGAAAGAACAAATGAAAACCAGCGTACACTTCAGACAATCCTAAATTTAAAAAATGTGTATGTGGATTAAAAGTTTCTTTAACATATGTACGAATTTGGATGACTTTGGTCTCCATGTCCTTGCCTTCAACAATTTTACTGCCCCAAGATCTCTGGTTGCACTGAAAGAATCTTGAAAGATCAAGGAAGCCGTCAACCCTCTGGGAACCCCATAATATTCTTTTAAACATGCCCACTCACAAACAAAATGTCAGTACCTGGACTCTGGCTTCAGGTAGATTTGTGCACATAGCCAGCCGTTCTCTCATCACCACATCTGGGTAGTGAGTCTTTTGGAAGGTCTTCTCCAGTGCCTCCAGCTGTTGGGCGGTGAAGGCTGTGCGACTTCGCCTTTGTTTGCGGTGCTGGGATCCATAACGTGCCTCCAAAATGATGTCTTGAAATGTACAGCCGTTGGAAGACAAGAAAAGTGGCCAATTTAATTATTGGAATTTGTATGCTGACAGCCGAATAAAGCACTTGCTAACACCAGATGAAACTACAAAATGTTTTTTTTTTCATCACTTTAGAGTTAATAAAACACATACATGCATTTTGCTGGTTAACTGAGGTGTCTGCGGAGATAAAACCATGTCAGGGGGGCTGGAACTAAATGACATTTAGGTCCTTTCCAATGCAAACCATTTTATGATTCTGTGATTCTAGAAATCTGTCCTGGAGAGGAGACCTTTTTCTATGACAGTTGTGGAAACTGCTGAGACTCCAGTGCTAACTTTGGTTGAATAAGTCAATCTGCTTCAACATCAGTGAGGCAGGACACGCAGATGCCCAGACCCTACCACAGCATAAGCATCTTTCATTAAGAAACACAATTAAAAACATTGTGGAGAGATTCACCATTGTGCTTCTTTAGTGTCTTGTATGTAGCTCACTGTAGTCTTCAAGGCATGACACTGGAGAGTTGTTCTGGGCTCCAGTTCAGCAAAGCATTTAAGCTCCTGTGCTTATGTGCATTTAGCTTGAAAGCATGTGCTTTACTGAGCATGGACACTCTCCAGCATCTGGGGTGGAAACACCAGCCAGGACCACATCCAGCCCCACTGATTGCAAGCCCAGAGCTCATGTGCTGAGCTCCTCTCAGAAGGGCATCTACTCACAAGGTCTGACTTTGTAAACTGTGCTTGGAAAATTGAGGGCAGAGAAGAAATTCAGACTGGGGAAAATCTGAGGCCAACAGTAAAGGGCTTATTATTTTACCAGAGGCGTTATTATTGCACAACAGTTAGTGGGAGTAGAAAGATCTTAAATCAATGAAAATAAGTTACTTGAAAATGAAAAAAACCCACCCTTTATTATGCAAGTTGGGACACGCTGTGCTACAGCCTTGGAATGAAACAGTTTGGCGAGAGGTTTGCTCTCAGAAAGGAAATACAGAAAGAGCAGTGTCTGGTATCATTTTTAATTCAGTTAAGAATGTGACTTGCAGTAGAAGAGAGGAATGAACATGCAAGAAAACAACCTAAAAGGGAGAAAAGTCGGCATTATCACACATGGAGCCAGATGAGGGCTCTGGCTGCTGTTTGTTTGTGCTTTTGTCACGAGCATCGTGAGATGAATCTAAACAACAAAACAAAACCCGCTGTCACAGCCTGCCCCAGCACCACGCAGCCAGGTTCCAAATACACTGGCTAATGAGCGTAGCAAATCAGCTTTGCACCACTCATACATTCCTCTTCCAAAACTTCCAGCTGTTTCATTCTAGATCAGCATTCACAGTGCCTTTCTGGGATGTTGCCAAAGCCATGTGGTTTTGGCAACCTGGCAAAGATGTGATCAGGCTAAAGGTCTTCAACAATATAGTGTTGGTTGCATACAAGAGACTTCTGTGTTTGAGGTATCAGAGCTCCTCGGGGAGTTCAAACACTGGTGATAGTTGTTCCTTTGGAGGCAAAGGCACCATCCTTGATGCATTCAGGCACAGCTCACAGTGCAGCCAGGCAAGAAGGGATGTTGCAAGACAAGAAAGGAAGCTGAAGCCGCCCCAAAACATTTTAAAAAACTAACATTTGTGTTTCAAGTACATGAAAACAGGAGAAAGGGCACTGGCTAAACACCCTATCTGCAGGCTGGAATATCCCTGAATTTCTAGAGTAGAGGTTAGACCTACCAGCTCCCCAGAGGCAGCAGCTCATGCATTAAGTTTGGCCACTCCAACGAGAGCCAACCAGCAATTATTTTAATGTTTTAACTATGTTTTCAGGCTTTGTGCGAGAAGGAGAATATAAATTGCAGGTGAGGCTTTGCAGTTACAATCAGAAACCTCTGTTTTCTGACTTAAGGTCATTTGCTTTTGTGCTGCTTTATTCTGACTGTCCCTGGAAGGCAAATGAGATCTATAACCTGCACTGAAAGATATTCAGCAGTAACAAAATGTGAGGCAACTGCAAAGGAAACAGCTCATAGGTATGTAATGCCTACCCTGCCAGTAATAAGCAGACAAGGGGACTGTGGAATTTAATTTGGAAAGTCTTCCAGGTGGGTTATTAATTTTAAAGATAAGAGGTCAGGAAACCAATTGAATCTCCTGGTCAAGAAAAGATTTTTTATTCTTTTTTTATCTTCCTCTGCTTTACCTAAGTTAGGGTCAAAGACACTAATTTCTCCATGCTCTACTCTAAAAGATACAGATGAACATAAAAATTTTTCTAGAGATCCCTGCAGATAGGAAAGGGGCACCTTGAGAGCCAAGGTCTGCAAGGTACATTGCAGAGTTCAGGGCCATCTGTTCTCATCTGACCACCTACATACTGAAAAGGAGAGGGAACAAAGGATGGATGACCAGGACAAGGATAGTGACCAGCTGTCATCACTCTGCAGCCCAGCAGTAAAGCCAGGATTAGAGTCCAGGTCCCCTTAATTCCACTTTGGGTGTTTATCGATGAGGACAGTGACCCCCTGACCTGCCCTATGCTGCCCCAGGGATCCCACAGCCACCGAGTGGTCTGGGGAACCATGTTTAGGAAGTCACTACTGGCAGCTGGATATGGGAACATTGCTGGCATGAAGATTTGATAGTCAGCTGTGGTTCTCCAATCTGAAGAGACCAAGACCTTTATCATCATGCCTTTGTGGACTACTCACCTGAGAGGACCTTCCTGAAACTTCCGCATCTTTATTTTGGTGTAGGCCCTTTTCTATTAAATTTAGGGCACTAAAGTTTACTTGATAGATAATTTTTCCACCTACTCTAGGCTAGAAGGAGTCACTCTACATATTCCCCACCTCCCTGCCCTTAATATCAGAAAACTAGAAAGCTATCTTAGAACAGAGACAGGGAAGATTATTCATTCTGAGAAGGTTTCTAGAATCATATCTATAGAAACTTTTTGCTCTAGCTTCCATGTCCTAGTTATCAGGTCTCCTCTACCTCACTGCATCCAAGTCCAGGCCAAAACAGTGATGTTGCAGCTGTTGATTATTTGCATTGCAGGAGCCTTTGATGATCTCAGCCAGGTCTGGATGTTTTGTGACAGGCTGAAATTTAGAGCAGATACGTGTGCCCTGCCATACCAAATATTATCAGGTCTCCATCAATTATTTTTGAACAGTTCCTCCTATCAAATCATAAAATACAATGTGGACTTTGTGCTTCCTTCTAAAGACAGCATTGATGCAGTGCTGTAACAATCGTGGCTGAACACAGTAAACCAGCTCGGATGCTCTGGAGCAGCAGCTCCTGTCCCACCATCCCACCATGGACAGTGCTGTGCAAATAACACTGTCTGGGTAAACTCATGTGTGACTTGATTTGAGCCTAAAAAGGCTCTTTTATGGAAGGTGGCAGGACTTGCAGGAAAGTGTCACCCTAGCCAAGGTCTAGGATCCCCAGGAAGAAATTGGTCAAGGTGAAACCAAAAGAAGAGCTAAATGTTGCTCCTTTCCCCGAGAGAGAGTGGTTTGTAGGACTGAAGTGGAAAATAGTTTCACTCCATGCAACCAACAAGGGTCGTCTTGTCTCAGTTTGTTTACTCCCCCAGAGAACAGCAAAAGCCATGAGTTGTTCTTACCAGCCAGTCTCTCCGCCAGGGTGAGGGCGTGCACTGAGGGCCGGTAGTCGGGGGCGTGCTGGGCTTGCTGAGCTGCCTGCTGGTGGAGGTTGTACATGGCACTCAGCGAGTTCATGGCGTGCAGGGAGTAGCCGTTCACTCCATAGTGCTGCATGGTGACATAAACCTGAAAAACATCACCCAAAAGAGAAACAGGCTTAGGGATGTGCTATTACAGCATCCTGGGGTCTCAGCAGAGCTTCAGAAATGTGGAGCTCAAAATACAGGCTCGTGTCCAACCTCTCAACTCCAACAGGCTCTGCTAGAGGAATCAAAATATTTCCTATACCAACACTAGTCTGGCTTCCAAGCTTAAAGCCTGGCATCTGACTATATCCCACTCAAGATATGTTTATCAAAAGATGGGAAATTATTTTTTTTTACCTACCACAGTAAAATTGAATGTATTACTGTGACTTTTAATGAATTAACCTATCTCTACCCCAGGACTAGCTGTGATTTTGTCCCTATCGTTGCCTTCAGTGGACTGTTCGTAATCCCATTGCTGTAATGTCAAATAATCTTTCCTACCTGAACTCACTCACATGTAATTTGCTTCCATTCATTTTTCTTAAGGTTCTTCTTAAGAAAACACAAATGATACGGAAAAGAAAAAATAAAAAAGAGCATGTGGTATAAAAGAAAATAAAACTGTAGTGAAATAGGACCAAAAATGTTATGGTTAAAGAGGGAATAAGGTTTGCAATAAATACTGACATTTCATAGCTCAGTAGCAAGTAAATTATTTCAGAAAACTAATGGCTTTTTTTTTTTTCCTAGTGTGGGCTCTGCATGAAATGTGAAGCTTTTTTTTCCTTACAGACCATCTGTAAAACTGAGCTAATATTGATCTCAAAAGCTGAGCGATGCTTCATTCATCCCTGTTCTAAATGACTGAGGGCCTCCAGGATGCCGTTTCTGCAGTTTGTAAGACATCAGAAAGGAAGTTGTGAAACATTAGCCCCAAAATAAATTTTTTAAACCACCGTTTACATCAGCAAGACATCATGTGGAAAGTCAGTGCAATGAATGAATGTTCAGAGAAAGAGGGTCAGCTGGACTAACTTAAGGAAAGCAGACATCTTTTCTAGGGAACCTCTTAGAAAATAATTCAAACACTGGAGGGAGGTGGTTCAACACCCATGATTTGGTTTCAGGAGAAACCTGATGCACTGAACAGCAAAAATTTGAAGAACAATTATCTGTTGCATTTTCTGTACTGAAAAGACCTTAGTTTTTGCTTGTAGACAACTTATACCACGGAGACTCAAGGCGAAGAGGGAAAGATAGAAATGAGTTGGTCCCACTACCCCTCCTGAACTCCCACTCTCTCCACCCTGATGCAGGAAGCACAAACATGCAGTGACCTTGTTCAAAATCCAGAGACCAAGCTGCAGTTGCTTGGAGAAGCAGTTGAATTTTTTACTCTAGCGTCTGGCAATGACCTGGGGCATCTTGTGACTTCACCCTCACAAGCATCTCTCTGCCACAGTGCCAGGAATGGAGGAGGGAAGCCATGCAGCTACGCAGAGTTGGGTCAAACACTCTGCCAGCTCAGGGGCGACCCTCATTGCTCTGGGAGGCTTTGGGGGTTTTCTGACTGAGGGATTTTGGGAAATGAGTGTGAGTTCTGCTTTCAGGATTGTCTTCTCAAAGCGGCTGCAGTAACTGTAAACCCTTCATTTGGCAATCTAGCACTCAATCTCATTCCTGTTTCCCCAAGTCCCTTGTGCTCTGCCACTGCATCATTTCAGCACTGATGGAGGGCAACAGATTCAGGTACGGTTACACCACAGAGGTCTGATACACACCCTGATGCCACCTTCATCTGCTTTGTGTTTACCTGTTCACCCACTCTGGGTTCACTCCCATTATTCTAAGCTGTGAAAATGGATGTTTTTTGTTCAAACGCTGACCTACCGCAGAAATGCGATAGCTGTGCTCTAATAGAGCTTAGGGAAGATCTAAGCAATGCCAAAATTGTTTGCTGGTTCTCTGATCAAGGTGAGGGACTTCACACACCAGCAGATTTCTGGCATTTATATTTATTTTCACAACAAACCACGCTGAGTTCACAGCAAAACTATAGCTGTGATGTTGCTTTCCTGGACCACACAGCTTTGCTGCTGGTGGCACGTGTTAAGGGACAGGAACGTGCCCCAGTGACATGTACCCTTGATATGGCCACAGAGGACATTTCCCATCCCCTGGGGAAGACTTACAGGTCTCTGACCCACACACTGCTCAGGGTGGTATGGTACAGCCTCACCCCATCCTTGGTGTGGTTCATGTCCAAAGAGCACCATCCGACCCCAGCCTGCAGCAGAGCAGTGCCAGCACACACCAAGCTGGGTCAGTGGGCAGCAGTGCTCAGCCAGTCCCTCTCATCAGCGACTGCACCACTGCTGGGTGGAAAGTTGTTCTCTGGCTTGCTGTCACCCACAGGGCAGGACTGGCTTTTCTGGCCAACACAGGCAGCAGAACAGAGATTTGCAACTTCATTTTGCTTCCTCCCCTCCCACCCCCTAACTTGTGAACCAGCTGGCTGGTTCCACCAGCTTTGGCCAGCGGGGTGGAGGTCTCAAAGCTTATTAAGTTCTCGCGTGTTTCATGAAAACCATTTGAGGACACAGAACCTATTAACTGCCCTGGGCTGCTGCCAGACCTGTCCTTAATAGATGCTGGAGAATCCACACCGGGGCTCAGTCTTGCCAGAAGATACGTGGGAGGCCAAGTGTCTTTGACTCCTAACTCACAGAAACGCCTGTTTTTCTTTTCTAATCCCCCTTGCATGTCGTCAGTTGTGTAGCAAGCTGGCACATTAAAGGAAAAATGAAGAGGGAGAGGAGGGGAGTTTTCCCATACTATTCAGTCTTCCAAGGACACTGCCAATGGTGTTGTATCTGAAGCCCAGTGTTTCCACTGAAACACTTGCTCCAGGAATATTTCAGCTTACTTGATTGTTAAGAGGTGATTTTATGTGTACATGTGCCTCTGAACAAACTCTTCTGGGTGGCCTAAAAGAAAGCACATTAAAAAAAAAAATAAATAAATAAAAAGAAAAGGACTTCATTGGGATGAACTCAGGACATAAGTCAATGTCTATTAAAGCTTTGTTGGTAACTTCCTGGTACACTGCAGTGCAGACAACAGGCAGAACTTCCTACTCACTTGTGCAGCAAATGTATCACCCCAGATTAAGTATAAAAAATGAGGGAATTTACTGAGCGAGACTGTTCAGCCTCGTAAGCAAAGTTAACTGAGACCACAAACTGCTCCTCTTTAACTGTCAGCTCCGAGCTCACTCCAACCCCAATAAATTAAATATTTAAAAGACATCATGCAGCAATTTTTTTTTAATGGAGAAAGCCATTCATCAAGCCACTGCTGTGTTTCACAAGCTGTCGAATAGTGCTTACACTGGTTAAAATAATCTTTATATTTCATTAAGCAACCAAATAAGCTGATCCTTTCCCACTGGCTGTATAGATGGTTTTAATTTTCAAAATCTGCAAATGCATCTTTTATGTCTCTGGGTGGCTGGAGGGCCTCAGGAACAGCCACAGCCAAGAGGAGGATGAGAGCAAAGTTTGAACTCCTGCTTTGTGGAAGAGCATGGGCCTGAGTGACCAATTAGCTGTGAGGGTAACATAGGGTCCATCCTGAAAGAAAGGGGATGCCTCATCCTGATTTTGTGCATCAGAGATCATCGAGGAGTTGGGAGCAGTGGAGAAAGAAGATGGAGAAAGGACCTGACAAAATGTGCAGGAAAAAAATAGGTGAGAGAAAAATACCCCTGTCAAGAGCGTGTGGGCTGATCCTGCAGCATTTGCTCAGCACAGAGGGGAGGATGCTGCCATGCAGTGCCCGGGGCTGGTACCTCCCTGGGGCAGATGGTTTGTTTCTGTGGCCCTGCAGGGCCATGCACCCATGATTTTCCCATCCATAGCAATTCTGGCATTGCTACCTCATTCCCAAAAATTCTCCTATGGCTTTTACCTCCCACTTACGTTTTCACTATGGAAGACACATGGAAGCCATGCCTATTTTTCATCCCCAGCCTGCAGACCTCTCAAGACTGCAGGAACTGTATCCTGCTAAGATCCAGCCTCACAGAGAGGACACAGGATTCCCCTTAGCTTTAACTACTGCTGCCTATGAGAAGTCAAGGTTTCTCCATTCCCTGCATTGCTTTGAGACCAGGCGATGTAGGTCTCTGCCCATCCCAGACTAATCCAGAGAGCAGACCACTCCTTCTAAGGCTGCTGCTGTTCAATCTGATGCAAAACAATTTGCACATTTACCAGCCAGGAGCAGGAACCCTGTTATCCCAGAGCAGATTGGGGTAGCTCCCACCAACAACGTGGCGCTCACCCATTCCTTCCCAACACCGGCCTCGAAAACCTCAGGTTCCCATGAAGTCATATAGCACAAGAGTGGTGTAATTTATTGTTCACCACTTAATAATGTGGCTCAAAGGGAAGATTTGGCCCTGGGTTTTAATATTATCAGCTCTGGCTTCTCAACTTTTGTAAAAGGCTCTAAAGTTTCCCTATTTAACTGGTAACTGATTTTGTACAATTCCGCATGCAATTCCGTCCTGACAGCAGATGTGAAGAGAGACCCACACATTTCCTCACCAGGTGAAAACTCCTGTTCCGAGCAGCTTGTGCATGTGTGGAATTGAAACAGATCTGGGAACAATAAAACATCTTTTAAAAACTATATATTGAAGAAAGGTACCTTGCAACAAAACACCCGTATTTTCCCTTCTATTAGAAAAGAAACCACACCAAAAAAACCCACACAAAATTCACTCTAGAGCTGTATTAAGCACACCCAAGAATTTAAGATCAGGGGCATTTTTTGCTCATGCTTGTCCTTATTTCACTACCTCACTCCCCCCATCAAAACATCATCAATCTGTACCTGGCTTCACCTGCCAGTCACACACAAAGTCTTTACCAAAATTACAGAACTGACAAAACTCATGAATGGAGAAATGGATCTTTCCCTGTGGGCTGCAAACTCAAGTGCCACTTGGCACAGAGTTTGTGCCAATGCTGGTGAACTTTTCCCCATCCCAAGATGTCCTGAATAAGGGCATCCACAGCACTCCTCTGTGCCAGCACTGCTCTGGAGGAAAAGAGTTTTAAACCAAGACAGTGGTTTTGCCCCCTGATCTGTACTGAATTGAGATTGAGAAATTTTCTTCAATAGCTTATTCTGGACAGTTTTCCCAAGTAGAAGCACAAACAATGGCCAGGACAAGACATTTGCCCTTCTCAAGCAAACTGTTGGGTGAGATGAAGTGGAGGCTGGATGAAGGACTCAAAGCTTTGCGGGGGCTTTGGACCATTTTCTCTTTTCCCTTCAGCTGGTCCCTCCAAACAGTGAGTCATCCCAAACCCAAAGAAGTACCGAGACTAAACTCATTGATCTACACAAAATGCACAGGTGATGTCATGAAGAATGGGGTAATAAAACATGTAAGTTAAAAATACTGAATTTTTTCCTCAAGAATGGGATAGCAGAGTCTGCTTTTTACTGGTGGGCACTGTGGGGTGGTGTTACATTATCACATCATGAAAGCTGTCCCAATACTGGTAAGGTTGGTGATGGTGGGTGGGTGATGTATGGTGACTTCTTTATCTGGGAAATAAGCTGTACAAAAAGAAATAGTTAAATCCGGACTTTGGAAAGGCACTGTCAGAAAGAAATTTCAACACTGTAATCCATTACTTATAAAGAGAGATTCACAACAGATGCATTTGAAGTATGGAAGAGCTCAGCACAGCCTCGGGTCTGTGCCCTATGCAAGGCACAGCATGAGCACAGGGAAAGTATCAGTTAAAAAAACCCACAAACATGAAACAAAAGTTTGGTGCTCTTGATTTGTGTTCAGGGCCCTGCAGGTGACAGAAAAAAACCAAACCAGGAGCAGCCCTGTCAGATAAAAGGAAAGTTGTGGTCCTCAGCTGAACACATACTAAGGTGGTACAAATCAC
Source organism: Campylorhamphus procurvoides (assembly GCA_013396655.1). Taxonomy (NCBI): domain Eukaryota; kingdom Metazoa; phylum Chordata; class Aves; order Passeriformes; family Dendrocolaptidae; genus Campylorhamphus; species Campylorhamphus procurvoides. The sequence goes on along the minus strand of WBMV01002278.1, from coordinate 227,004 downwards.
TACTCGTGTTTATGCAAAGCACAGGAACCCATTGCTCATTACTAACAGGTAATAATAGTAAATGGTTTGTGCTACAACATCGCATTCCCCTTATTACCACTGGCAATAAACATCATTGAAAATAAAACCACAACAAAATATCTGCCCCTCTCTCCTGAAGCTGTTCTGCATTATGATTTTATGCTTTAATTCCTTATTCGGAAACACTTTAAATCAGCAAGATAAATAACGAATCTCTGTATCTCACATTCTAGGAAAACAGGCTCACTCTATATCAAGACATTGGGTTTATATGTATTTGGTACTAAAAGAATTACATACCTGGGGGGGTTATGAATAAATGATCCTTGCAAGATCATTCAATCTCTTTTTTTATATATCCCTAAATCTTTTAGATATATAAAGGTCCAAAATCACGTAAGATAATAACCAACCTGTTATAAATCACTTTTGTTTTTCACGTGAGATTACTGAATGTCTAAGGAAACAATTTCACCTTTCTAGTGGATGAAATATAAATAATTTGAAATACTGCAACACATCACAGTTTCTCATTCAAACGTCAAAGTCCGAGAGCAGCATGCACCGTAAAAACAGGCTTCCAAAGGGCTTTTCTTGTAACTGAAATAAAGGAATTGGGAACAGCTCTGAAAATGATTCCCCAGACTCCACATTTCTGATCTTCGGGCAATATTTTTGCACCTGTGTAAATCCCTGAATTTAAATGGAGTTAATTTCTTAGTGTGGGAAGAGATCTTAATTAGACAGGACCTAGTTTAACAAGATGCAACCCACTGAAAGCAAAACCTGACCAATTGCACCAATTCTTGTGGCTCATGTTCAGCTATTACCAGCGACCTTGGTATAAATAAAGAGATCTTTTTCTTAAACTATGAGGATTGCTAGCAGCTGAAATTTGGAACTACTTCCAGTTAGGGACAGCATCACAGTTTCAGGGTAGACTTTGTCACATAATTGCCTCTGTTGAGGTTGTGCTGCTGATGAGCACAGCAACTGTATCTGTAATGCTCATCTACTTGTAGTGGAAGCATTATAATAAGATGCTTGTGAGTTTTATAAAACAAACCTCAGAGCATCCTGCTGAGAGAAAAGGAAGTTTTACTGTAGAACCCTACAAACTCTGGCATCAGGTTGTGAGCAGCTGAGATAATGTGCCCTGGCTAACAGAGGTAACTCCTCAGCTGCTGTGATTTTTATTTAAGGTTTTTGTGAAATCATTGTTTTTTCCTAAAAAGCCACATATAAGAGAACTGAGGGACTGATTAGATGGTTCCAGGTAAAAGACTTTCTGGTGCCTCTGTTCGCAGAGGCATTCTCCAGAGGGGCAGTCTCACTATGTCCAAAATAGAATAAAGACATCCTTAAAGCCTCTGCTTTGAGTGAGGGGTAAGTTTTAGAGCTTGGAACCCATCAATCTGCAGTGTCAAGCCAGGACTGGCATCACTAAACAACACTGTGGTGCTAAATCCATTGCTTATCATAATTTACACAAGACAATCAGCACTTACAGATCAGACCAAGACAAACTTTCATTCTCTCCTGCAGAGCAGTGCTCAAGCCTCAGGAAAAGCTCCTACAATTTATATTGAAGTGAAGCATTCTCCTGGCCACACCAGAAAAGCTCTTAATATGAGCATCACTTTGGTTTCTCATCTCATTCTGTTTCCAGCTCAGTCAGAAACAACAACAACAAAAAAATAGTGCATTTAAGATTTCGTATGATTAATAGCACAGTGGAAACGGAACCCCACAGCCTGGCTCTGCCAACATTGCTACTGCATACTCCACATCCAGGGATGTGAAATGCAGCAGTATCCCACTGCAGCCAGGCTTGCACGTACTTGTGCTGCCCACCTGCTCTCACTCTCCAGACCGTACAGCAACTCTGCCTCCAGACTGCCCTGACTTCAAGAGACCTGGAGAACCCTTAAAGCACTCTGCAATCAAACTACTGAATTCACAAACAGCTTAAAGGGTTTATCTTGAGTGTTTATAAGAAAAAAGTACTTTTTCACCCTACCCCTTCCAAAACAAGCATGTTTCTGGCTTAGCTGTATTTGCACATGGTTTGCCTGGCTCAGCCCTTCCCCTCACTTCTGTGAAAATGGCTTTGCTTGAGAAGTGTCGTTTTGTTTTCCCCTACGCCAGCAAAGGGAATTTTCCAAAGCAGACTTCCCAAACTCTGCGCTTCCCCAGGGCTGCTGGCAGCATGAGGGTGGCTCGCTGCTTTCTCTCTGTCCCCAAAGCAGCTTTTGCCTGCAGCATATTTGACTGCAGATTGCTTACATGAGCAAACCGACCCGCTTGAACGCAGCTTCTTGGTGCTGCTGCTGGGGGTTCAGGAATCCCCACTGTCCCTGGAAGATGGACCAATATCCTGGAGGTTTTTACCCATGACATACTCCAGTCAAAATACATTTTTATGCCTGTGACATTTAGTGACAATGACCTCTTGTCTGTCCTGAGCACCACGACTATGATGCTGATCTTACAGTCTAGCGCTGAGCCCTAATAAGGGAAATCAGACACTGCAAGAAACACTTGCAATCCTGACAGAGAAGTTTTGTAAAGATTTGCTCAGGCAGTTAAAGACGTTCTTAGTTCTGGTCCTGCTGCTCTCAGGTGCTAGAAGCCTGGAAGACAGGCTGGCAGAAGGGAACGTGTGCTTGCTCCGGGCACTCCCAGTGCAATGCCCTAGCTGAGATGCTGGGCTCCAAGGGAAGCAAGTGGGATAAGACATGGAGGGAGGGTGATTTCTCCATCCAGCACCACTACTCAAGGAAGAATTTGGAGCTGTAAACTCTGTGTGTTAAGCTGAGATCAGTTAGGTACACTAAGAAGGAGGAGAGCAACGTGTTTTTGTGAAATGCAGTGGTTTGTGCTGCTGTGTTGGAGTCTAACCCAGCTGGCACAAAACTATTTTCCTAGGTGCTCTTTCGGCTGGTTAGCTGAAACACTGTGAGGCTCTGACACCAAGGGCAATTCTGCTTGAAGGTGATTTGGAGAAATATAAAGAACAAGTAAATTTTGAAGGCAACAGGAGCTGAGATTGTGAACCCAGGATGTTTCTGCAAGTTCAGCTACACTCTCGCTCTGCCCCTCAGATGGTCCTTACAGCACTCAACACAAGTAACAAAACAAATGGTGGCAACTATTTCTGCTCTAAGACTAAGATTAGCTATAAGGCAAAATGACAGACAAGTCCTACCTTAGTCAAAAAGAAAAAAAAATGAATTCTGGAATGCAGCTCCAGCAATTGTGGGGCACTTTCAATATCTTAGAACTATTAAAGTAATACCTAAACCAGAAATTCTAAGTTTTCATTCAAGTGATAACACTAATGTTCATCCTGTCACTTAAAAAAAAAAAAAAAGCCATTTGAGATCAGTGGCTTTTACAAGGTGGGGCAGAGTTGGGGATAAGACTTGTGCTACCTTAAAACAGGGCCACAAACTGGAGTTAGCAGCAGCAGCGCCAGGGGCTGGGGAGCACCACGGGTGCATGTAATGCTTCCTTTCCAGTAAGCACTTGGATCCATACACCAAATTAAGAGCAGCTGCCAAGGTAAGCAATATATTTTGGCCACCAGCAGGTAATCTGTGCTTCAAAGAGCTGTGTGCTGTAAAGCAGGCAGAGCAGCTAAATGTCATCTGGGTTCTGCAGGGAGATGTGGAGTCCTTCAGCAGAAGCATGTTTACCCACCTTGGGCTAAGAGCTGCTGCCTGCTTGCTCCCCTGGCTGCTGAAGACATCAGGTTTCCACAGGTCTCTTCGGGGGAGCATTTTCTGCCTAGCAAGATCCATCAGATTGTCTGCCCCAGTGCAATAGTTACTCTTTTCTTTGGAAGATCCTAGTGGAGTTCCCAAGCATCACCCCCACACTTTCACTTTTAGAGCAGAATTTCTCAAGTCAGTATTTGCTCTGGTTGTACAGAGGCTAAAGTTGGTCCTAAGAGAGCTGTGCCAGCAGCTACCAGGAAGAAATCAGGTTTGTATTGTCTTCTACCTACAACTCACGGCTGTAAACGCCCATTTCTCACCCTCTGGAGAACTGCTGGTCCATCCTGGTACCAGCCCTGCTCCCAGCCCTTCCCCAGAGACTCTCTCCTTCACAGGAGCTGTATCGGCACCGGACCTGCTTTAGAAAACATAAGGAGTCTGATCCAAAACTTAATGAAGTCAAAAGGGGGTGAAAAAAATCAATTTCAATAGCTCTTAAAGGTGGCATAAATTGGTGGGAAAATTCATAGGGTTTGGCTGGTGACCATGAATTAATTTCTAAACATTTAGCTACAATTCCAAATTCTCCACCCTCTTCACGACAAGCATATTTTGATGGAAATTCCCTCAAAGTCGGTTAGCTTATCAGTAGCTGTATAGGATTGGAAAATTTGGGATTTATTGAATCCATGTCCTTCAGCATTTTCCTTACTCCTGTGTTTTTCCAAACGGAGAGAGGTAACTATAAACATTCTGTTCAGACATGAGTGGTGGAAATCACCACTCAACCTTTTGGAAAGGTTTAAGCTCAACTGATATTTGACAGTGCCTCAGCAGAAGCATTTCCAACTTGATAAACTGAATTTTGGAATGCCCCTAAAAAAAAAAATCATTGTAGTCTTAGAAAACATAGACTACTTCTAGCTAAAGGGTTTACCCACAGCATCATCAGTGAAACCAGTAGGCACCCACATTGTAAGAGCTGGACTTTTGCTGCAGCACCTTTGTTTTGGCAGGGCTGGCTGTGATAATGACAGAGGAGAAAGAAACTCTTCACTTCGGCTTCTTTTCATGCAATTTCCCTTTCTCCGTACAGCCTTCTTTTAAAGCATAAAAACATTGGGAAAAAAACGATTGCAGTCGCTCCCTCTACAACTATATTGTGCAAAACTTGCCTGGCCAGCTTTCCCCCTCTCTGATCTGCGGGAATCTTCTCTGGCTCCATTTCTTTGATGCGGACAGTGACACTGGCACCGAGGAGAAACAAGATCTGCACCAGCTCCGTGAAACAGAGCTGCACCTTCAGATATGGCAATAATATCATTGCAGGAGCCTGCTCATATCTGTGAACATGAAAAGAATCTCCCATTTAGACACCAAGATCTCTAAATTAGCAGGAAAAGCTGAAAAGCTGAACTACACTGGCTTTCTGTTTACTGATGGTGCAGTTTCGGGTGTATTTTTGCATTGAGTATGTTGGTGTAATTTAATACAACCTCCCATCAGTCATGGGGTAAATCAGGGTTGAAGCCACTCTTACCCTTTCAGGAATTTTGTGCCCATTACAGTTCTTAGTTTGAATGGAAAAACTGAACTTAGAAACACAATCCAAAAGCCAAAGGGTTGTAGGTCCAAGTTTGTTCAGCTGGGGCAAACAAGACAGTGGGATTGAGTTGCATCAACTTATTCACGGGTGAAAAGTGAAGGGAAGAGCTAAACAATCAGCGTGCCAGTTCTGAGGTGTGGTTAAGAGAAACACAGAGCAGATTAATTCACAGAGAAACTGCAGATTCATTCTCTGCCTGCCACTGCATAGGCAGTGTGGGCCCGGGATGGTGTAAAAACTCTCCTCAGGGTGAGCCCCACCCTGCTCTCCCTAGGACAGGCAGGGCAGCCTCATCTGCACTAAGGTACGCCTTGGGGCTCAGCCTTTGCCCGTCATCGAGAGCACAACTCGCATCCTCACCTCAGGGAGGTGGGTGAGGATCCCAGCATAGTCAGTTGTCCACGGCTTGGAAACTCAGGGAAGGGAGGGAAAAAAAGCAACAGAGATTGCTTGAAAAGCTGGGCAAAGTGGGTACCGCAGGTTACCCCCGCAGCCCACCTCGCCGAACCCCGAGCAAGATGGGATGCGGCCGGCCCTCCGCGGTCGGAGGACGGTCCCACCCGAGCCAGTTTACGAGCAGATTTCGCTTCTCATTTGCTTTGTGTTCCGTGCAGAGGTGAGGGAGAGAGAAGGGGGAGAAAAACCCCGAAACAACCAACCCTCCAGCCCTGCCTTTGGCGAAGCGGGAGGCTACTTCAGACAAAACTGTTATCCATTAACATCCAATTATCACTCGGTCCAAGCCATTAATTATAAATCAGCCCCCTAATTGGGATAATTAGCTCTCTGCTACTTAATGTAGTATGACTGATGCGTTTGGAAAGAAGGTAATCAGTCCATTTGTTTAGCGTTAGGCGAACAAATCCAACTCTCATGGTTTAATTTCAGCCGCAGCCTTCCCACTCCCTCACCCCCCTCCCGGCGCACCATCAGCATTCAAAGCTCATTGCAGCTCCATTAATTGTTTGGGAATCACGGCGGGGATGGGCACACGCATCTCCGCGGGGCTTTCGAGAGGGCAGCCCCCAGCCCGGCGATGCGACCGGACTCGCCACTCCCTCGAGGGGGAATCGCTGGGGTTTTGGGGAGGAGGTTAATTAGAGGGGATGGGTTTGAACCTCAGCGCGACTGTCACTTGCGATGGAATGCCCCTAGCGAGGGGCTCCGCGCCCCGCAGCCCCACGCATCTTCTCGCCACTTCGGCCGGGCCTCGCTTCTAGAAACCATTTCGGGGAGAGCGGAAAAACTTTCCTTTTTATTTTTTTTTCTCCCCCTCTCCTTTCCCCTATTTCCCCTGGATGTCTCATTAATGCCGGCTGCTCGGCGAGCCGCCGATAGCTGCGGGACATGATTAGATATTTATTACTGTCATTTACATGGAAAACTTGAGCTAACCAAGTGGAACTGGAGGGGGCCGCCGGAGGGGACGGGTTGAGGCGGAGCGGGGACATTTCTTCTTCCCCGGCGCTCAAAGCGGAGCCGGAATGCGGGACACAACCGGACCGCGGCCGGCTGGGGCAGAGGGTGCGGGAGAAACGCCGCAAAGCCCTCACTCAGGAGCGGGAGTGTTGGGCCGAGCCCTTCCCGGGTCTCCAGCTTCGGTACCGCTTCTGTCCGCCCGAGTTTCGTTTCGAAAGCGATCGGGCAGCGCTCGGTGCGCGCATCCTACCGAGAAACAGGAGATGCTGCCCCCTCCCTCCTTTCTGCTGACAGCCTCGCCGAGGCGACCCTCGGGGACACGAAGGGCCAGTCCCAGGATATGCTGACCCCTTTCCCCCCACAGGCGCCCGAGGTCCACGCCTGGAAATTAATGGAAACTGTGGAAAGTGCGGAAAGTGCAGCCGCGAAAGCCGCCGGCCGCAGGGACCGGAGGGCTCTGTACGGGGCGCTTCTTGCCCCTTCTCTCCCCAAATAAAGGGAGAGGCACAGCAAGTGTCGCAGTCAAACCCCATTTCCACGGGAGTAAATACTTCCCCGAGGGCCCTGCTTTGGACTAGAAGAGCCCATATGTCCGATCACACCCCCCAAAACTCCGGGGGAGGTCACCCTCGCTCTCTCCTTGCCCCGTACAAGGGGGGCGGGTCCCGGGTGCCCCGGGCAGCCACCACCGAGTGGGGACGCGGACTTCTTTCCGCTCAAGTGCTGTCCGCGGCGGAGCACTACCCACCCCCCTTCCCTATCTGTTATCCCATGGCCCGAGGGGCGACTCTGGCGGAGATGTATGAGATCTCTTGCAGTAAAAATATGCATGCGGATCCCCATTTGGTTAGCCCTATAATGGAGGTGTAAATAGGTTTCGACTGCGAAGCCCTTAATTTATCAAGAAGGGCTGACAGGGGAGGTCCGGCATTTGTATAACCCTTAAAGAGGGAGAGCGGCCAGAGAGGGAGGGGGGACGTCAAAGACCGGGACCCCCGCTCCTTACATCCGAGTCCCCGTCCGTTTTGCCGTCTAATCTCGCAAAGGGGGGATGTAGGGGTGTGATTTGTCCTAGAAAGACTTCCTAGTGCTGCCGGAGTCGTGCCCTCCCTTGCCGTCCCTTCCGCACTCAACTTCCAGCCTCATCAGAGAGAAAAAACAACCCCGGAACCAGCCCCAGCAGGGCCATCGCCGGCCTCCCCCGCTCCCGGCGCCGCTCGGGGGGATTTCTGCACTCGGTAGCATTCACCAGGCTGAACAACTTACTAAAACATCATTATGGGAATGGGGAAAAGTTGCATTCTTCCTCCCGCAGAGCCAGGGAGACGGAGGGATGCGCGTTCTGCACAATTCCTTGAGCCGGCTTGCACCCCTCTCGTCGCCGGCAGCTGCCTAAACCCCGCACCGGAGCGGGCTCAGGGGCTAGGATTTGGGGTCGGTTGGGGACGAGGCCCCGGGCTAGTTGTGTGGTTTGGTTTTGCGGGGATTTTTTGAACCGTGGTATACTCCAAATAAAGGAAAGTAAAAAGGACAGGAGGGGATAGGGTTTTCGCTGGAACACGGGCTGAGCTTCCCCTCCTCGGCGGTGCGCGCATCCCCTCCGCCGGCTGCGGGGATTCCGTCCCGGAGAGATCCCCCCTTCTCGCAGGCAAGCCTCAAACTCCTCTTGTTTCCCACTCGCCATCCCCATCCCACCCGGAACCGCGGTACCCGGGGTGCGGGGGGGTTCTTACCTGGGGCGGTGGGGCAGCCTCTCCGCCCGCCGTGGGAGCGGTGACACGCGTGGGAGCGCGGCGCTGCGCCCCGGCCCGCCCTACTCCATCCGCCCGCGCTGGCTGCGCGCTGCCTGCGCGCCCGGCGGAGCTGCCATCTACCGGGAGTCAGCATTGGAGAAGGATTTTTAAAAGGAGCTTCATAGCGACCCGGGAGCTACCCAGCAAGATTTTCAATGGTCCTCCACCCTGTCAATCAAAACGGGGCTGCTGATACACCCCCCACCCCCCCACCACTTCTTACCAGTCACTTACTTCAAACCGAGGTGTAAACGCCTAATTAAATCCCTGGGAGCGGATGGGATGCCGGTGGAGGGAGGAGGGCTAGACCCCAGGACTGGGGAGGGGGGGTGATGGGGTCCGTAAGGCACAGGGAAGGGAAGCCGTGCCGCCCCTCTCGCCCCCCTCTAGGACCACGCTGAAGCAGACCCTGAAGTTTTCCTCTCCCCGACGGCCTCTGGGTGGTGATGCTGGTGGGGGATAATCTCCCACCCTTAATTACAGAGCCGCCGCGGCCCCCCACCCTCCTCCCGGCCGCCTCGCTGCCCCAGCTTAGCCTGCTGCACCTCTCAGCTACTCTTTAAAATGGGAGGGGGGTGTCTGGGAAGGGAGGTGGGCGAATGGACACAGACACAATAAGGAAAGATAAAACTAGGAGCGATGGAAACAGCCCAGAGGAGCGTGGGGTGGTGGATCCGCTGCCTGCCCCGTCGGGGAAGCTCCGCTCCGGCACCCGGGAGCGCACGGGCGGCCCTGCTGGGACGGGAGGGACAGGAAAGGCAGACAGAGGGACAAGGGGGCAACCCGCGGGGGCTTCGACGGGGAAGGAACGAGCAGTTACTGCATCTCCCCTCTTATGAATCTTTTTTTTAATACTTTCCCCTGAAATACTTTTTTTTATTTTTCTTTCGGTATGTAAAAAGAGAACCAGCTTTTCATTTTCTTTAATTTCCTTTTCTTGCCCTCTTTCTCTCTCTCTGCGGGGTTTTCGCAGGTACGTTCCCGTCCAGCGGCCGGGCTGGTTATCTGGCAGAGCTCACTAACTGGAGCGGTGGTTGTGTTTGCTTTTCAGCTTTGCCATGCCTTCGCAGCAGAAAGAGCAGTTTAAAGCCTTTAGAGAGATTGCTAATAGATGCCAGCTCCTTGCCTTTAGATTCTCTCCCAGCCCAGGAGGATTTAGGATGGGATTGGGAGACGAGACGCCATTTCAGGCTCCAAAACACCCTGTTTTAAAATGACTGCGGGTAAGAGGATTAAAACAATAATACCCTTCTCTTCTTGAAGGTTTTTTTTCCCTCTCTCCCTCCTATAGAAAAGATTTCTTCTCCCAGAGCAAAACCGTTTAGACAGGAATTAAGGGAACAAGAAAGAATAAGGGGGGGTGGGGGGAGAGGACCTTTTAATTTGAGCTTGATATTTTGTACAAATTCTGACAAAAAAAAAAAAGGAGGAAGTCGGTCTGGCTCGGGACACCAGAAAGCTCCAAGTGCCGTTTTCTTGTATTTATTTTTATTGTATACATTTATTCTTTTTTAACCAGACGTTATGGGGTACCAAGTAATTGTTTGGGGAAAGACAGGGAGGGGGTGAACCTATTGAAATCTATTCCAACCTATTCTAGCCCTCGCTCCGCTGAAGTCCCGCTTGCCCCCAAGACCTAGGGGAGCCCCTTGTCCTGCCTTCCCCTCGCACCCTCTAACAACCACCCACTTTTGGTCAGGAAACCGATTGAGCGAAACTCGGCGCACTGATTGCCGCGATCGCTTTTCGGGTACGTTTTTCGGGGATCCGTACCCGGGCTGGCCTGGGCACCACCCCACAAACTCAACGAGGAGTAGCTCTCCATGCTTTTTTTGACACCGCTTTTTTTGTGACTCCGCAAAGGACGCCACCACCCCCCGCCCCCGAGTTTGCCACCGGCACCTTCCCTACTGCGCTAATCACAACGAGTTGGAACGGGGGACGGAGAGGAGCCTGCAGTCAGTGCTTCCCAAAATTCAATGACCCCCTTGGAAGCCCCTCCTCGCCCCTCTAAACCTGGTTGGGAGCAGCCCCGCGGACCTGTAGCTCGCAGGATCTGGGGCATAAACTACAACCCCGGGGGGCAAAACCCCGCTCAAAAGCCGGCAAACTTTGCAGGGCTCCTCCGCTCCGTGCAGCGGGGAAGGGGTTCCCCGTGTGCTGGGGTGCTGTGCTTGTCGGGGTAGGGGCAGCGCATCTCCTTAGTTGTTTCTGAATTGTCTTTTGCAGCCCAGGCACGAATTCCCAACCTCTCCGACCGCGATGTCACCATTGTCTCGACTCTCTGCTCACTGAACTATTAAGCACGGGAGATTTTGTGATGACTTCGATGAAAAATCCGTAGTTTTAATTCCCCCCTTCCCCTCGAAGAAATAATAAGAGTTTCCCTCTGTCTTCGGCATATCTTCCCGAGCTCTCCAGCGACGGGATTTCTGCTGTTTAACCAGCCCCTGTAAATAAATAATTGCGTTTAATTCAGCTCTTCTTCCCAGAAACGAGTAAATAGCGCATTTAGTGTAGCTCGGAAAAGTGACCCCAGTTTGTCCGCAGAACTGATTTATCACATCTGCCCCCCCGCCCCGAGGTATCGATGGGAGCAAGGCATCAGGGAATCGGTACCAGTCGTGTCGAGGTTACAAGGGTTTCTTCTTCAAAACTGGGGAAGCGAGGGAGGGACGCGGAAATGCACAGGGGGGAAGGCAGCCCCGGCAATGGGTGGCGAGCAGAGGGAGATCCCCCCACGAGTGCCCCGCTCCCCTTACGAACCGCCCCATCCACCCCAGGGCTCCGCAAACTTGTGTCCGCCACCGTGTCCGACACAAAACCTCGGCATGGCTGGGCGAGAAATGGTTATTTTCACCCTTGCCAAAATAATAACAGTAACAACAACAACAATAATATTATTATTATGATCATGGTGAGAAAGGGGCAGAAATCGGGAAATTTTTGTCTCTAAATGTTGCATCGCAGAACAAAATGAAATATGAAAATAAATAAATCTGCCACCCAGACTTGATGCTGCACTACAAGACGGGGTGGGAGGAATTTATTAGTTCGCCATGTAGGAAGGGCATTCTAAGTTTCTGAAATATTAACGGTATTATTTTTGGCTGACTATCTGGGTCTAAACATGTTCCAAAAATTCCCCTTCAAAGACCATTTTTAATATGTTTCCTAAGTGAACCGGGAATTTCAGGTTTCCATGTAGGCTCTCAGGACCCTCACCTGCATGACGGGAAGAACGGCTGCCACTTTTAATTTGAAAAAGTGCTTTTTGTGGAAGAAAACACCCCGAAAAACCAAAACCAAACAAATAACGGGGCAAACGGTGAGATGATCAGAGTATAATGTTGAAAGAAAATTGTGGGTTTCTCATTTTATTTAGAGATGTATGTAATTTCCCTATCTCGGGTATTTAACACACACCCTTCCATTGCCATGCCCATCCACACAGAATTACGTGCTTGCATTTGCAGAGAAATCGTGATTGTTTCCTCCAGGACAGCTAAAATCAAAGCCAAGCTGGTTATGTTTTAAACAGCTAATGCATTAACTCCCTCCTTCTCACCCTCTTTGTTTATTTTTTGTGTTGGCTTTTTTTGTTTTGTTTTGGGGTTTTTTTGGTTTCTTTGATTGGTTGAGTTTTTTGTAAGTTTTATCACACCTCTTGCCAGGACAGTAAACTGTGCTAAAGAAGTGAACACTTAATTTTAGATTGAATAAAGAGAAATAAAGCTCCATCACTGGAAAATGAACAAGTAAGAAAACTTAGAACACTGACAAACCTCCTTACTCCTGGATCTATGGCAGATACAGTGCAAGAGGATTTCTACTTGACTCAAATTATAATGGCAACATCTTAAAATGGCTACTTTACTAAATCAAGGCCACTTTGCTTGGTTTTGTTTTGGGTTTTGGCTTTGTTTTTTTTTTTCTCTTTTTTTTCTATTTTTCTTTTTTTTTTCTTTATGGGGCATCTTTTGGGGGTTTGAAATGTTCCAGACATTGTCCAGTACTTTGTCCCCGACGCCAACCGCATTCGTGTGAGACCGAAAGGGGATTAACTTGTGAACTTTTAAAAATCAGAACTTAAATGAGAGGCAAATCTAGGCCACAGCTCATTGTGGGAACCGTTTCTTAAGCAATTAAAGCGAGAAGAAATTCCTCGCAGCCTTTTTCCTTAAAGCAGCTTTCTGAAGGATTTAAGGAGGACTAGTGTCCGGTCCATCAAGAAAGATTTAAACTGCACAGTGATATAGAAAATCTCCACTTGCTCTTATTTAAAGGGGCACTATCACCATTTCCATAAGACCCTTGACATTGTTTCTTTAATCTTGTTTATAAACTTAAACAGATTTAAAAAGTTTTTTTTCTCTTCTCTGCCTCCTTTTTTTTTTCATGAATTCATTGAAAATATATTTGATGCAGTATTTGAAAAGAGACCAAAACAGGCTCACAGTTGGCTCACAGTTAAGGATTTTCTGTTACTAAAAAGTCTCAAGCCACAGCTTGCTACATTTCTCCTTTTGCTCTTGGAGGTTTGGCATAAAGTGAGATTAGTGGGAAAAGGAATTTATATTTTTTCCTCTGGGGTCAACTATGCAATAAAAGTTTCTTTTTCCCCAAATTAAAAAGACACAAAGCACCTTCCCTCCCCCCCCTCCCCCCCAGATCGACTCAAACCTCCATGCAATGTTTGCAGTTTAGCACATTTTCCCTTGGCTGAGGGCAGAATTGTATTCTAAGCAGCGTCCTGCAATGTCAGGTTTCTTTCTTTTATTCCCTCCTTTCTCTTTCTTTGCCCCACTGTACTTGTGCTTTCTCCTTAAGTCCTGGTTGTTGGGGCTAGTTCCTACCCATTTTTAGAGGTCAGCCAGTATTGCTTACAGTTTTTCCAATTTAAGCTACTTGACAAGGTTTTCTGCATAGCATTCAAAAAAATACCAGCTAACCTTATTCCAGCAAAACCAGCTGTTCCCCCTTAAGTCTTAAAAAGAAGAAGAAGAAAAAAAGAAAAGTGAACACCTTGGAGTCACCAAAGCTTTTGGTGCTTATAGCTAATTAATAGCCCTAATGATATTTTTCCAAGTCCATGAATACATTATGTTTGCAATCCAAAAAGCGTTAGCCCCATTCAAGGGTACTTCAACATCTGCTCATTTAAGGGCAATTAATCATTTTGATATATGGTTTAAAATTGACTGCTTCCAAGGGACTTTTTTTTTTGACAAGAATAACAAAGCAATTTGCCAGGAGCCATCTTCTGGACATGTTATTAGCAGAGCCTTCATCTTAAAGAGGGTTTAAAAAAAAATCCTCAGATTTAGGTACCTGCTTTAAAGGGAACCCAACACCTTCTCTCTCCTACTTGCTTTCTTACACTTCCTCCAATTCTTCATCCAGCCTTTCATTTCTCTGACAAGAGTTAGAGAACTCTTCCATCTAGACCTAAAGTTTATACCCTGACTGCAGAAGCATAAGGGTTTATACTTTTGCCCTTTGAGGAGAATGTGAGCTGAATATCGCAAAATACTCAGCTCAGCTCCTCCTCCCGTTTCTGCTTTTTCTTAATTGTGATAATAACTAGTTTTATGTATTTGAGTAAAAAATGTTTCATATTTTCTCATTGGCCTCAACCTTCTCTCAAAAGTAGCCAAGGGATTTTTTGTTTTTTTTTTGCTATTAACTGCAGTTTGTAACTGTAATAAGCCATTCCTTAGTTTACCCTATTTTTAAAAAAATACCTATAAGGAATCAAATCTACCAAGAGCATTAGGTGAAAGCAGCCAAAAAGATCAATTTTTTCAGCCTGTGGTTCCTGGTAAAAGTGTTAGCTGAGAGAATGTAAAGGGGAAGTCTCTCCCGTGCAGGGAATTTAAAGTATAGTTATGACAGGCAGATCTACTTATTTATTTATTCAGTGAATCCCAGCTGTGTTCAGAGGCTCCTTCCAAACAGGGGACCCTTTCCAGCCCAGGAGCTGCAGATGAAGGAGGGCATCCAGGGCAAAAGAGATAAGCAGGAAAGGTGATGATAAAAGGCAAATAAATGGAGGAGGGATGTGCCCAGCAGAGGCAGAGTCAGGAAGACAGACGTCCCTCAGCTGTGTCCCTTTCCTCCTGGGAGTGAGGGACTTTGGGGTCCATCCTCCCATGGGGGCCTTCCACTTCTGGACTGCTCTGTCACAAAGGCACAGGTGTTTTTCTTCTTGTCTTTTCACAGGCTGCCTATAAATAACCAGAAAAATTGAAAATTTTCAATAATATATCACAAGTGTTCCTGTGAAAACTGTGTGTTAACACCTGGGTTGGATTCAGAGCCTTTTATCTGTGGCTTTATACTAGTCTGGGGCCCAAACTGCTCCTTATCCTCATGCAATTTTTATCCATCAATCTATAGCCAATGAAATGTCACTATTTGCTTAAAAAAAGGTTATCTAAATGAGCAAAGGTAGATTAAAAAACATCCCCCTTACAGAAGGTTTGGATGTTGCTCAGGAATTCAAAGCCACCCTCCTAGTAACTAAAGAGCCTGGGAAAAAAAAAGCCAACCAGGGAAGAAATGTGGGTGGTTCTGAGTTGACTCTGCTGCTGCAATGCGTTGCAGTTGTCATTTGGGTATGAAACATGTCTTGTTCTCTGAGGATGGAGCACTGGGGGCAGACGACATCACCCAGGTCCTTTGAGGGACAGAGCAGGAACAGGAGGTTGGTCCATCAACTGCTACATGGCCAAAAGAGACCTGGTAGCCCCTTGGTTTTGAGATCTTCTGAAAAAAATGTTCTTCCTCCCCAGTTAGTCTGGAGTACTGACAATTCAGTCATTCCAGACCCTTTACCTTTGTATTTTGCTGAACTATATTTTTTTCTTCCCATTTTTATTTTACATTTTTTCACATTTATCTGTATTTTACAGAAAAAAGGCAAAGAAACATCTGAAAACATGCACTGTTCAGTCAGGCCTATGGTTCAGGAGGGCTTGAGCACAGGCTGAGGGTTCAGCCCATCTGCTGCTGCCAGAGGCGGAACTCGGGAAGCCTGATCTGCCCAGCCACTCTGTGAAGGGTGGGCAACATGGTAGGTTGGCTTTTTTTTCCTTTGGTGTCTGTCTCACCCATGGATTAATTTAGGGGGAAATAATCTCTTGGGACTTTACAATGGTCATACTGAAACCTGGCATGAACATATCCACCCACGCAGCCTCACAGGCAGCCTTTATGGCTTGGGTCTGCCTGCAATTTTAATATTCTCCACACTCATCGGACGCACGGTGGGATGCTGCCTCCCCTCTGACAGGCATTTCCTTGCCAGAAAAGCCTTTTCTTGCTTGTTTGAGAGGTGAAGAGCTCTCCACGTGGCCACTGTGCTCTGGTTTGTTATTTAAACCCTGATGGGACTCATGAAAAGAAATGTGAATGTGGAGGAAGGCTGTGATAGGGATGTTACAGTTCCTGGAGCTGGTTCTTCAACTTCTGGAATGCTGAAAGTGTTATCCAAGCTGAACAGAAACTCCAGAAAGTTTCTTAAATTCAGGTCCTGCCTATGGGCTTGTCAGGGAGAGACTCTACATCATCTAGCTTGAGACCCTTCTCACATGAGTAGCAAAGGAAGCTCAGTCTCAACTTGGCTTCCCTTTGCAGCACTCCATGATCTGGACAGCAGTCATCAGCTGGGGGGGGGTGTGTTTATTTGTTTTTAAGAGCACAAGGTAAATCCATAAGAGGACTTGTTTTCTCTGGGAATGACATGATGTGCCCCCTTGTGTGGGCACAGGCCATGTAAGGAGTTTGAGGTGATGAAGGTGTTTCTGAGCCTGATTTTTGTGAACGCTTAAGCCACTGTTGCAATAGCCCTCTGTTTCATTAGCTGAGGTCTAACTCTGCGCTGTGGGATGCTCTGAATCCAACATCACTGTCTGCTGTGGGTTTATCCTCCAAAGCACTGATTCTGCTTATCCTTGGAAGAGACATTTCTCTTGCAGTTTGGTTACATCTGAGTGTTCTACCAGGCCCAATTTATATTGAGAGCTGAGTTATCACAGCCTCCCATTGCTGAAACCAAAGGAGAGCATTGTCATTGTGACTGAAGCTTTGTCCCTCCTGTAGTTGATCAGACCCAGAGCTAGATCTCCCTTACCATCTTTTCAGAAAGAAGTCCAATTATTGGCCTCTTGTACATCAGTGCAGGCTCTGTCTGTCCTGGCAGTGAGGCTGGATGCAGTTCAGTGCTATTTCACTTGTGTAAACCCAAAGTAATTTATTCAAAAGCAATGATATTTATCTAGATTTACATCATTCAGCACTAAGTTCGGGCCTTCGGTAACGGATGCTCAAGTGTGTGCCTGCATTTATTTTGTACCTACCTCTGAGCAAAATGACAGATATGTTTCCTGGGGGATAAAATCCACCTCCCAGGCACACAGCTGGGCTAGCTGTGTTTTCTGCAGGAGAAACTTCAAGGACATAAGAGGACTAGGGAAAATGAACTTCTCCTCCCAGATCAGGAGCATGGCCCAGTGGCACCTCCAGCAGCACTTGTGCAGCAGTGGCTCCAGCCCTTGCTCTGTCTTGTTTGAGCAACTGGAGGAAGTGTTGCAACCCAATTTCCCTGCACTGGTCCTCTTTGTGGGGATGTGTTGGCTGCAGGCACCAGCCAAGGCGACCCACTGTGGTGCCATCTCCTGTGCCACCCCACCACTCTGGTGGGTTTCTCTGAGAGGGTGACAGGGGAGGGGAAAGGAAAATGAGCCTTACTGAGTTTTGGGTAATGCATGACATGAAATATGTTAGGTAAACATGTTATTAAAAGTGATTTGTCATCCCTCTGCCTCTCTCAGCTGCATGTAACTCTATCTCCAGACTATTATAGTATCAAATATATTTTACAAGAGTTTTACCTACAGGTGACTTGCTCTTTATTACTGGATGTAGGCAAAATCAATACTTTAGTAACCAGAAGATCATTTATTTTGTTTTTGAAACATTTTTCAACAGTGGGAGAGCAGCTAAAGCCTGCAAAGCTATGATTAAGAACCCCAAACTCTACCTTCCTTTCCTTCTCTCCCTCCTAACCCATTTATTGACTTAAATAGGTAATTTCCAAACCCAGAACATCATCATCCTGAACAGCCACTGCTGGTGCACGGTTTTCTTTTCTTTTTTTTTTTTTCCTCCCTTGCAGACAGATAATTCTTTAAACTTGGGTAATTTCAAGGGGGAATCAACTTAATATAAATGTACCTGTCACTGGTTGAAATAGAAGCAGATTCTGGCCTTTCAATAAGGCCACTTCTGCAGTCCCACACTGGGGAAAAATCAAAAATTGCTCAGAACTGATAATGCATTCCTCCAGCTCCACAGCCCTGATGGGGTTCAGTCAGGCCAAATACCCCGGCTGCTTTTATGTGTTTATTTTACCTTCTGATTTGTTTTGAAGGTCATATGATGCAAAGATGTTGGAGAGAAAATGCTTGTTGTTTAAGGAGGTCTGTCCCTGAGTCACAGTGCTCTGCTGCTGGTAAGTGCCCCACAAGGAAAGGAAAATGCTACCAGGCTGGTGCAGAGAAGAGAAAGGCTTTTGCCTCTTCTCCCCAGCCACAAAGGCTTTATTATCCTTCAGGTTTATGGCTCCTCTTTCAGTAGCTGCAGCTGATAGAGCACTCAATCAATAGTGAAATAATCTCAAGGGGCTGAAATGTCCATGTGTTCTGATGCCTGGGAGAATGGACTCGGAGTGAACAAGTGACGTTGTTCTATCCATGGAGGTGAGGGCTGCTTGGATAAAAACTCAGACTTTAGATGTGCAAGAAACAGTTAGGAATCTGTACACATCTGGGGTTTTATTTACACTCTTGGTCAGCTCCTGTGATCCATGGAGAAGGGCATTCCCCCGTGCAGAGGTGGGGAAAAGTGGCCAGGCACCAGAAAGTATGAGGAGAAAAAACCTTCCTCCAGAGGAGCATCTCTCCAAGCACCTTCTGCCCACCCTGGAATGCACTTCCCACCCATCCCACAACCTCCAGCCACTCTGCAAAAACTGCTGGTCCAACAAGAGCCCGTAATGTGGCTGTTTTGGTGTCAGGCAGCCCACCCAGGATCCTGTTCCCAACTCATGCTCTTTCAGTAGGAGAAGCAAGACTCCAGCTTTAAGAAACTTCTGTAGAGTATAGTCTGTGCCTTCCAGACACAGACTTTGTGAGCTGCTGCTGAGACTTTGTACCTCTCTTTCAGCCCAACACAAGGAAGAAAAAGCCTTGGGCATGTTGCCAGCTTGCATATCTGAAGGAAGTGAAAAAAATCAGGAAGAGAGCTGGGTCCAGTTTTTGGGTTGGTCAACAGTGAATTTGAATATGTGGGATTTTTTTAATGGCTGAAGAACTTGTATTTACAAGTAAAGAAGAGGAAAATAAAGTAGTTTTTCCCAATGGAGCATTGCTGTCAGAGAGCTCTGTTTCTGTAGCGTTTATGGGAGATACACCTCACAGAGGCATTGTGTCTACTAACTGAATTTTTTTAGTGCATCAAGGAAACCTGCCTGACCTGTGGTCCAGCACTGGAAATGCAGCCTGGTTAGAAAGCAGGAGCTACAGGAGAAGAAATAAACCTGGCTGTGAAGCCCTAAATGCCTCAGAGATACACAGAAATTCATGTTTAATATTCTTATGGCAAAGCAAAACAGAATAGATTTTCAGAGGACTGAAATGTTGCTTTTTCGCCCTGAAAAATTAAATTCCTTGACTTCTCCAAGTGTGCTTCTGTCTCTTACAATGGCTATTCTGCAGGAAACATGAAATTTCCCATTTCTTTAGTTCTTCTGTGGACTGAAAAAGTGTCAAAGGTTGCATATCCCTTGAGATGGGTGTTAAGAATCCCACTTGAGCTGCTGTCATTATTTCTGATTCCAAGCCAGAGAGATAGAATGGTGAAGGGACCATCCAAGCCCTGGGAAGATGGACACACAGCTGTGTCAGGGGTCAGGCTCATGGCAGGGCTGAGCATGGCTGGAGCAGATTGGCAGGTGACAGACCTTGGGATCGGTGATCGATCAGATGGATCCTGGCTAGTGAGAGCCCAGGGTGCATCTCACCTGGCATGAGGAATTCTTATTTTTTTCTTATAACACCACTCTTAATACTGTTCTACGCTGCTGGTTTGTTTGGTTTTGGTTTTGTTTTTTTTCCTCTTATATTGACTCTATCTGTTAGTTGTAATGTCTTAAAACAAGATAATTTGCCTTATGTCCTCTTGTGAGTACTTTTCTTGCCTGGGCTCATCATCCTTTTGGTTGTAACAAAACTTCTCAAGCAGCCAGTTGCTATCAAGCCAAAAGAGATAAGGTGTTTGCTTAAAAAGTATATATACTTATATTTGTATATCCATGTTCAAAGACATGTACAAGTCTATGTTTATAACCTACAGTCTTTAGACTGTAATATTTATCACATGGAATGTCTTTTGATAAAGTCAAAGACTTTCAGAGCCACTTAATTTTATAGAAAAATCTGATAAAATGGTCTGCTTTTGACAAGAGGGATTCTTAGGGTTTCTTTTTAATGGATATTATCTCTTTGAATAAAAGGTAATTTCCTCTTTTGGACGGAAGAGTTTATTCCCTTACTCCACTTTATTCTGCTTTCTATCAAAGTCGTGGCAGAGGACCTGGGTCTGGCTGGGGGACATCTCATCAGCACATGCTAAGATTTAAGCAACTCCCAAAGGTGGGATGGCTGAGGATCACCATTCCCTTACAAGGCTGGTTGGTGTATGAATAAATGAGATGCCCTTGTCTCCCTGTGCAGGGCTCCAGCACGTCTGAAGCAGTGCTGTGGCTTCTTTTCATCAGGGTTTGCTGATAATGGTCCAAGTTTCACACAGGAGAAATGCTGCTGAAGCCCTGGTGAGGTCTTGCCTTCCCTTCACCTTTCTCTTGCCAGCCCCAGCTGAATTTTGCTCATTTTGGAGGAAAGTCACTGGCAGGAGCCTGGGAGATAGCAGTTCAGGCGGTCTCACCCTCTCTGCTCCGCCATCCACCATTCCCACTAGAGCTCTGGCCATCTCGCATTCACAACGTGTCCAGCAAAGTTTGTGTCAGGGGGTTTAAACTTTAGATTTGTGTGACCAAGGAATTCCCAATTCTGTTGCATGTGTTCCCCTGTCTCTCCCTCTCCCCCCGTCTTTCTCTTGGCTGTGAAACAGCACAAGGAGACTCTTTGTATGCTCCTAATCCTGAAGCAACACAGCTTTAGCAACATCCAGGGATAAAAGCACCATCAAACCACAACTTTATGGGGGCAAATCTCCTCTAATCCCTCGCTTTAGCTAAACAAAGCTTCTTGCCCTAATCCGCTATCGCTTTAAAAAAAAAAAAGCTCAGATTTTGTTTTTAGTAAGAAGATGATCCAAAGGACTAATTTTAAGAGAGACTAACCAACTCTGACAGCTTTTAAAATAGACGACAAGAAAATAGATGCAAACTTTCCTCTCAATTCAAGGGTTTTCAGGCTATGCAATAAGAAAAATATCCAGGGTTTAACTGCTTTCCTTTAAGCTCACTCTTATTGTATTAAATGCTCTGACCAACTCAGATTCAAATCACCAGGCCTAAATGCCATTTGATCTTTAAAAAGAGAGTTAAAAAGTGTGCATATTATTCCCAGGAAGGCAGTCCAAGGAAAATCAATTATCATAAACAAGGATTATATTACACACACGGTCAATATGGAAAAACAAACACGATGCTGATAATGGGCCGTGGAAGTGGCTCACATCTGAAGCCACTTTGACTGCATTAAAGATGGTTCTTTATTAATTTCAGGATGGGCGTGTGTAAGTATGGTAGTGAGGAGTAATCGAGCTCTTAAACAGTCAGGCCAGGCTTTCACTCCAAACCTGGACTAAATACTGACTTTTTCTTTTTAATATTTTCTTCCTTGCGGGAGGTAGGAGAAGTGTTACTGTTTGACTTGGGGGCTTAGCATGTGTGTGAAGTTTAGCACTGCTTGGCTTCAGATGTGGGAAAATGCTGGGCTTGGAAGAACTGTGGGGAACCACTGTGGTTCCCTGGGGACCCTGCTGGTTTGAGTCTCTGCAGTGAGCAGGTGCCTGTCTCATTCCCATTGCATTCCCTGAGTGTTGCAGGAAACCAGTTAAACCCATTGGTTTCCTCCTCTGGTGTTTATCTTGGCAGTTGGCAGGTGTACATCAGTATGTAGTCTGGCATTCACTGATCTGCCTGGAGGATGAGGAAGATGAAGAGTGGGCTTGTTTACAGCATCATAGTTTCATTCTTACTCATGCTTTGCTTCCCAAGAACAGGAAATACCTGTACCCACATTTTTCCATCATGTCTGAGACAGCCTGAACACCTTGCTGATGCAAGGAGGGAGACCTTAGCAGGTCTCTGTTCCCTCAGCACACCTGGGCAGGGAGAGGGGAAGGGATGGGCTTGCCCACTCACCTACTCCCATACTGTGATCTTACCCCAGAGTGGGGATGGGATCTTTCCTTATCATAATCCTTCCTTCTAGCTGGCTGGGGAGCAGCAAAAAAAACAAAATAACATTTCTGTCCTCAGGGGAATTCTAGCGCTTTGAAATGTGCTTTGGTGCAACTATCTCTGGAAAGTCAAAATCATCTGTGGAAAATTTTGGTGTTCCGACGTCAAAGGATGTGAGTAAATACTGAATACAGCATGAACATGGTATTAAATAAAATGGAAGTTGTAGGAATTTCTTGACATAGCATAAATGTAGAAGTTAAATAAAGTGAGGGAACTCCCCCCCATGTGGAAACTTGCTGAAACACAGCACTTTTGATGCTCAACGTGCTGAAAAAGTCTGTGCATGTTCTTTGGATGTTCTCCCATTACAAAAGGTTGTTGAGCATGACAGTTTTTGGCCATGTGTTGGCTGATTGCAGTCAGATGCAGAGGAACAGTTCTGCCTGAGCCGTTGGGAACATTCCCCATGGATCCAGCTCACGGGAGAGCCCCCAAACCCTTCTTGCTGCTGCTCATCCCAGCCTGCACCAATGGCTGTGGATCCTGTTTCACCTTTGGGGAAAGGCACTGATGATATCCAAGATGTTCTGCCTGATGGTGCCCTTTGCTAGCACTGCACCCCATCAGCTGCACTTGACTCGCTGTGCATCTGTGAGAAGGAGCGTGTTTCCCTGCTGCCCTCGGCTGCCTGGGCGCGGCAGCTTTGTCCTCGACCAGAGAGACGTGTATAATCTTTGGCTAAGCTCCCCCAAGACCCCCAGCTTCCCTCTGCTCAGCCACACTGAAAGGGCCTTTTTGAAGTCTGCCTGTCGTTTGTGGGGTGTGTTTGCCCGCGGATGGCGTATGAAACCAGCAAACAGCATTTCTGGACAAAAATCTCCAAAGTCCTTATCCTTTCAGCCTGAAAGTTTCCCTTTCTCATTGACCTGTGCCCAGAAGTGACTCCTGATTTGAATAGCAAATAGTAGCTGTCTCTCCCTCCACAGCTAAGCAGTTTTCTTTTCTTCCTCCCAAAGCAAGGTGGGAGCTTTTCACTACACTCTTCAGAGCAGTCATGCCACTGCAGAGGAGAAGGGGTGGCAGGAGAGGTAGTGGGTGCTGAGTGGATCCCCCATCCTGGCTCATACAAAGAGCCTTTGATGGACCTGTTTTTCCTTCTGCAGACCCAGGCAACAGAGGTTTTCCACCAAGTGATCATGACCCTGCAGAAGTGCCGTGGCACAGGGCTGGAATCTTTTGGAAGCAGCCTTTGGTTTGGCCAGCAGGGTACTGGACAGATTGACTTTATAGTGCCTGGTGTCACCTGCTGATCTGTTGTGTATTCAGCACCAGACATGGAATAGGGAAACCACAGTGGACCAGAAGGATGATCAATAGGGACCTTTATCACTTTGAACACCAGAGCATCCCCAGAGTAAAGATACAACCCCGTCCCTGTCCCAGCCTCACTGTGTAGAACAGGAATGAGTCAGTGGGTTGGGTCTTGCAGCCCACTGTCAGGTCCAGGAGATCAAATGTCAGGTGGGATGAAGCTTTCAAAAGGCAATAACTGGATTCTTTTGCCTGATATGCTTCACCTCCTTACTGGCCTTTGGAAAAGCTGTGATTTTTACAGGTCCTGGGGGATGCAGCCCTGAGGCTGTGGACTCTGCCTTTCCCAAAATAGCTGGGGGAAGTTGACAGGTAAAAGGGGCTCAAAAGAGCTGAAGTGAGAGTTGTGGAGGTAATGGGGTGTTTTCTGCCCCTCTGATGGAACAGCCTGGGAGAGTTTCCACAGGTCACTGATACTTTGCCTTTTCAGTGCTCTTCCACTGGAGCGGGACAATGGGGAAAGCGCCTTCATTTGCTTTTGTGCTAATGAAGTCAAACAAGCATCAGGGAATTTGCACTGGGGCTCTGTCTTAGGGGTTTGATCTGTATTAAAAAAAAAAAAAGACGGTTCTTTGGGTAAAGCTTATCCCAAAAAGCGTCTGGTGGACTGAGGGTATCTCCTTTGTTTGCAAAAGTTGGGTAGTGACTGGGAGTGGAGGATATTTTTGCTAGATTTATATATGAATCTTTGTTTTTCCTCTGTTCAAGGGGAAAGTGGTGGGATGTGGGAATACCCAGTTCCAACTCAATGGTGGTAATCAATCTGTTCACTGAAAAGTAAGTTGCCAAAGCCTACAGCCTGGCAAGCAATCCCATGTGTTTTCTACTCTTAAATCTCCAGGTCCAGGAGTGTGATAGTGCTAGACTCTCCATTTAGACTTTTAATTAAGCTGCAGGAAAGATCTATGTGTAATTTCAAAAGTCTGAAAATTAGAAAGGAAATGTGTGACATTATGCTTTATTTTTCTTTCTTATCTCTTATCTTTAAAGTCCAAGCTATGGACAAAGGCATTGAACAAATTGGTGGGAGCATTTTGAGGTTTAATGCCACTATTCAGCATGATGAGATATTTTGTAAGATTGTAAAATCCACTTCTTTATTGTCTAGATGAACCTGGCTGAAATCTGTGGTCACTGTATCACTACTACTGCAATATCACTTCTATTTTTCACCCTAAAATAAGAGACTTGGAGCAGAGTTTCAGCTCCAGGTTTTGAATCTGAAACCCAGACCATCCAGCTCTCTTCTTCAGCCTTTTCTACTTTCTATTGCTTTTCTTAACATTGGATGTGAATAGCTCATAAACCCCACTGCAAACAGCAAGCAAGCAGCAAACCCAAACATGTCCCCATTGCAGCAAATGCTGGAAGAAATAAATTTAGCTGAAAAATCCCTGTCTTGGTTTTTTGTTATATTTCTTTCTCTTGGATAAGGCAAAAGAAGGGGGGAAAATTAAAATCCCTTGGTTGCAAAAATGCCTTCAGTCAAGTTCTCTCTCTTACTGACAGCTCAGTTCCAGCTACAGAAGTCTTAATGATATTTTGGCCATAATGCCGAGAGAAGCAAGAAAGCCCCTTCAGACACCGGGAGCTTTCACCCGACTGGAGCAGTAAGTAGACAGCTGAAATGTATCTTTGAACTCAGGCAGGGAAAACTAGTTTGTTGTGGTGTCCCTCCTCCCCTCTGCATCCATCTCACCATGCCAGCACAGTGGGTGCTGGTGGCACGTATGCCCGATGGCTCGGGGCTGTCCCTCCAGGAGTGGAGGATGCAGGCTTGGTGCTCCTCTCACCAGGGTGCCTCCTTCATCTGGCCTGGAGGTGCCTTGATAAGACAAAGCAGCGATTGTGTTTGGCCTTTTTAATTGTAGGGGTTATGCGGGTGTCCCATGGCAGCAGCATGTGTTTCCAAAGGCTCCCGTGGAAGGAAACAGCTGGATTGCTCCCTGGCCAGCAACTGGTGTCACCAGTGCCTGTCCAAGTGGGCTTGAACAGGCTTAAACATTGGAGGTTTGTCTTAAACTGGGGTTGAGCTAGGCAAAAGGAAACTGCTCTCCTCTTAAATGTGGGTCTTCCAGGGTCTCCAGCTCCCTGCTGGTCCGGGTGGACTTATCTCCTGCAGCTCGGACCATCCTCACCAGGCCCTCAGTGTCTGTGTCTGGCAAAGGAGACTGATCTCATACTCCTGATTTTGGAGTTAGGGACTTATACTGCTTTTTTTTGGCTGCTGACACCAAACCGGCAGGCTGTTTCTGATGGTGACCCTGTCCTTGGAGCAGCTCCAAGATAATATGGTATTAGTGAATATCCAGCCTGTGGCGACAAAGGCAAAGGGCTGTGTTCCCTCTCTGCGTCTCTGCCTCAAGCGGATCTCAGAGATGTCCCCTCCTCTGCCCACCCGTTTCTTGTGTCCTCCCCAGGGTTGAAGGCAATCCCAAGCAGTCTGGGAAGAATGCTTAGAAGTGACATCTTGGTGTTTCCAAATTCCAGACCTGTGCCTGCTGGGCACTGTTTCAGCTATGCTGGGTTTGGCAGTGGACTGGGGTGTTCAGTTAAGAGCCCATCCACTGAGATAAAGCCCCGATCCAAAGAGGAGCATGCTGTACTTGCAAGGCTTTGGGTGCTCACTGAAAGTAATTTTCAAAAATGATCTTTTACCCCTTAATCAAAGTCTTTATCCATATGTTTTAGTTGCCCTTAAGCCCCAGCTGGAACCGTTTGCAGATCTCTAAGTAATAAGCACTAATGTTTGAGCTTCAAAATCGCTTGCAAAGTTGCAGTCTGGTAAAGCCATCTGGTTGAAATCTGTCAGTATTTATTATCCACTGGAAGTTTCTCTTTGGACAGCTCTGATGCTGCCTTTCATTATCATGGAAAGCCGATCATATTAAACTAATTACAGGGAATAGCTGATGACAAGTTCCTCTTTAATCTGTGATCTTTTTTTGAATCAGAATTAAGGTCATTCTCCAAGGCCCTGATTTTGGAAACCCCCTGGCAGCAGTTGTTAGCTAGGTTAAAATATTTACAAATCCGTATATCTTCTGTTGCTCCCAATAGGAATGAATAAGCAGGGATTTGCTGGTGGGGCTGAAATTCACCATTGTTTTAGAGGTACTAAGTATTGTTCCCATGTACTGCTTACACCATGTGGGGTGGGTAAGAGGGGATTTCACACATTCAAGCTTGCCAAGTCAATTTTTCTTAGGCAGTGTTAGGTTGTCTTTAAATCAACATCATTTGTTTCCCACCCTTAGACTTGGACATACCGAGAGAATGCCAGTCTGGTCTGTAGGAGCAACGGGACAAGGATTTCCAGGCTAGTAATGCTCCTTCACTGCCAGACTGTGAATTGAAAATGGCCTCTGTGCAGGCTGCTCCCTGCGTGTGTTCTTACAGACACCTGCAGGCAGATGGGGCAGCTCATGGGGCCAAGGTGGGCAGCTCAGGGAAACTCCTGAAAAGGAGGTTTGTGCCCTTGCAGTGAATGGCAAAATGGATTGGAAGGAGCCACTGAGACCTGGGGACAGCTGACTTTGGCTCTGCCTCCCTGCTCTGCTTGCTGGTGGATTGTATGTGGGATGATGTAACCATTGCCTGCTTTAATTTCCCCAGTGTTAAATTGAATCCTTTCAGGGGAGATAGGAGGAAAATCTTGGTGTTTTGCTTTCAGGCTTGGAATCCATTTGCTTTGGGTAACATTTTTTAAGTTGTTATCTGGATGCGTCCAAAGTTTGGAGGTCTATCCTGCTCCATTGCCTTCAACAGTCTAATGTTACTACATCTGCTCACGCTCTGCTGTGAGACCTGGATAGCAGCTTCTCTGCCATAGCAGGTTAACTTCTCACATGCCTTTTCCCTCACATGTGGATTTATAGGACAGGAAGATTTTACTTCTTAATGTTTATAAAGCCTGCTGAGGACACTGCTTTCCAATTACCTACATACTTTACAAATTATTTTCCTGTAATATGATGTAATTTATAGCTTGAGCTTACTGGCAGGTCCCTAGGATGTAACTTGGTATGACTGCCTCCATCCATGCAAACAGGAGCAACTGGAGTCCTTCCCTTAGGGCTTACTCAAATACACTATATTTAATAAGAGTTAATCCCTTTAACACAGTTGCTGGCCTTGCCTTTTAAAATTGGATTAAGACTGATGCACTATAGAGAGTTTTTAATGCCAATGAACTCAACCTGTTCTAGAAAATGGAAGTTGTAAACACCGTATGGATGCTAAGATCAGTCTAACTTTAGGAATTGGCCTTGGGAAGAGCTGCACAATGGCCTTTTTCACACCTTTAACTCAGCAAGACCTGAAGGCAAATCGGCAGACAGATGAGCAAGGCTATGAAGAGTTCAGCTGATTCTCTGCCTTTCTCTCAGAGGCAGGATTAAACTGCAGCAAGGCAGAGAAAACACTTCCAGTACAAGCGTTCTGAGGAGGAAAAGCACCAACACTAGGAGACTGGAGAAGCCAAGCCCAAGAAGTGACCTTAAAACTGAGTAAACCTGGTGCAGATCTCAATTATTGCTGGTTAGGGAAAGGGAAGCAAATACAGTGTATGTATATGGTGACTGACAAAAGGCTGTGAGACCTGTGGGCTAAAAGGAGCTGTAGAAGAAATAGTTCTCATTCTCCTAGAAATGTCTTTGAGAACAAATGCTATGCTACATGCTTTTGAGTTAATTTTCTGAGAAGTTTACGTATCCTTTTACTCCATATTTGGGGACATAATATTTTATCTATAAATTTTAAATGTAATTATGGATTAATATTTGAGCTTGAAGGAAGAAATGTGAGGGCTTAGCCCTTACTTTTCACCAAGACTGGTTTCTTGAACTCTAATTTACTCCCCTCCACAGAACTGAAGTTTTCCATCTTACCTTTTTCTCAGAACAATGAAGAAAAGGAACCATGCATGACTGTGTGTGTGCCTGGACTCCATGACACAGTCAGGACTTGTGCCTGCGGCTGGGTTCCTGGTGCTGGGCAAGGCTGTACCGATGGGCAGCTGGGACTTGGCTTGATTTATTTCCTCCATACCTTTCACGCTTTTTCTAATGTCTTTTACTTTCCAAATCAGTAAGGGGAAAGAGGTGTTTGCTTAGCCTCCTCTGTTTGCCCCATCATTTGTAATATGAAGCCATAAAATTAAACCCGAGATATCTTTAGCCCATCGATAAGCATTGGCAATCTCAGATCCCTTCCCTAAATGGAAGGGGCAGTTCACTGACACAAGCAATTGCCAAACTGCACTGGTATTTGGGTAGGAAGGAAAACAAAAAAAAGAAGAAAAGGAATAAACAGACCTGGGGAACTCCAGTTTGACATAAAAAACAATGTGATGGATAGTCCACAGTGACCATTGGCTCCAGTGGCTGGAGGACAAGAGAAAAAAAAAAAGAAGCAAGCAAGAAAAAAAGCCAGGACAAGCAATCTGCAACCAGCCTAGGAAGATTACTGCCATAAAAGCAATGCTGGAAGGGGCTAGTTATCAAGTGGAAAACAAGAAAGTACAACTAGCTCCCCAGTCACCAGATTTAGGGGACTCTGGTTGGAAGGTTCATACTCTGGTGGGCCATTAGAGCAGAAACAGAAATGGATGCAGTAATCCAGAACATATTGAGTCTCTAGGTTACCATGAAATATAATGCAGGGAGAAATGAATTATTTTCCAAGGGAAGCTGTAGAAAGCACATATATAGACTTTTTTTTATTGAAACTGTGTTATCAACAGTCTCTCTTAATAGTCGAAAACAGCTTCTTATGTTTTTTATAGAGTTTTAAAGATCCCCCTGGACGTGTCTGGAGGGGCTGGATGGGGGGACCTTCAGGCAGAGGAGGCAGTGGGGGAAGAGGAGAAAGGAGGTAAGTGCTGTAAGAGTGAGCACAGTGCTGATTTCTTTAGGCTGTCTCAGCATTTGGGTGTGGTGCTGCATTATGTTAATTTTGCCTCATTCCTTGCACAGAAATAATGATACACATAAACTCAGTTAGATGTGGAGCCCAGTTGGCCTGGGTATTTTCCTTTGCAAGAGGGTGAACCAACACTTCTCCAAAAATTAGGCGGAAGTAAAAAAATGTGACTTAATGCTGTTTCTATCCACAGTACAAACAGATAGGGGATGGGAGAAAGGCAGCTCGGGGAGCCCAAGAACTAAGCTCCTTCTGATTTTGGAGGTTCAGGATCGTCTTCCTGTTCTCCTAAGCCCACATTTAAAGAATGAAAGAATCTCGTGAAATCCCTCCCATGACATTGATGGGACTTTAAATGTTTGGGAGTGAAAATATTAAAGCAGATCTAGGAGGTTTTGATGTTTTTTTCCATGCACAAAGAGCAGTTTTATACTTTAACATCTGTATCCGCTTGTAATACTAATGTCTCGTGAAAGAGCTGCTGCTGATGACATGAAGTTGTCACAAAACAAATCTTGAGATTATAAAAATAATGTGTAGTAAGGTCTCTTTTGCCTTGTCATCTGACTTTGAGGCTCTGTTTTGTGTGCATGGCATGTTTGCAAGGCTTTTTGACAACCATGGGTAAAACAAAGAGGAAAAGGATGGAGAAGGGGAAGAACAAGGTGAAAGTACAGGAAAGGGGTAGAACCCAAGCAAGCTGAATTACCTGTCTCACAGCAGATAAGGTTTGAAGAGATCAGAGCCAGGGATTCCAATCATGAGAGCTCACAGCAGAGATTTTTAGTCACAGCAGAGTCCTTCCAAGAAAAAAACCCGCTGAGTTCCCATGATGGACAGAGCACATAAAAGCATGAAAATCACTTTGCTTTGCAATAGCCTGCCTGTGTCTGGAATTGAGAAGCTGCCTCTAGAAGCAGCCTCTGAAATGTAAAGACTGCTGCATGCAGGAACCAATCCACTGGCCAAGAGAGCAGAGATATTGTCTTCAAAACACAAAGTTGGACTACTTGGCATACGAGGGAAAAAAAAAAAGGGAATAACCAGTCTAAAACTCAGAAATTCCTATAAAAAACTAATTATCTTGGTTATAAAATATGCTTGATATACTCTGGCCACCTATTTAACACTGCCATTCTTTGTCCTCCCTGTTACTCCACCAAGCTGTTCAGCAGAAGAGCTCATAGCTTCAGTTTTTAATCTGTTTCAATGGTTTTAAAAAGTACCTGTCTTACTAGATTTCTAAAAGTCCAGCTGATGCTATACCCAATATATATAAAAATATGGCAGAACAGTAAATGGAGTCTCACTTCATCCCTCTATGGAGTGATAGGATATACTAATACATACAAAGAGAATTTTACACTAACTACAGATCACAATAATTTCGGAGTCCCAGACACTGATGTGGCTCACTGTGAAGTCTAAATCATGTTTTTTTGGTTTTTTTTTTAATAGCTAAAGAGGTGCCTAACTCAGCTTAGCATTCACCTCTCCAGTTGTACCCCTGCCAAAACATAGCCCTGTACACCAGCTCTGGCCCACGAATCAGCCACAGCCCTTGGGTGGATATGGGTCCTGTAAAAGCCTATTAGGAAGCTGTGGGACCTGGATGCTGAAGTGTGGTGGGCTGAATGGACAGGCAGGTGGCTGTGCCGTCTTCCTTGAGGGGAGGGTGTTCCTCCAGCTGCTGGGTATCCCAAGGAGCAGAGATCCGGCATGGCACGTGCTGGAATTTCTTTCTTGCTATGCCAGTTTTTAGGTCTTGTGGGAGCATTTGAGGTGGCGGTGGGGGCAGATTGGCACAAATTTATATGCCAAGCCTGTCTCTAGCTCTGACTCTGCTGTTCCGCCTGGGCTTCCTTCATTTAGAGTCCTTTGTTACAAAATGTAATGGATATTGCCCTAGGAGCCGTTTTCAATTGCTCATGACGAGGTAAGAAACAATTAGGCAAAGCATATTTTTGTTTATATCCTCACTGCCTGCTTTCCTAGGAGAGATTTAGAGATCCCTGGCTGGTCGGGTTATTAAAATGTTGCTCAATTTGAATGAATCTTGCAGGGTGGATTGGGGTTGTGGCTCCCCCCAAGCTACATAGGGGTTGGAGGAGTAACGTAAGGGGAGAAACAGGAACTGAAAATAACAAAATCAGTGGAAACCCAAAGAATTTAATTTTTCATTTTCTTCAAAAAGGTTTCCAAAGCTGCCCTAAAGGCAGTTTTTAGGCTGGTATTGTTCTACTGAGAAAACCTGCATTGGGCAATTCAAACTGTGCCAGACTTGGACCTGGGACCGAAATCCATGTTTCAGTGCTTGTGGCTGGTCAGCTGGAGCTGTTTGGCAGAGGATCCAGGCAAGGACAGAAAAAGCAGTGGTGTGGGAGGAAGGGATGGCAGTGCTTGTCCCTGAGCTGCAGAATGGTGATGCTCAGGGAAGTTTATGGCTTGGGTTGTCCCTCACAACCTCGGTTGAGGGCTGAATGCAGTTGAAGGTGCCTTGACATGGGATCCTGAGCAGGTCCTGTGTGTGTGTTGTGGAGATACAGAAAGGGATTGAGAGAGAGTAGGAATCTGTCTGCCTCTCTTGCTTCCATGAGGGATGCTGCTGGTGGATGTAGGTTGCCTTGGGTGCTGTTGACACATGCTCTGGGATGCAAAAGTGTGCTTGCAGCTCAGGTACCCAGCAGAAAATGTTGTCAGCCAGGTCCTGAACCCAGTGGGAACAAGGCCAAGGGAGAGTCTAAGAGGGAGAAGGGCTATGGAATGGAGGGGAGAAAGTCCCACCAGCTTCTTAAGGAGAGAGGTGACAAAAGGTGACAGGCACCTGAACAGCATTGAGAGCAGTGGGTTGCAAGTCCATGTCTGAGTATTAGGATGTCTGAGCACATGATCCCAAAAGCTGCTACATGCCAGGGCCTTCCAGAGAGAAGGCAAGAAGCAGAGATTGCTGTCATGTGGGCAGTGGGGACACCAGGATTCAACCGACCCAGCTGATCACTCCATCCTTCTGTCACAGGACTGATCTCTACTGGATGTTACTATATGGCCTGTCTCCTCTGAAACAGCAGAAATAAGGGGGTTGCTGCAGTCATCCTTTGGGAACAGAGCTCTCCATCTATTAGACATGTTGCTGTGTTTGCCTGGAAATGGAACCCTGTTTATAAACACAAAACCAGGCGAGAGCAGTAATGCCAGCGGTGAAATACTCTTGCTATCTGCAGGCAGACCCAGTGCAGCCCCCTGCCCCCATTAGGGAGGGCAGGCCCTTTCATCAGCTTAACGAGACCAGCGATCTGCATGCAAACAAGGGCGGGTGGGGGGCAGCATTCATCACTGCAGAAAAGGGCTTGGAGATGCTCACAACACATGGCTTGTCCTTGGGAAATTGTAGCCTGAGGATAACATAGTATTCGGACCTTCATCTGGCACAGGGAATAAACTGGAAGCTGCCTTCCTCAGTCATTTCAAATAAATCTCAGTTACTGATACAAAAGGCTCTCAGGGGGTCATTGATAAACCTCAGTGTGAAACCCAAACAGCACAGCTACCTCCTGGTGAGGAAGGAGCAGGTTTAGAATGGGTTAATTAGAAAGATAATGAGCTAACAAGGCTTCATTTCTGTTCAGTGGCTCAATGAGGAATTCATTAAAAAGGCTTAATCTAACTGAACAATCCCAGGGCTTAGAGAGATTGCCCATTGATTGCCAGCCCAAACTGTTTATTTACAGGTTTTTGCTGGCTGAAAGGTCTCATTCCTTTATTTCTAAGGCCATTCGGATGTGCCATAAGGACTCTGCGTGTCCCCAGCAAAAAGCAGTAGCAGTAAAAATCTGGCACTAAAGCCAGATGGGAGGGAGAAAGGGATCGATGATCCCAGTAACACCAACCATGTAATTTCAGTGTGCTCCCCCAGCTAAGGATGAGGCCAGAGGAGTTTATATATAGGATTTGGATGCTACCGGAAAGAGAGGAGAATTGAAACATTAGGAAAGGAAAAAGAAGGATCACAAATGCCATGTAAGTGGCAAGAGGGGCTGGGGCTGATCCCTCCAGGCTTTTCTCTGTTTCTCACTTCATATCATAAAATGGATGTAATTTTGCAGGTTGTTTTCAGGGGCTTTCAAACACCATGGGGAGCCTTCCCATCTTGGGAGAGTGAGGTACCTCCACAGGGTCAGGGAGAAGCCAGGAATGTGCCTCTGGAGAAGTCTCTGAAGTAAATCTCTGCAGACAAATCCTCTTTACTCTTAGCCTTCTAGCAGCTCCGCTTCTCTCCCTACCTTTATGGGAGGGAGAGGGACTTTGTGATGGAAGGGCAGAGGGATGGACACCTTTCCCACCACAGGATATGAGCGTCCAGCACATCAGGCACCGGTGAGATTCACTGCAATCCTTTGTGATTCCCATGGCCTGCTATTCCTGTTTTTACAAACTGAACTGAAG
Source organism: Campylorhamphus procurvoides (assembly GCA_013396655.1). Lineage (NCBI taxonomy): Eukaryota > Metazoa > Chordata > Aves > Passeriformes > Dendrocolaptidae > Campylorhamphus > Campylorhamphus procurvoides. Next base: position 193,215 of record WBMV01002278.1, on the reverse strand, counting down.
CTGGGCTGCAGAGAAGTCTCAGGAGGATTCTCTAGTTAAGAGCAGCTTTTGATGGAGCCTCTCTTCTGAGAACTGACAGTTTGGGAAAATTTCGAGCCAAAACCTCTGTTATTGCACACTTTTGGTGACCCAGCTCTGTTTCAGAGAGGTTTCCTTCACTGTTATGCTGGTTTGTTGTTTTGGTTTTCTTTGGGGTTTTTCTTGGGGGGAGGGTTGGGGGTTTTTTTTCCATGGGGAAGCAAAGCTATGTGTTCTGCTCCTGGAGGCTAAACCAATGTGGTTTGTGTCCAAGAAGCTTGGACCAGAACTTCATGAGATTTTTCTTGACCTGAAACACCCATTTAATGGTGCCTTTTAGTGACATGTGACAGGACTGTATTTAGTAGGAAGATTAGGGTCTTGGACAAGAGTACTGGCTTTCGAAGGTAGATCACACCTTTGACAAGGCCATCTGCCACTGTCAGAGAAATGGTAGGATGATAGACACGATTGAGGTTGAGAGTCTGGAGGCTTTCAAAAATCCCTTGGGCATCTTCCAGTGGTGTAACAGTGAAGAAAACTAGAGTGCCTTTAAATAAATAGGAGACTGATGGCTGATCTGCCTCCAATCTTTGTAACCTCTCTGCAATTGGTGAACATGACCTGTCCATCAGAACTGTTACGTTTGCAGCAGTGAATGAGGCTGGTGGTAATTTCTAGATGGAGTATGTTAGTCACATTATATTTGCTGAGCTTTGAAAAATCTTGCTAGATTAATAGCCTTTTAAAAAAAATCTATCTTAGTGCCACATTAACCACAGGCCACAGCGTATTAACTGACAAAACCCAAATTGTTCTTTAATATTCCTAAAGCTGGTGTTAAGCACAATAAGAACAATTTTCACTTTCAATAAGGATCTGACCCTGGATTTGCCCTCTGGCCTGACCTGGGTCTTTCTCTACAACCATGAGGGACCATGTGGAGTCATTCTGTGCTCCCTTGAAATGATGACAATAAAAAAGCATTTGCTTTCAGATTTTTCTTCCATCTGATTATCCCTTTCCCTTTGGTCTCTCTTCCCTTCTGGATGTGCAACTGGATTTTACATATTTTTTTTCTGCACTATCACTGAATTCCTTTGTTCTTCTTGTGAATCATAGCACACAGCAGTCCAGGTTTATTTACTCCTCTGTTGAACTTCCTGAGGTTTATTTATGGGAGACAGATGCAACAGAGCCAAATATTTAGTGCATTTTTCTGTTGATGTGCTTACTTGCTCCGTACAAGTTGGTGGCTGTCTTTCACCTCAATTTGCCCATGCTGTGATGTCTGAATAACAGTATCTGTTTAGAAAGCACTTGGTGATGTTTTAACCGTGTAGCTTTAATTAAAATTATAATTACAAAGAAGGATGTGTCAAAAGTTGGGAAAATTAAGAGTAAGGAGCAGATTTTTTTCTCTCCATGCAATGTGTTATTAAAAGGAAAGGCTTCATATGTCTTTGGTGCCGATACCTGGATATTTTTTTGGTTAGCTTCAATGACAGTTAGTGCTTCCAAGTGATTTGTAAGGGATGTGAAACCTCATGCTTCAGGGTATAAGTTGCTCTCCAGGTGTTAGGATATTTCCGTGTAGTCATGGTCCATTTGCCATCAAGCAGTGCTATTGCACCTCCTGCTAAAGTCACTGGTGCTGGTTTGTGGTTGGGATTGGAAATGTGAACCAGAATGTGGTAACTGCTGGATACCTAAAATTGGAAACAAATTGGAATATTTTGAGGAAATAATTAACCATATATAATGGAGGAGACCTGCAGAAACCCAGGCACTTCCATTTACGCATCGTTTGACAAAACGTGTCTCCAGCACCATGATGGCTTGGGAAGCAGTTGCCTCCCTCCCTCTTTACCTTACTGTCTTTTTCTGCCCTGTTGGCACGGGGGTACTGCTGTTATCTCAGTGACTAAAACAATGAAGCTTAAAAAGACCCTTCTCCTTTTTTGTTTGTTTGTTTGTTGTTTATTGTTTTGGTTTTGGGGTTGGGGTTTTTTCAGGACAGATTGCATCCTGGATCAATTAGCTGATCACTGTGGAGGGGATGGAGGGGAAGAGACTTCTTAAGACAACCCTAACAAGTGTCTGAGCCTCCCAGATTCAGAGTAATTGAGGAAATCAGGTTGTCTTCTTCTGGCCAGGAAATTTTTCTCTCCCATTTAGAATCAAAGCTGCAGTTACACATCTCAGGCAGTCATCCTCTGGACATGTTCAATGGGAGAAAAAGGACTTGTAGCACCTGATTTGTTTTCCGAAGTGACCAAAATATTTTCATTCTTCAAAAATAAGTACAGAATGCAGAAATTGCCTGCGCAAATACACCAAAATAAAAAGGGGAAAAGAAATAATTTACTGATTTATTCATAGCAGAGCAGACAAACAACACTATTGTCAATTTGGGGAGCTTCTGTAAGAGAAAGAAAATGCTCAGATTTCAGCATTTCTGACAGAATACTTCTTTAAAATCCTTTAAAATCCTGCACCTGGAGCTCCCCTAAGAGCAAGCTGATGTAATTCACTACCTGCAGTGACTGTGGCCACAGTCTGTTTTATAGGTTTGGCTGCTGCAGTATAAAATCAGTGCATGGGTAGATTGTATTTTCTTTGATCAGAGGACTCAGTAATGCTGCACTGGTGCAATACTGCAGAATATTTGTAAGCTCAGAGAAGAGCAAGGCAAGAATTGTTGAAAGCAGAATGGACGGTCCTGACTTGCTGTTTTCTTTGATTTTAGGTACCTGTTCCCAAAGAGATGTAGCTGAGGGGGTTAGAAAGAGCAAAGTGTATTGTCTCTGTGTTTCCCATGCATTGTTCCCTATGAAAGCATCTCCCTGCAACCTTTACCTTCTGTTCAGACGGCCCCAGCCTGTGAAGAGAGAATGACAGATTTGTGCTTTCTAAGCTCCAGATGGGGCTCCTTTCTTCTTCCTCTGTAAGTTAATGGTGTCTTGCTGAGACCAACTGGGCATGTAAAGATTTGGGCAAAACTCACAGCAGTGGTCTCATAACCTCAAGGCTTCACAGTCTCATCCCAATGTGACGGCTGGTCCCCAGTGGAGCTTGTCTGTGGCTCTGATGTGGTGCCAAAGGAGATGGGGAAGGTTATGTTGATTACATCTGTTTACCAATGGTTAAATAAATTAAAAGCCCATTGCAGACCACCAGCAGGCCAGGGTCTTGTGGCCCCTGCTTTCTGTCTTAGGTCTTGATTGCACTCCAGTATTGCTCTGTGTGTCAGTATTGCCAGAGTGACTCTGGTTTGGTCAGAATGAGTCTTCACAAATAAAAATAGATGAGATAAGAGCTTCCTCCTTCCAGCAACAACTGCCTCAGCCGGGTCCTCTCATCAGAGTAGGATCACTCCAGTGAAGTCAGTGACTGCATCAATTTGCACCAGAGAGCAGCTGGATAAGCACTCTCCTTGCCCACATTGCATGCTAAAGACAAAGATGAGAAGACACGATTGTGGGATTCCATCTACGACCTTGGTAAACCCTGGAAGAGCACAAAAATCCTCCTGCAGGAGAATTTTGTCCTTCATTGTCACTGTTGACACAGCATGGCAAGGGCCTGCCCCCAGTCATGGTCCTTGTATGCTGGCCATTATGTAAAGCCATTATAGGGGACAGTCGCTGTCCTGAAGGACATGTAGTCTTGATAAGTGGGATGAGAAATGAGGCAGCAAGAGAAGTGGCTACAGCGATAGGAGGCTGTGGAAGAGCTGGGAAGAGGACATGGTTTCCACTCAGGAATCTGATCCATTACTGTCACTCCCGCTGGCAGGACCATGTGGAAAGGAGGCTTGGAGGGTAAGGAAGACTAAGTAGCCAGCTAGGGCTTCTCTCCCTCTAATTTCTTTGATTCTCTGAGCTAAGCTGTCAGATCCCTATTTGAGGATTTTTTTTATAATTCATTCCTAAGCAGCCAGATTACCAGCCATATGCACAAAGGACACCAGAGAAAGATTATTAAGATTCTTAAAACAGATTATTTTTGCTGTTGGAGTAGAAGTTGTGATCAGTGGAAAAGGTTCGAACTTTTCCTCACTGCTATCACATGCAGAGATGTTTTCCAGAGCTGTTTCATTTCACCTATGAGGACTCACAAAGTCTTGTGCCTTTCAGTAATTACCCTGGATGGCTCTAGAGACACTCCTGGCTCTCCTGGTGTTGAGAGTGTGATGGTGTCTCATAAAACCTTGCTGATCAAGGCAGTAGAGTAGCATTGTGAAACACTGCATGTGTGAGCCCTATTTGCTCCGACAGAGACTTGTACTGGAGGAAACTCTTTGACAGAGAGGGAATCTATTCTCTGCCTGCTCACCCATTTGAAGAGAGATCTCCCTTCTTTCACATCATCCATCACTGTATCTGTGATGCCATAGGCTGGGACAGCTGACCCCAACTGATCAGAGGGACCTTCCATACCATATGACATTATGCTCAGCATATAAAACTGGGGGAAGGAGGAAGAAGGGGGTGACATTCGAAGAGATGGTGTTGCCTTCCCAGGTAACTGTTCTGTGTGATGCAGCCTGGCTTTCTCAGAGATGGCTGAAGATCTGCCCATCCATGGGAAATGGTGAATGAATTCCTTAGTTTGCTTTGCTTACACATGTGGCTTCTGCTTTATCTATTAAACTGTCTTTATCTCAATCCATGAGTTTTCTCACTTTTACCCTTCCAGTTCTCTCTCTCCCATCCCACCTCGGGGTAGTGAGTGAGTGACTCTGTGGGGCTGAGTTGCCAGCTGGGGTTAAGCCATGACAGAAGGCTCAACCACAAGTCACTACAGAGAGACTTACAGAGGTACCAGGCACAGACGTTATTTTTGGTATAAGTGTTCTTGTTTCAAGTTTTTTCAGGTGTGAAGTTTCTCTGTTCGACAGCCCATCAATCACATAGGGGACACCATTAATAAATCTGTCCATGATTCTCCCTGGAGCCTGAAGAAAGAAAAACTCCAACTGTTAACAATTACTATAGAAAATTAACTCCATGGCTTTAAACAAAGTCTCATTGCAGGCTATTTTTGCATCATAAGAAGGGGGTAAAAAAATCACCCTAAGATCTGCAATTGTATGAATTTTAATTTCCTTGCAAAATGCAGACATCAGACAAATGTTTAATCCTGCAGCAGAGGTCTCTCCTTCAATCCTCGTGCTTTCTAGGAGCTCAGTGTAACCTTCTTCTGTCCCTCCTCCTCCCAAATCTCCCTGTGTAGTGTCTTTTGCCTCCCTCTGTCTCTGTCAGAAGCTTTGTCTGAGTTGATGAATCCATGCACAGCAGTAGGTTATATTCATTTGTCTTGTTCTCCAGTTCATTTATCACAATGAGTGCTCTGTTGTGGAGAATCCTGATAGAAGGTCCGCTTATTCTCCTGGTTGGCTGAAACGTGGCATTACAATCAGCTGACTGCTTATTACTGCAACCTTGCTCCAGAATCTAGGCAGCACCCAGAAGAGTGGGTAGAGAGGTCTCCCTTTGTCACTCCTCACATGGAAGAATGACAATAGCATTTTCATTTCTCTCCTACTGTCTGCTCTGAAGAGTTTTGCCTTGGCTTTTATTTTTGCATTGTTATTTTCCAGTCACTACATGTGGGATAGAAAGGTTTCATTTTACTACTTACCCTCAAACAGTTGATTAGCTGGGAGGATGGGGGACCTACAGCTTGAGGAGTGGATGCATAAAAAAAACACCCTGGGATCTGCAGAAGGTCCTCAAGCACCTTATAGGTGTCCGGGGAAAGGACTAGGTAAGGATTTCATAGGTGAGCCTGACCAATAAGGCATTATGAAGAGGATTTGGAGGTGTGACACAATGTCCTTCCTATCTGCCCTTGTCCCCAGGTCCCACAGGATCCCTCAGAGGACCCCCAGCTGTTTGCAGTGGAGTGTCTGGCACACAATGCAGGTGGCCACACCAGGCCTGACAGTGAGAAGGGGGCAATTAGTGCCACCCTGGCCTGATGTTGGGGTACCTCTGGGTTCTTCAGCCCAACCTCCTATCCTGAGCAGGGCTGTTGCTAGCACGGGATCAAGTTGGACATGGTTGTGTCTAGGCAGGGCTTGAACACCTCCAAGGATGGAGATCCCTCACCTCTGCTGCCCTGTCCCAGTGCTGTACCACCTGCATGGTGTTTAATTGTTTTCTGCTCTCCAGAATGAACCTCCCAAGCCACAGTCTGTGGATATTGCTCCATCTTACATGTTTGGCACTGCTGAGAAGTGTTCTGGCTGTATTGCCTTTCAAAACACCACCAGTTAGCTGTAAACAGTGTTAGATCCCTGCTTAGAAAACATGGGAACAAATGACCTCTTGAAGTGCCTTCCACTCTAATTGCTGTGAGCAGGTGACCCACACTGGGAAACTGCCACAACTGCTCACAAGCACTTGTACAGGGATAGCTACAGAGCTGCTTCTGGGCATGGTGTAAATGGGTGCGGTTTGCCCTGATTTTTTATAGAACTAGTGATTCCTGATCCTGGTTTGGTTTGTGTATGTGACACATTTCCCCTGTCACAGCCACATCAAGAACCATGTCAGTCTCTACAAAGTACATATTGCTTTCAGGTTGAGGTTTGCAAACACAGGCATGAGTTTAACCTTAAGTATGGCAATATTGAGGATTGCATACTTTGAAAAAAGAGCTATTCAATAACACATCTCACGGTGATATAAATGTGGACACTATTCTTTACTACTTTCCCCTCCATCCATCCGTTCAGCAGCAAAAGACTTAGTAGAGGAATGTGATGCAGCCTGAGCTCTTCCCCATCACCAGTCAGAACAAATGGATTCCAGTAGCAAAGCACACTGTGGCTTTATCATTCTTTTGACAGGTAATTTTCTCCCCAGTGAATATATCTGAGGCTCTCGCAAAACACTTCTCAATGGCTGGAATGAAGTTGTTTCACTCCTGGCAGCAAGGAATGAGCCTGGCAGTGGCACTGCCTTGTTGCTCTGTGTCTCTCTGAGCCCCACGCTCCTGAAAGCCTGGTGAGATTCTTTATTATCCCCCGATTATGTCATCTGTCCTCAGTTGCCTGTTATGACCATCAGGCATGTTATTTATTACAGTGTTTTTGCACCAACCTGTTGTAGTCCCTTCTCCGAGGCATTTTGCACAGCACTAGGAGATAATGTTCTCTCCCAAGAATTTGCAGCAGAAAGGCTTACTCAGCTGTAAACTCAGCTAAGTGCTGCCACTCACTTGCTAGCAAACCCAAAATTCAGATGCAAGAAGGGCTGTGGTGTGCTGCTGAATGCAAAAAAGCAGATACAGCCTCTGCTGCAGGGAGAATCAACACCACAGATTGAAATAAGCTGGTAGGGACATATCGCAAACAGAGACTTTAGTCAAGAAAATAGGGGAATGGGTCCAGAGAGAAACTCGGGAAAGAACTGGAGACTCCAGCAGAAAATCTTGGCCTGTATGGTAAAAATGAGGATGAGAACCCTTCTAGCTCTCTTGTGAATATGAATGCAAACAGGATACCATCACTGTGGTCCTCTGGGAGGTTTCCAATCTCCCCAGAGATCTTAAAATCCCAGCAACCCAGGTCAGGGTAGAGCAGTGGTCCTGCAGGGGCTACTCAGCTTTAGTGTTGGGCTCATGGTGCTGTATCAAAGTAAGGGCTTGAGCACCATCCCTGGAATTGGCTGCTCAGGAGGAACCTGAACAACAAGTAAGGTTATTTAAAATGGTGATATTTGCAAGAGGAAGCATGTTTTCCATTGGCAAAATGCTTCATTTTTCTCTTTTTTACCACCTCCTCACCCCCCACTGTTTTAGTTTTAAGCCAGACCAATTCCTTGAACTGACACAACTTCTCAAGGACACACAGGAAAGGGGACAGAAATATGTGGAACTGTGGTATGGGAAGGGAGCAGTCCTGATAAAAGGAGGCTTCAGCTGGGAACCCTGAACCGGTGGATGATTATAAAAAAGACCAATATTTTTTGTTGTATCTTGTTTTAAGTTTTTCCACTGGGATTTCAGTAAATCCCCTTTGGATGCAGGGTCTGGTATACTGGAAAATCATTATTCCCAGTGAAGCTGAAATGCTAAGGCTGTGCAGAGCTGAGCACATGCTAGTGGAGCCTGATTCTGCCACTTTCAGCACAAGGCCCCAGGAAACCTGTCCCTTTGGTTGTCACCTCACTTGCCTCTCTGTATCTCTCTTCAATCAGTCCAAGTGGGTCTGACAGCATCTGAAAGCTTTCCTCCCTCCAGGCCTTTGTGGGTCAGTGCCCGAGTCTCAAACCTGCTAGTAATGAGCCTTATAAAGAAATAATGAGCTGGAAAGAGAGGAAGAAAGGGAGGAGAAATTCCTCCAGATATCTGGGCTTTTTTATTGTTATGGTTTGGGTTTTTTTGCTATACCTGTGATCCAGACTTGTAAAGGTTGCTTTTCTGGGAGAGGTGTTTTGCCACCTTATAGCCTTCTCCACTGGTTTACTCACTGCCCTTTGAAAGACTTAATTTCTATTAAAATATAGGGATATTGAGCAATTGAATGGTCTGAATTTCACCACATGAGCAAAGCCACAGAACTGGGTCATTACACACCTGGGATGCAGATTGTTCCCTAACAAGTCGAAGAATGGCAAACGTATTTTTGGCAACAACCTTTCAGGTCCTGGGAAGACTGAGAGAGCAAATGATGGGCACACCTTGTAAGTCATTGCTCCTCAGGCTGCAGGCAGCATGAGGTGATGAAACTACCCTGTGGTTGGCTGTAGGTCCCTCCTCCTTTGCAAAAGCATTGTATGGATGCTGGTTGTCACTGTGCAAGGCTGGGAGAATGTTTCTGCCAGCTGGGAATATTTATTTTGAGACATGATTCTGAATCAGGGCCAAGAGAAAAATAAAAATCGAAATACTTCTGAAGAGAGAAAGTGATGTAGCAACCTTGGTTCAGGTGTAATGAAAAATTCTGCTTAACTTCTTCTCACTTTAATTTGAACTACTGGGAGACAAGTGTTTCCCTTCATTTGCTTGAATGCTAACATTAAAGACTGTAAAGCAAGAATTAGGAAATTGAGAACACTTTGAATCAGGAGGGGTGGAGGAGCCCGTGACATAAATCAATTTCCTTTCTCATCTCTTTGGTTTTTTTGCTTGAAAAAGATACAATTTCAGCTGAGCCATTCCCCCAAAGAGATGAATGATGAATTAATTAAGGAGTACTCTGGGACTGACTGTCAGAGAGCCTTTCCTATGGCTCACCTCCTGTCTCATAGAATATCTGGACCATGACTTGGCCCATTCCTGCAGCATACCAGTTCATGGCACAGTTTTTTCTTCCTCATCACTTACCAATGAAGATGTGGATGTTGTGCGGACAAGAACAAAGCAGTGGGGCAAAGACTTCCTGGTTTTGTATCTTGCAGATTCCAGGGATGCAGAGGAGAGTTCAGGGTTACAGTATCCAGGAATTAGAAAGGTTCTGTATACTACCACTCAGCTAAGAGGATGTTGCACGGATTTATGCAAAGAAGTTATTTAACTCTCAGAGATGTCCCCAAAATTTCTGGGATGCGTTTGTCAGCCCTGTCATAGATTTCATGTGTAGAGGTGTTTTCTGCTAAATCCCTTACTGGTACCTCTGATTCTTCTTGTGTCAGAGCCCCACAGAGCTCTCTTCCACAACGCAGAGATACAATCCCTCCTCACCTCTCTGCTTCCAGACTCAGCTTCTTCTGGCTCTGGATTGCCAGTGTGGCCCAGAAATCTACACCTGGTCCTGTTGCATCCCTGTCCAACCCATGTTCTTGAATGTTTTATAATCATTGAGCCAAGTAACAAACCCATTTTAGTACCCATTTTAATTTTGGTTGTAGTGGGATCCAAAACAGCCAGTGTCCTGCTTTTCCACATCTAAGAACTGTGCCTGACTCATTTGCTAAGGCAGACTGCAAAGCGAGGAAGGTTGAGTTGTGTTTCCCTGACCAGCACAGGGGCAACTACCGGGGTTTGCTACCTTAGTGATGGAGGGAATGCCAGTCAGGGAGAATGGTGTCCAAGGTACCAGCTGAGTTAGAGTTGGTCTGTCCCTCTTTGCAGCACTCATTTGAGCTGGGCAAGTTGTACTGCTGTGTTGGTGGTCCAGAGGAGCTCCGGAAGGGGGCAGCTGGGCTGCAACACTAATCCCTTGCTCTGTGCACCCCTTTCCCAAACCTCCCTGAGCCCCAGCTCCCTGGGACACAGCCCCAGCCTTGCAAGCCCGGACAGCTCTGCTCAATTTGAGCAGATCTATTTAAAATTCAGCTGCGAGATGGGCTCCGGCTTGTTACAACGCCGTTGCTGGAAATGGAGTCATCATCGGAGACTATTCCTTTTTACAACTTTAGGTATATAGATTTCCTCTCAATTCAATTTATTTTTATATAGTGTCTTTAATACACTGTCTCTCCAAACGCTTTAGCAGATAGAATTGAAATAATGAGATAACGTTTTGCAGAAGTGTGTGCAGCCGCTCTCAGACAGGCAGCGGGGTAAAGCAATGGATGGAGATGGAGCAGAGAGCACAAGGTGGAGGCTGCATCACTTGGAAGCAGCAGTAATATGAGCAAACGTTCATGCAGACTATTATGGTGAGCACAAGAACTGATAGATACGAAGAAAAGCTAGTAGTTAGGTGTGATCGAAAAGGAGGAATTAAGGAGTAATTTCAATTGAAGAAAGATGTCTCTTAAAAGCGAATGAATTCAAGGGAGGGATATTTTCAGACGAATGGATCAAAGGCACTGAAAGCAATCCTTGATTCTCTCTGTTCATCAGGGAGGGAAGCCTTGTTTGCTCCTCCATCACTGTAATATGAATCAGAGATGGGGACAGCATAGGTACCAAGGCCCCGCTCCGTAGAAGTGCTTAAATTGCTGCATTGCCCTATTGACTTTCCTGGAAACGGCCAAGCGTGCAAAGATGCAAATGCACCCAGCTGGAAATTTCTCTCTGAGCCTGTTTTCAATGGATAATGTTGATATGAGAAGCACAAAAGGTTTTAGAGGAGAAGAACTGGTCAGAAGGGGAAAACTGTTTCAGTCTCATTAACACAGGAGTGACAGGACAGACTGTTTTCAGTTTTGGCTAAAAATAAACACGAAACCAAAACGCTTTGGTGAAAAATGTAAACAAAATTGAAAAAGAAACTTCATTTAATCTACCTCAACTCAGTTTTACTCAGCAGGGAAGAGCAATGTGAAATATTGGAGCACTTTTTGTTTTCATTACAGTTTGAACTGGCAGGAAAAATGAAATCATGGGTTTTCCTGTAAAAGGGACACTCTTGTCACCACTCAACCACAGTGAGTGACGGGAGAAAAGTTGAAAATCTTTCTTGGACTGGGATTTCTGGGCTAACCAGTGATGATTGAACCCAAGGCTAGTTTCACTGGGACATCTTAAGGGATAAATCTTGAGTGACAGGGAAAGCTGTGAGCAGTCAGAGGCTGCTACTCAGAGATCAGGCAAGAAGATGGAGTAAGCTCATGACACCATGTGGTACCAAACAGGTTCAAATCAAAGCTTTAAAGGAGTGGGGAGGTAGGAGGTGGATGAGCCCAGGGATAGTGTGCCCCCTGCAGCTGTAGAGATGGATGTGGGTGCACAAGTCTGGAGAATGAAATTATCAGTGGTGTACACCGTGATGACTCCATTGCTGAATTACGTGGGGAGTCCCTGCTTTCCAACGTGCTTGCTATAGTTTCCTTCCCAATGCCTCCTCCATTTCACAGGACCAAGCTATCTTTCCTCAGTACTCAGTGGGTCCCACCAACACCAGTGTGATCTCTGCATGGAAACTGCTCACCTGGCCTTGCTTCTGGTGCATCTGGAGGAGGCTGCTGATCTGCAAATCCTGAGCTGTTCAGAGGGATGGAGAAGGAGGGGAATGAGGACTGCTGATAGTGAAAGGACAGACAACCCAGGGCACTGTCTGTCGAAGCTCTGCTGCTGCATCACCATCATGGGAGAGATGGGTGCCAGAGTCCACCAGCTTGGCACAGCAGGGAGCAAACCATTATAGCTTAGTAGGAGTTATAACTGGGACCTATCTGAAATACTGTGGCAGGCTAGTTCAAAATCTCAGTGGATGGATTGTGGGGAGAAGGCAGGGATTTCTTCTCTTCCCAGGGCTTGTGGTAGTAGAGCTCAAGAGGGTTCCTGGTTGGTTGGCTGCTTCTCCTTTTCCAGAACTGCCATTAAAGGTTTGATAAGCATCTCATATTTGCTCAAATATACCAAAGTTTTAGATAACATGAAACATAAGTGAACATCTCCTGCACAAGAAATTCCAATCTTGATCTCCATTTCTAAGTGATCTTCAAAACTTGAAATAGTTTTATCCTTGCAGAGGTTAGGTGGTGCCTCTGAAAGCAGAGCTGAGCCAAGCTGGGAGTGTTGGGATCTGGGGTCTTCATTTAGAATTAAAAGAAAAGGTAAAGAAATGTGAATTTTGATTATGTTTCATTTAATGAGTTTTGAAAAGATTTGGAGCTGAATTAAAAGTAACAAAAAACCAGGGAGATGAATGACTCTTATATTAAATTCAATTGGCTTTTGTGCAATTTGTTGCATAGAGAAGCCTCGTTAATACATTTTGCAGGTGGTTGGGTCATTTGTCACTGGAATCACACTATATGGAAAGCAACTTTCCTCCCTCTTCAGTTATTTTGCTTTGAAATGAGTTTCCCTGGGTCCTGTCTGCTGGCAGGAGCTGAATTGGCTTCAGAGGAGCCACATGGTTTCATGGCAGAGAAGGATCTGGACTGTTATTTTCTATATATTTGTAAGTTATCATTATATAACATGGTATGTGGTTAATATCTCAAGTATATGTACCCCTAGCCCTCACCATCAGAAAAAACCCTGCCCTATATTACGGTTAATAATATTTATTGTTTCTTTTTGTTTTTCTTAAGGGGCAGCTTTCATCTCCAGAGGGAAGAAAGGCTGGGGAAAAAAAAAAAAGAAAAAGCTTATTTCGTTTGCATTTTCCTAATTTGCTTTTCTCTGGCTCAGACATGTGTTGCCTATAAGCTATTAAAACTCTTTCTCTAGGGTTATTCTCCCCCTCTATCCCCCATCTGATATTCACAACTTCATTCTGCTTGGATCAATGACTGCAAATTTGCTTTATGACAACTTGAACAAACCCATGATGGATCAGAAAGGACCTCAAAGTAGGCTGAAGCCTACTCAAGTCAAGAGCACCAGACACGTTTGTTAAAGACCTCATTGGCCTCTGATCCTTGGGTTGCTGCAGTATTGATTTTTAGGGTCCAAGCTCAATTGTGCTGGAAGTCGAGTCATATGGAGTCGCATGCTCGTGGGGGAGACAGGAGCTTTATAATGGGAACGGATCGATGGGGAATGATTTAGCACAGAGGGACCTGGAGGCTTGGCAGGAAAGTTAAGCAATAATCGAGTTTTGGGCTGAGAGCCGTTTCAGGCTGGCGTGCTGCCTGTCTCACTCGGCTCACAGAGCTCTGCGGCCGCGATGCCGGGTCTGTGCGTGGTGGGTTGGCACAGATCCTGCTGGATCCCAGTGCGGTGGGCAGAGGCCGTGCCATGTGTGTGGGAGAGTCACGGCGCTGATACTGTTAATTTTGAGTGGGTGGGTGTCAGCCTGCTTCCCCAGCACACCCTAGGTTTAAAATAAACCAAATTGGATCTTCAGATGCTGTGAACTGAGACCTAGTGGTGTTAGTCTGCTGCAACTCTGGAGTAAAACCATAAGAGACTTTAAGGAGGCAGAGGATGAACATGGAGAGCAGAGCACTTGAATAAACAGCACGTTTTGCACAGCCTTGTAAACATGGTGGGTTTTTGTTTTTAAACTGTGACTTTCCTGTAAACAGAAAGTTTCTCTATTTTCTGACCCCCGCTCTATCATTAGGGAAGGGGAATTTGACACACTTGGGCAGGGATTGGCCCTCTGCTGTATGTCAGCATTCAGCATCCTGGGACCCTGGTCTATATTCAAATTGCTCCTAAATGAAAGAACACAAAAATCCCAACAATTCCACTAAAAAGAAAAGGGGACAGGTCCAACATAGATTTCTCTCTCTACTGCTGCATGCCTCAGTTTACCTCTATGATGTGTCAGCAAAGAGCTGCTTTGAGCTGGCGGTGGGACCCCTGTAGTGTTTCCTTGTACAACACCCACAGGTTGCTTTCTAAAGCCAAGTGGGATTTATGACCAGGGTGACTGTGATAAAAGCCTACCTCAAGGACCCTTTCTTTTATATCTGAACTCTCATGTCATCAGTGTCGTGGCTCTGCCTCATCTATGGTGTCGCATCTGACCTCATTTAAGTCCTAAAGATTTCATGTAGTGGGGAGTTGTTTGTGATGGAGCTCAAGGGGTAAAATCTAGCCACCATCCCACATAAGTTCTTCCTTTTCTGACTCATCTTCAGGGTTGTAGTGCCCTAGTTCCAGTTGGGAGCCAGAACCTGCTCACACAGGGATTCTGGCATAGCACAAAACTCAGAGGTGGAGCAGGAGATAAAATGTGCAATAAGAGCAGAAAAGAGGCTTTTCCTGCTCAGCTCAAGTGCAGGTAATTTCCTTCTCCTGTGAGAAAACTGGGCCTGGATCTAATTAATAAGGCTATATTCCCTAATGGCAGTCCCTCTGCAGCCTGAGCTGCTGCCTGGAGGCAATGAGATGGACTTGGAGGACAGTCAGCGACTTTTCTGAGGAACAGCATGTGTACAACTCCTTTTCTGCAGCAGAGAAGGGGGGAGTCAGGTGAGCTAGAGAGCAGCAGATGAAGACTGATAACTTGGGCTTTCTCTCCTTTCCACCTCTCACCTTCTTCCCTCCATTCCTGCTATCCATGATGTGCAGTCTGTAGTCATCACTGTAAAAGGGTCCAGAGAGGCTGTGGGTTCTCCATCCTTGGAGACACTCAAAGCTCAGCTCAACAAGGCTCTGGGCAACCTGATATAATGCCAAAGTTGTATCTAACCTCAAAGTGGTCTCTGTTTGGAACAGGAGGCTGAACTAGAGGCTAAGTCCATACCCATCTAAATCATTGCTATGTCTCCATCCCATCAAGCTCTACTTGAAGTTAGTTTGATTGTTTCAGGCCCCTCTGCTCCAGCTGAAAGGACTGTTTCAAACTATTTCTGTTGCTGAAAAGGTTCTTTTTCAGTCTGGGGATATTCATGGTCACTTCCCAGCTACTCAGTGTTCTTGTCGTGACCTCACCTAGCCCTCATGTATATCAGTGGATGGGTGGAGCAGAAACAGGGTAAAATCTCCTAGACTGACAGCAGAAGCTGGCTCAAAGCTCAAGGAACTGTAAACAAAGATAACTTGCTTACGTGTGTTTAGATTCCATATTTTTTTTCAGATGGCTAACTCTAAGTGAGAATGAGCCCTCTGTGCCCATATTTCCCACAGTTTATGGTGCAAGTAAACAAATTTCCTTTGTGCATAATTTCTGACAGTATTTATTTGGGGACCTTTGTCTTTACCTCTCTGGATAGACAACTTGTTCCATCCCACTGATGCTAAGTGACTGCTGGTAATAGATGCAGGCTGAGAGCAGGTCGAGGGATCTGGATAAGTGCAATTAGTAAATCTTTGCTTGGCAACTCGCAATATTTTGGGAATCAAAAAAAAAAGAAAAAGAGAGGTGTCTTAGCACAGTGACAGGTAGGTGCGGCTTGTGCTCTGAAATCTTTGCAGAGGTGGGAAGAGGCAGCCAGGTTTCCTATGTATGGGCAGATTAGGAAATGTGGGGATTAGCGAGCAGTAATTACAGTGCCTCCACTGTATATTAAGTGTGTGAAACAATATATAGGCACTCAGCACACGGCAGGCATTATGGCTGGGTGTCATAGTTGACATTTTTAATATCCATTATTCAAAAATTGATTCCATGCCTGACTATCAAGCAGCATCCAGCTATAATATGGGTGTAGTACTACACAACAGCACTGTCATCTGCTAAGAGCTTTACAAATATTAGCTAATTCTGCCTACCCCCTCCATCAGCGACAGGTAAGGGCTGTTATTTCCGACTGTCTGAATCCCCAGGGGGAGCTGGGATTAGATGAAGGTGCTCTGGGGAAGCTGCTGTAGACGATGAGGCAACAGCAGCCACAGGCATGCAGGGGGGTAGCAGCACAGAGGGTGGTCATAGCTTGGAATGACCCCCATATTCCTCGAAACCCAAAGAAAAACACTTTCAGTGTTCACAGATGCTGAAAAATAGGACCTTTAAAAAATGCCATGTTTTGTGCTTTTATTTTTGAAGCATTTTTAGGAAAAGTTTTCATTTTTACATTTTGCAAGAACCTCTAAGAATTATTTTTAATTTGAATTTCTTTTTTGCCTGTATTTGCTTTTTTTTTTTTTCAAGTTGACCCTCAGAAAAGAAAAAAGTAAGGGCAAAAAAGGTAGAGTAAAGGTAGGGAAACCAACAAGCAGATGAGGCAGAGAAAGCCCAAACATGAGAATAAAGGTTTTTCTTGTTTAAGTGAAAAAATGCGCTTTGTCAGAAAGATGATTTTTTTTCCCTACTGAAATTATCTGATCTAGGAAAAAAAACAAACATTTTTTCTCTACTGAAAATATCAATAACCTCAGAGATGAACTGATTTGTGGGTCCTAAGCAAAGGCAGCGGTATTGTCTTGGAGATCCTGGCTGACTTTTGGTGGGTCCACATCTCCCTGACTGCTGTTGACAAACTAGATTTCATCTTCCTTTTCCACCTCGACTTGACTCCAGGAATTTTCATTCCCAAACCTCTATCTCTTTAGGCAAATCCTCTCTGAAGATTACCTACATTATCTGCTTCTCCCCGGAGACAGCTTCCTCTCCTTTGCTATCAATTAACAACAGCTCTCACCAACCTCTCGGTTTAATTGCACCATCTTTAAAAGCAGCCCTGACACTGATGTGCCTTTTTCTCCTATTTTAATTCCTTCCTCTGAATTATTCTGTTGCTTCTGACTACAAACACCAGCACTGAAATCCTGGGGTGTTGATGGAATCTTGTCTTCCTTTTTTGGATCCAGGAGCCTCCTCCCCACACCCATGCCAGCATCACACCTGGAGATATGAAGTCTCTATGGTTTGTATCTCAAACTGAAGCAGTGTCATAAAACCAAAGGAGGTGATTGTATGGAAAAGCTGTTTTCCAGGTCATGTAGTCCTTTCTATTGGGGGTATATTTGGTGGTAGTGTAGAAAATATAAAGTATATGTCTGTGTGAAGAGTAGGCTCTGACTTATCCCAACAATCTGCAGTGAAGCTGTGAATGTGAAGCACAGAGGCAGTAAAGGATCAGATTGGAGCTTAATCGCAACAGCAACAAAAGAAAATGCAGCACAGACTCTCCATAACCTGTTTGTGTCAAAATCAGGGTCAAACTGCCCCTTATGTGCTCCTGTTCCCTTCCTAGGCTGCCACTCTCTCCTTTTGGTGCTGCTTGTGCCACAGGAAGGTAGGGAGTGAGATTTGCTCAAACTTAGGTACCTCAGTCTGTCCAGAGTCATCCAAGACTTCCCTGAAAGGATGGTTTTCCCCACTGAGTAATTATTTTTTATGAAAACCCTCTGCATCTGCCTGGTTCAAGCAGAAGCAGGACTGAATGTCGTGTTCCGGTGGGTATCTCAGGCTTGATACCTCTTTCCAGCTGGTGGCTGCTCTGTGTGGGGTGTCGTGCTGCGAGGTGAGGACAGGGCTCACCATACCCACCAGTGTACCCCAAACCCTGCTCAAGTGCATGCACCTCCAGTAGAGCCATGTAAAGAAACACACACATGCCCTTGGCCCAGACTCATTTGAAGGTTAAAAATAACACAAAGGTGCTTAGGAAAGTAAAAAAACAGAAATTAAACCACCCCCACACTTGAAAGAAACCTGCCCCTTTAAGAAAGGATTGAACGTAATCTATTTCCAGCGTACGAGAGATCGGCTAAGGATTGCTGGGACATTTTCACTGACACAAATCTACATAATCGTTTTAAACTTCTCACCATTTCTTCCGATTATTCTCTTTCTGTCACTTTAGGAAGCTCTAAAACTGATTTTCTCTCCGTAATCTTCCAGTATTGCTTAGCACCCAAATCTCTAATATTTTAAGAAGATTATTTCATTTATAATTGATTGAGTGTATTTGCCAGTTTGCTACTTCAAAGATGTTGTGCTTTAAGGGGTTCAGGTAGAGCATTACTAAGTTTCCACCCCTTACCCCCCATCCAAAAAAAAAGAGGCAGAAAAATTTTGCATCCTTCTTGACACTTGATGCATTTTTTTTTTAATACTATTGGTATTATTTACATTGTCAGCATGCTGAATAGCTAAAAAAAAGGATCTCCAGAGATGAAAGGCAAATCGAGCTGTCTCCAGCTGCAGGCTTGGGCCATGGTTTCCATCACAGGGAGCAGTTTGATGAGTGGTGATTGCAGGCAGTCAACTCCAGCAGCACCACATCCCCCCGTGCACCAGCCTTCCCTCCCAGGGGTCTGCTGCCCACTTCACTGTTCTCACTGGGAAATGGGTTGGAGAACTGATAGGACTTAAAATACGTGGGGTTTTTTATTTGTTTGCGTTTTTTCCTTTCAAATTACAGGGTGCTTTTCAGCCATGTCTGCTCCCTGGGGTTGTTTTCTGCATTGAGACAGAAGTATTACATGGGTGGTGAAGAAAGGGGCAGGGAGAGATGGGCCGTTCTGAAACACACTACTCTTGGAAGTCACCTTCTTCCAGCTCAGGACCAGGCTATGGCAGCTGCTGCCTTCAGGTGAGTGGACTCCATCACTCAGTGGTGGATGTTGTCTTGTAGAGTGCTGAGAAAGGGGTTGAGAGAGGGAATAAGGGTAAAACAGGTAATATTTTCTGAGAGCAAGGGCATTGGAACATCTGCAAGCAGAGACGTGGAGGGAAAGAGCCCATTTAATACACTGCCACTGCCCACTGCATAACCAAAATGCCCCAAAACTAAAGGGGAGATTTCCCCATTCTCAGTCCTGCTCTGCTCTTCATTCTTTGTCACCTATGAACTAGCAAGGCACAATGCTCAAAGGAAAGCTCTGAGCCCTGTTTTAGGGCTGGCAGAGACTTAGTGATGCTCTGTCACAGTCATTTCAGGGAACGGAGCAGTTATCAACTAACAAGAATGAATTTCAAGGCTGATCACCTGCAAGCCAGGGATAATGGGAGGTCTGCACAATCAAACACGTCTCCTGTTATAGTAAAACAAGCAACACTTGAAAAAGACACGGAAACAGGCTTCTTTAAATCCAATTCAGGGATTTGGAATCCCCACTAAACGCTTAATTAATTTTTGATTAGCTGAGAACCCATTAAACAGACTGATTCTTCTAGCTTTTTAAGTAACGGCAGCATGCTGCTTTAATTAAATTAATACTAAGAGATGTTCATTTTCAAATCCTTATGTTGGTTATTTGAGAAAAAATCATTTCATTCCCTTCCCTAAGAGGTTTACCATATTCTTTTATCCCAATGCAGTATCTCTTCCCACTCTGTTTGTGTTGCTCTTGATTTGCCTGGAGGCAGAATCTGTTAGGGCCCTGAAATTGTTCTGCCTAAAGGACATGGGGGTGTCCCAGTAGCTTTTAGGACCAAGAAGCTCATATTCCTATAGGGTTTCACCCTATAGGTATGAGCAGTCTGACTCTTTGGGGTTCTCACAGCCCTGACTACTCCCACCCACTCTCCCTGTGGAACTGCCACTAGGTATTTCCTGCATCTGGTACTGGAATAAATCCTGTTTCTTCTTCCATGACATAACAAACAGCTGTGAATTATCACCATCTCTCTTGAGGGTAAGAGTCTGTCCACAGGCAGCTGCTGCAGAGCAGCTGATGCAAGATAACTGGTCCCAGGTTCCCCAGGTTTCTGGTGTGACTCCACTTTGCATCAGAAAACATGCCATGGCTTGTTCATTCCTGGTTTTCAAACTCCTATGGCTTCTTCTGTTTCTCAGTGGAAATTAGAGTTACTGTCCAACCTTGGCTTCTTCTCCAACGATTGATACCTTCCTGTATGAGCTGGATTCTCTGGTGAGGGGAAGATGCAGTCCTCGGGCCTTTCCTTGACAATGGAGGAGTGGCATGGACAAATGCATCACTGGGTGTGATTAGGGAAGGAGCCTGGACTCACTCTTGAAGCAACTCTTTTCATGGGAGGATTCAAAAATTCCCCTCTGCCTTTTTTCCCACCCCCAGCACGATAGGTAACTGAATTTTGCAGGCTTCTTCCACTGCCATAATGGGTGAAAGGCCCTGCCTTGACCATTGTGGGTCCAACAGTTAAAGTGTGCACCTGGAACTCTCCTTGCTTCACTCCTGGGTCCTGTGCAAACTTCCAAGCCATCCCCCAGACCATGTCCGTCTGAGCCAAGTCTGAGCCTCGCAGGTCCCTGACTGTGCTGAGTGGGGTCCATGTGCACATGGGCACCAGGGAGTGATTCTTGGAGCAGCCAGTGAATTTCTATATTTATTTATTTATGCAGATGCCCTGTGCCCAGCTCAGAGACCTGCCAGTCACATGAATCCTATATGACGACATTGCTTCCATGGTGCTACTGAACAGCTTTACATTGATTATGATCCCATAAGTGGGAATTCTTTCTTGTCGTCTGAGGGTTGGGATTATTTTTTTCCTTTTTAAGCTTCTTCCATTTGGCAGCAGAAGGATAACTTTTGCAAAAATAGCTCACAAGAACCCACTGCTCAGATGAACTACTTGGGAATAACACCAAACCAGGTACAGGTGTGATTTTCCTTACACCATTTCCATGTGGTTTTGGCTTGATGCCCATCCCTTGCTCCATTTGCTCTGGGCATGGCTGGATTAAGCAGAGCACTTGCTTCAGTCCTTGCTGTGTTTGTACTATCAGACGGAGGGTGAAACAGGACTTTCAACCCACCAGTGTCCCCTTGCAGATCTTGGATGTCACCTAGATCCTACCTGTGGGATAAACACACAGGTCCATGCTGGGGCAGTCCCCCAAGAACTCAGTCATGGGCACTGCAGCAAACACTGCCATTACACAGGATCTGGAGAGAAGGGCTTGGAGAGGAGCCCCACCCCTTCATACCTTCACCCTCTTGGAAACCTCCCCTTGCTTCCCCTCTTCCCACTGCCCACTCCTTGTTAGGAGCTGTCGGAGGCAGCTGGCTGCTCGTGCATTAAATTAGCAGATGTTGTGGCCACACAACATTAAGCACAACAATACTGTTAATGTGCCCTCCGGAGCCCTCTGCCTCCTCCTCACTGGGCCTCACCAGACACAGCCTCTCCGGAGGCAGATTAATTTCAACTCTCTGGATCATAATAAATTAATTTTTATTAGAAAAGGCGGCAGGGGGAGGGGGGAGTGCGGACGGGACTGATCTCCTGAGCTGCAGAGATTTAAGCCAGCTGTCGACTGTCTCCTGGCATTTGGGTTAGGAACTAAATACAGAAGGAGGGTATTTTTACAAAACACCCCTCCTTCCTCCTCGCTGGGAGGAGCATGAAAGAGGCTTGGAAGTAAGAGAGAAAAACCTCTGTTGTGGAGTTAATGCTGTACCCAGTCCAGTGCTAAACAAACTGAAGGGGAGATATTTCCTTTATTACTGATGGGGAATGGCTTTTCATCATGCTATCCTGAAGACAACCCTCCCTAGAGGCGAATCTGTGACGGCTCAAAGCAAGTCCTCCAAGCCCTCTTTTGCTAAGAAGCCCCTTTTCCACAAGATGCTCACTGGAATAGGATTTACCAGCTTTGCATTGCCACCACGTTTAGAGACACATGGCACAGTCCTGCCAGCCCTTGGAGCATTCCCACCCCAGCCCCAGCACGTGCTCTGTGCCCAACCCAGCTCCCCAGCCACAATGAGGCAGTAGATCAGTGGTAGATGACTCTCAGGTACTGCAGAGTTTCTGAACACACGAAGTTTTGATGGCTCACCCTCGTTTTCTTGGATGCTGAAGGCTCACAGCTCCTTTTGGCTTAAGTAGGGTCTGTCTGCACTCAGCACTTATGAAAATCAGCCCTAGGTCTTTGCTCAGATTAACGATCAGCATGAGCACAGCAGCTCTTGGAAGCCCAGATCTTCATTTATCAGTGGGGAGTGCATTGCCAGCAGTGGATTTGGAGGACATGGGAGGTAGGCTCTGGCCGGCCATCCCTATCTTCACTACTGAGCTGAAAACCATCAAAAATAATTGCTGAGGAATCTGGACTGTGGAAGGGTGGTGGACAGGACTGTGTTACCTATCAGGGCTGTGTTAAATGACAGTGCCATTTCCACTGGTCATTTCAAAGGACAATAAATATAGCCATTGTCTATGCAAAGGTGGATCCCTCTCAGCATCCTATCTCCAGCCAGGACCAGTAGTGAACACTGATGAAGAAATGTCACACCATAAACTCGTAGTGATTCTTCACCATGATATTCTCCCAAGCCCCAGATGTGTGGCTGAAGGACTTTCCGATGTAACCAAAATTAATTTTCTTAATTAATTTCTCTACTTGCCTTTGGTCATTCAGAACATCCAGTGGTGAGAAGCTCTGCAAACTAAACAGGCTTTGAGTGAAAAATTATTTTTCCTTTTCCAGCTGGTCTGAGATGCCAATTGCAAGTTTCAGCTGCTGAAGACACAACTCTAAAGCCAGGGTTAGAGTTTGTGAACTGGTTAAGGTGAAGCATGGATCTTCAGCTGAGGTGCCCCTGGATCAGGACATAGCTGTCCTTGGAAAAAGACCTGCTCACGCACCTGCTGCTGGTGTGCATTGCCTGTGGTCTTCAGCCCGAGAGCATCTTGTTCATGGTTGATTCTTTGATTCTGTGCCAACACCTGAAGCTGTCACCCTGCATACTTCCCCTGAACTTCCCTTTGTCAGGAGGTCTTGGGGAAAAGCAAAGCAGAGCGCACTGGTGCAGGGGCTGGAAAGGAAAGTGGTGCTTGTGATAACACAGGATCAAGTTTCACTGAGTCCTTTTTCAAACACCAATTGAAAACCCCTCCCGCCACTTGACAAGTTTCCAAAATCCTCTTTTTTTCCAGGATCTAGCCATGGCCCTTGAGTAGGGAGAAGAGGCAGCGAAATGAAAGACCTGTTTGCTCTGTGAAAGAGCTTGACAATGTGTTGAGAGAAAGTGTTACTCACTGCCTTCAGAGCATTCAGAAAGGCATCCATTTATCTCTTTCTTTTCTTTCTTCCCCTCTTCTTCTAAGGAATCTCTGGTTGTAATCCTTCTCTGGGATTTTTCACAGTAGTCTGATAATGTTAATATTTATCCTGGCTCAGAGATGAATTGACAGCACTGTATTCTCTCCTCTCTCATTTTATCTCTGTACATCTATTAGGTGTTCTGTATGGCTTTAACTTCCTCAACACTCAACTTGGTGCAGCAACAGGTAAAATCACCCTCCATCACCCTTTCCCTCTCTTACCTTTTGTGGCTTATTTTCTTTAGGTTTTTCTTATTATCTTATTAAAAGTCTAAAGATTTTAAGTAATGCTAGAAGCAATCATAAGTGGTCAGAGGTTTTGGGGTTTCTGAGGACAATTCCTAGACTAGTCCTTGCTCTGTATTAAAAAGCTGATTGCAGACTTTTGGTTTTGGGGACATAGAGACAGAATTTTTCTTTTTTCTGGGAGTTCAGTCTTTGAAGAAAAGGACCCATGAAGTGATGGAGTTTTCTCCTACTGATGGTCAGTGTTCTAGAGTCTGACCATGAATGTCAGTGAAGAGCCCATCAGGGTTTGTGTTACCCTTGGAAGAGGTGCCTGCAGCATAACAACAGCCAGACATAATTTGTCATAGAGACAATCAGAATTTCTCTTTCTGGGGTATAGCACAAGCAAGTGGAGAAGGGCAACCAGTGGAGTTTCTATGTATGGAATTAATGCCTGCCAACACTGGCTGAACATCTGTATTTGTCTTAAAACCTCCTGCCCAGGAGGCAGATGGATACAGGGAAATCTTTGTTTGCATTTGTGTAAAAATGAGTTTATTGGTCTCATGTGCACCAAGTATAGCCAAGAAACAAGTAAGAAGGTATCCAAACTGGCTTAAAAGCCATGTAACAGCTAAAGTAATCTCACAATTGCTATTAAGAACCTGACTTGAAAATGGGAACCTTTGCAGCTGGCTGTACTTCCCCACTGACCTCTGCAGTATCTGCAGTCCACACTCATACATGCATGAGGATGATATGGGAGTGGGGAATGTCCCTGAAGCCACCCACAAGAGGATAGATACTCAAAGTAACTGATTTCACCTCAAACTTTTATTGATGCAGTGAGTAACCTCAATTGAGACCACGTGTAGGAGTTTGCCGGTGACTACAATTTTGGAGACATTCCCTCTAATTTATTGCTGAAGGATTAGATCTAACAATGTGTGAAATTGCATTGAATACATGAACACCAGTTTGAGTAGAGCATGGTTTTACATGCAAACACACCAACTTTTTTCCTCATCACTTCCACTCCATCCAGAGTTGAGCTCATTTAAATCTTCCAACCCTCCTCTTAATGGGAAGACTGATTCCAGGTCTCCTCCAAACTGCTATTTGTCCTTTAAGGAAGCTCCAGATTACATAATTTCAGCTCATTTGTAATCATCTCTCATTTTCAGTGGCAAACAAAAAAGAGTTTGAAGAATATGGAAGCATTATGAAGACTTTCCCACAGATACCACGTAATTAAGATTAATTACAGTTTTATTCCAAAAGCTGAATACTACTGTCAACAGCTCCTAGGATCTTTCTTTCTTTCATATACAATCAGTTTTGATTATCTGTTGACTTGTGATTGAAAAGAAACAACCCTCTGTGGATCACCAGGTTTCTACAGGAAAGGCATGAAGTCCAGCAGTGTCTGCAGTCATAAAACAAAGGAAATATGAAATTACTTTGTGGTTTCAGTACTCCAAAGTCCCCCATTTTGAAGAAGCTGCTACATGGCAAGCTTTTGAAACTATACTTATCACAATGATGCAAGAGTAAAAGAACCTCAGAATAACCAAGAGTTTTTTTGCTGTGTGAGGAGGAGTTATTGTTCACACTAAATACAGGTTTGTCACTGGATGACTAGTAATTACCAGTCATGTTAGCACAAACTCAGCTTGTTTTTACAATCCTCCCCCATGTGTGGATTCATACCTGATCTGCTTTTTTACGTTATGTAAATTTCTGGCCGTAAGCAACCACAGGGCATGTAGAGTTGTCTCACAATCTGGCCCAAGGTAGATGCTGGCCAAATTGATTGAGAAGTTTTTGATGTGGCCATTCATTTCTCAATAGCACAAAATGATGAAGTGACTGAGGCAAAACATCTGGAGATGTGAATGCCCAGGGTGGTCAGGGGAAGTATTTTTCTCTGTTCTGATCCAGGAGCATGGGATCAGGCCATTCCAAATGGAGACAGAAGAGATTCAGGCTAGGAATATCAAAGGAAACAAATATTTAAGAAAGGCTGAAAATATCAATAGCAGAAAGATCAGAGCTTCTTTTTTGAGATCTCTGCTGCAAGCACCAATCTCCAGAGATGCAGACTTTTCCTACAGTCCACTGTAGTGTCCCTACAGTGCACTGCAGACTCACAGACATGTTACTCCACATGTCAGCACACCCATTTGAGTGCTCCTTCCCTCCCCATGAAATCACTGGATCATGTAGAAGGTTATTGCTCTCTACACAAATTCCATCATGATGTACCAGGATTGACCTAAGAAATCACTGCTACCAAACTAAACCATAGCTGTGCCCAGTAGGAAGTATTAATCCTGCACTTCTCCAAAAGAAAGAAAAATATATGTATGAATGTTACACCATAAAATTCATACACTCAATTATAATTAATTAGTTTTTACATTGTTCCCCAGACATGGCCACTTCACTGCCTTCTGCTACAGAACTCCTCCCATCACCTGACCTGGCTCCTCTGACTGAGTCTCCTCAGTTAAACCAATAGAGCTTTTTCCAGTTCTTCCACTAGATCTGCAAAATACATGCAGATTTATACAGTGAGGCACACGCTAAATACTCTGGGGGAAGGAGTAAAATAGACATTAATCAAATATTAAAGGGAGAAATACACATTAGGGCATCATTTGGGGTTGATTTTAAATATTATCTATACATATATACAATTACTATGTATATGTGTGTATTATTGTTCTGTTTTAAACAACTGGATTGGGTATGATAAGAAGAGAAAAGGAAGAGGCAGGAGTTAAATACCTAATAACGCTAATATTAGGCAACTCTGGCTAATTTGCAAATGGATACCACATGGAAACACACTTCCTTTAATCTGTGTTGCTTTAAAAAGGAGGGGGGGTGGAAAAGGAAGGGAGGAGAAGGCTGGGGTTAGTAAGCTATCTGACAGTCTGAGCAGCTCATCTGTTTGCAGGGATTGAGTGGGGAGCAGATATTCCCAAGTGCCTTGAGTATCAAGTGCACTGGGTATAGCTTTTGATCAGAGGGGCAAGGTGTTGCCTTTGCTTCCCTGGGATGGTTCCCACCAGAGGCAGGTACCTCCCGAGGGAGGAAGGAGAGAGGGTTTGGTGATGGTGAGAGGGACGGGGACAGCTTTGCACTGTGTGTTTACACCAGGCACTGGCCTTTCCCCTGTCTGTGTTCCTTGTAATTTCTGGAAATCAGAAATAAGCTGATGTGATTAGAGAAGAACAGATCTGGCTTAGTGCTCTTCAAGCTTAAAAAGGTGTTAAAGACTTGACAAATTACAAATACAGAACTAATAGAGATCCTAAATAAGTATGGTTACCTAATTCCTTTACATGGAGAGGCAAAAATGAAGGTGGCATTACTGTGATTGATGGACAGATAGCAGCCTGGCCAGAGAGAAATAGCTAAGAGCTGAGGCATACAAAAACCATTTTACAGCCAGTCCAGACTTGACCTGCATAAGGACTGGTTTTTGCAAGCACTCAGTTTTGTTGATGGTTTGATACTGGTGACCCAGTGGAAACAGAGTTTTGTGGTGTTGCTTCTCCTCAGGGAGGGGCCAGGCTTGGTTTTCTTTACGTTACACTTTTTATTGGTTGTTGTTCTTTTTTTTTTTTACTTTTTTTTTTACTTTTTCAATGCAATCTCAAAGTCATCTTGCATTAATTAGCCGTCATCTTAGCGACACTGTTGCACGTTAGACGAAGAGATCTCTGAATTCAAATAAGACTTGACCCTAAGAGGGACCAGCTCCCTGGCTTTTTCTTCTCATCTCCTTAAATCTAAAAATTGCTAAGTGATCTCTGAGGCTCAGGCTTTCCTCGGAGATTAGTGTAAGAAAAGCCCCAACATCTGCAAAAGTGACTGCTTTTGACAACCGTACAGATATCTTAAAGAGCAGGAATTTCCCTAATAAAACCCCTTAAAATAAGTCTTCTTAAGATTTCTTAATGCCACAGTGATCAGTTTGCATGTTTCAGAAATTCAAGAATTTTTTATCTGCTTTGGAAAGTTATGAAAAAAAAATGAAGCAGGTTTATTTAAAGGGGAGAAGTATTTGAGATGCAGGAGAGACTGGGTAGAAAGGCTTAGGAACTGGTGATAAAACCATAAATTGTATAGCTCAGGGAATTTGTGGACTGACTAAAAATGACAAAGCAAAGCAGCCCAAGTTGGTCATCAGAATAATAACAAAGAAGACTTTTACCAAGGAAAAAAAAAAAGCACGTGGACCCTCTGGCATTCCATAGGCAATTTAAATAGCTTAATTCGGCATTGTTGTGATAGCCATATGCCTGATAGCCTGTGGGCCAGATCCTCTGCTGGTGTAAAGCCGAGGCTTTTCCACCTATTCAGCAAAGTATCCCTATTAAAGACAGCATTTAGGCATCTGCTGAAATGTAAGCGTGTGCTTAGATCCCAACAAAGACACCAAGAGTTAAAACATTGCAAGGAAGCTGCTCTGGCACATGGAGAGGTTTAATAAGTATGTAATAGAGTTGGGGCATGAGCCCCTTGTCCAATTTTGTCATGTTTTTCTAACCTCTTGGATGCTGGCACAAAAGACCAGGTTGCCTGTGAGGTCCCAAAACACAGAGACATGTTGCTGGATACATCTGTAGGTTTCTGGGACTTCATCCTGCACTCCTTTCCCTGCCTAGAGCCTGGAGTAAACACATGGATCTGCAGTGTGTGGCAGAACAAGGTGCAGTGTGCTGTTAGGGCTGTGTGTGCAGGGTGGACTGTGCTGCCATGCTGTTGCTTCCAGGGGTAAAATTCAGCCCAGTGTTACCCCTGCTCAGCAGATCCCCAGCAGGGTGAGTGGGGCTGAATATGTCACTGATGGCATGTGTCAGATGAGAGCTGTCAGCACCTGTGGGTGCAGGGGGTGTGCAACTGCAACCTGTGCTTACAGTGGTGACACTGTGGACTTGAACATACTCGGTATTGGTTCCTTGCATTGACCTTCAGTGAAAAAGTTGGGGGTTTTGTTTGGTTTTGATTTTCCAGATCGTGGATCTCTGGTAAAATGAGAACAGAAATTTAAGTATCTGAATTCCTGGTACCTTTGCTTGCCTGCCCATATACTTCATTCCCATAAAAATAAGTAGGTTTCAGCATCAGATACTCCCATATGACACTTTATTTTCTTTCATTTTAATTTCATGTTTTAGAAAGATCAGAAGGAATCCAGGCAAGGCACAGGCATTCTCCATGGTGATTTCTGCAGCAGCCCGTGAGAAGGATAAAATGGAATTCCATCAGGGATAAAGTACATAGGGATACACTTAGATATGTTTAATTTGCAGAGAAAGGATGTTGATGATCTATGCCTCTTGGTCTATAAGGTCATGATCGACAGGGTGAATGAGCTAGTGGTGTACAGCACAGATTTTTGTGCAAAGACTGGATGTAGGTCCTGCATATTTGTTGCAGATACATCCCATGCACCTCAGGTGCTGTAGGATGGGGCAGCAGAAGGCGGCAGGAACCAACATATGAAGCCCCACACAATTATTTTTCCTTCTCCTTTCTCTTCATGGGGACATTTTCCAGCTCCATTTCAGAGCAGAGGGACATACCGGAATTACAGAATAACCCACTGAAACCAAGAAATCTGGTGCATGCCCAGCCCTAGCAAAGGTGGAGCAGGAAACAGATCAGGGATTAGACCCATAGAGGGACAGAGGTTCACAATTACCATGTTAAGTCCTTCAGTCCGGCTGTAAAGCCTCTGAACCACCACCCAGCTCCTGCTTGACCCTGGGTGCTCCTTAAATCTTTTTGGTGTGCTGGTTTTGCAATGCTAAAATTCTCAGGTGCTGAAGAGATGTGTTGTGGGGTCTCCTGGGAGCACCAGCATTGTGCCTTGGCTGAGCAGCTCAGTGCCCCTTCTCAGGTCCTTGATGTGTTTCTCAGTTTACCTCACCCATGATGTCCAGCTAATAAGGACTCCTAAAGCCCCAAACAAACACAACAGTAGTGGTGCTGGTAGGGATCAGAGGGGGTGGTAGAAGATCTCTTTTATCCTCTTTATTTGTCTTTCCTATATCCCAATGAATTAATAAACAATTTTAAGAATTCATATAAATTAGAATAGAGTACCTATTTCAGTTGAAAGGGAGCTACAATGATCATCTAGTCCAACTGCCTGACCACCTCAGGGCTGACTGAAATTGAAAGCAAATCCTGGAGTTAAGGTTATCCTAGAACTGAATACATGGGTGCCTGTAGGTGGGAGACATTGGGTCAAATCCCCTCAGACAGGGGATATCTTGAGGGAGTGTGACAAGGCATGTGATGTTTTGTGATCAGCCTTAGGATTTGGAAATATTTACTGTAAAGCTTAATACTTTTTCTCACAAAATGTAAGGCTTTGGGGGATTTTGTTTGTGTGAGGTTGTTTTGGTTTGGGGTTTTTTTGTTTGGTTGGTTTGTTTTGATGTTTTTTAAGAAGGAAAGCAGGACATTTTGTTAATGTGAGCATCTCAGACTGCAAGCTTTGGAGGGGAAAATCAGGTCAGGTAAATGCACCTCTCAACCTCTCTGTATCTCAGTTTCTTTACCTGTGAAATGAGCACAAAATTGCTTAGCTTGCCTCTTCCAACACGCCCCAACACCGTGGGATCCAACAAGATATAAAAGGTGCAAATTAAGACTCAGCTGTCTTATCCCTACGCAGCAGCATGAAAAATAGTGCTCAGAGTGAGAAAAAATTGTACCGTTGTAAGGAAAGTTTTATTTAGGACACTGCAGTTCCAGATTTGCTGCCAGCAGCCTAAAACTAACAAAAACTTGGAGGAAAAAAAATCCTTTCTGGTTTTATATCTCAATCGAGAAGAACTGTCCTTTTTAATTCAAACGCTGGGGTCTAGAGTTGTTTTCCCTGCAGATGCTGTGTTGTATTGGGAATATCAGGAGCTGCCAATTGCAATAACAGTTTCTAATTCCAAATTAATTCAGTGTAAATGAACTGTCAAGAGAAGATTGATTTGTTTTGGTAATTGCCCTGATGCAGGCTGCTGGGTGACAGCGGGAAAGAGCAAAGAAGGGAGCTTTGGCAGGTCTGGCTGAGCCTAAGGGTGGATTGAGGAGACGGAGACCTAGCTGCAAATATCATCTGTCAGGACCACTGCTGAGCCCGATGCTTTTTTCCAGCCTTCAACTATGTCTTCAGGAATGAAGCCAACACTGCAAAATGCTCCTTGAGTTAAAGACAGCAGTGTGCTAAGCAAGACGCCCCCCCTCCATTGGAGGCATTCATTGGAAGGACTGCTCTTCCTTCAGCCTCCACCTCTGCTCCACTGCTGTGCTGGTGGGACACCAACCCTCCCCTCCTCCAGGGTGGCCAAGTGACAGTCTTGCTCTGCCTCATGGCTGGGGGGGGACTGAAAATGAGGGACCTGGTGGAAGGCAAGGCTGGATGCAGGAGGCGCAGGGCTCCTGCTAGGACATGACATGCCACACGGGACATTTCATGTTGCCTGAGACACGTGGAAGAAGTTTGATCCGCTGAGTAGCTCCATTGGGATGTGCCCAATCTGCAGAGCCCTTCCCAAGGGCTTCACCTGCTGCTGCAGTGTGCGGAGTCCACCTGTACACAGACTTGCATCAGCATCACCCCAAGTCCATGCTGATGCTGGAGGGTCCACGGTGTGAGCATCAGCTATGGCTATAACCCAAAAAAGGTATTTTAGCAGGAAATTCAGTGTTACATTTCCATCAGTGAGGGAAAAGACTGAACAATGCAGGACATCAGGAAGCAACACTATAGCTCAAAAGCAGACTTTGGAGGCTAGAGGTGGCATTAGCTAATTCAGCAATGTGTAGTGCCTTAGTAGAAGCAATGATCATATGATTTTTAGTCCATAATGGAGACAAACACATAAACTTTAAAACCACTCCATAGATACAGCATTCAGGCTATTGCTCCAGTCTGTAAAACAGCAAGGCAACAAAACTACCAGAGCAAATGACACCGTAAACTCCCAAATGTTAATGAAGTTGCTTGCTAAAGCACTGCCAAACAAACTAGCTTTTACTTGCTGTATTTTTGGGGTTTGTTTTTTGTGCTTAAATTCCCTGATCAATACAGGTGCTGTGTGACTGAATTGCTAATGGAGTCTGTAGATTAGTTTATCAATAGTATTTAAATACTTTTCACACTTGCAGTAGATTTTGAATTATTTATTTGTTTCTGGTCAATTGCTTATGATCTCATTAGCATTTGTCTGTAAAGTGATACTAGACATGCTGGAATACTCTAAAGATTTCATGGCTCTGCAACTTTTTACGGGAGAAGGAGGTGTCAGGTCTTAAATTCACAAAATTGTCCAAGAGTCCTTTTTAAGGTAGGCAGTCTGCTAGTTGGAGGGGAGGACTCAGAATCTGCTTTTTGGGGAAAGGATGGACACAAGCTTGTAGGTAGACTGCTGCCCTGGAAACCTCAGACTTTACAGTGATTCCTGAAAACTGGAGAAAAGAAAACTACCATGCCCATTCTGAATTTGGGGCACAGAATCACTCATGGTTATGTCTGTGATCCCACAGAAACCCTGTAGATAAACTAGGACATGAACTGAAGCCTCTTGAGTCCCTTTCTCTAGAGCTCATAGCAAATCCATTCATCTTTCTAATTAAAAGAGTCACAAATATGCTAAACAATCTCATTTCACATGCTGTGTTATTCTGATTTGATGGAGAAGTGGTTGCATTATCCTGAGAGACATTACCTTTGTCTTTTAGTCTTTTGATATGTCACATGCGGACTCCACAAAAAACTCATGACAAGACGAATACATCTCCAAAGGGGAAGGGTTGTGCCTTAAAAACTTTGGAATGATGTAATTTTTAAGTATTATCAATGTAAGAAGGAGAGAGCAGATTAAATGTAAAGCCAGGATAGAAACCAATAGGAAGAGACAGTAGTAATGTCAACTCAGTAACGTTGTGGAAGACTATTTAGTCCTCAGCAGTGGACTGTGATGCCCCAGTATACATTCACAAACAACAAGCAAGCTGTCATGAAGCTGTGGAACAAAACCAGGACTTTCTACTGTGGGCTGAAAGCGCAGCATGTTACACAGCAAGTCTGAAACATGACTGGAAAAAAAACACTTCTGGGAATCATCCATGCCATGACTGCTCTCAGATGTGCAGTGGACTCTCACCACTCATCTCATGAGCCTGTTGAAATGTGAGAACAGCTAAGGAGGGGTCATACTGTGAAGTGTAATGTACTGTGTTGCTTGACCATCCTCAGGCTTCGCCTCATGGCTACTCCACTGCTCTGTGCAGGGGCAGATGTATTGCTCTTTTCCCAGATCTCATCCCTTGTTTCTTTGACTTGGAGACGATTGACTGCAGCCAGGTCATGTTATGAAGCAAATGCCCAAAAACCTCCAAGATATTCCTCACCTCTTACAAAGTCATCCACAAGACTTTTTCTACTGGATTTACTGTCAATCCTCTCCCTCTGAGGTCTCATCACATACTAATCACACATTCCATAATGAGTTATAGCTAGTTTTAGAGACATTGACAGCGCTATAGAGATACTTTTCATTGCTAAATTTTCAGCTTCAGAGCATCTCCTGAAGCAGCGTGTACAATTCACCTTAACCAGCTGCACAGAGAAAGAAAACAGTACCCAGAGCTGTGGTTTCTGTCAGCACTCTGAGCACCTCTGAACATTGCGGGCACGATGGAGAGCCCACTGAACTGAGCTTCTCTCAGTTTTGGTGTCAGGATACCTTTTAGTTAAAACAAGATGATCTATATATTCCTAAGTATAACCATAGCCAGGACCACAAATTGCTGTCAAGTGTCATTCCTACTTCTGTATCCATCACTACATGCAATGTTTCCTTTGCCCCTTAGTATCTGCTTTTTTTCCTAGGTTAAGGAAAAGTGGGCAGATAAGAAAGGATTTCTCTGGTCTTTGGCTGTTCTGGACTATAAATTAAATCTGCTGGAGATTTGGTAGACAGGGAGTGAGAAGAGTCAGCTAGGTTTCATCATCTTCTGCTGAACTTGGCTTTCCTGTAGATTCACTGTCCCTCCTCCCTTGCAGCAGAGCCTGTAGCTGCAAACACTCTTATGCTGATAAGATGGAGAGGCTGGAGGACCTCACAATCCTCTTATGAACAAGTGACCTTGTGAACAAGTGAACTCTAATCAAAATGACCCAAGATGTCCCTGTAAGATGCCCCCACTTTCACTGAGGTTTCCTCTAACAATTTGCAAATGTGAACTGCTATTCCTTCCATGTGCACTGTACACCTTTGGCAGAGAAATCCAGATGCAATTTGGTGACAAGCAGTGACACCTCACAAAAATGAGGGCAGGAGTTCCCACTGAACCCCACAGATAAGGGCTGGTGGAACAGTTTCAAGTAACCTGAATTCTGTATGAGAAGTTTGGCGTTATTTTTGGCAGATACACACATTTTCTCCCCCTGAAAAGTACCATGCAGGACACTGAGTCAGCCTGATCTCACATATAACACTTTTTCCTTTCTTTCCTCTTTTGTCTTCTTTTCTTTCCATTCTCTTTCTTTTTCTTTTTCAGTTCAGCCTAAATAATGATCTAGGACAGCACTGTCTCTTTAAAGGTGGCCTTTTTAAGTGCAACCTAATCTTCTTCTATCCACTTGGACCTTGGATTTAAAAAATTTCACCAATCCGGATTTCCAAATCCTTGCAGATTCTGAGGGGGCTTGTTTATGGAAGTATCCTTTAGAAAACGGCTTAGACTTTAAGATGAGGAAACGCAGGGAGCTAATGTGAAGATTTAGGACTTTCTAGGAAGCTTGCAGTGCCTAAGCCCTGCTTGCTTGAGCAGTCTGAAGGTCCTTTTGCAGACTAAGAGGGATTAATACCCCTTTAACCAGCAGGGCTATGCACACATTCATAAATATACCATCTCTCCCTAATCGCTTCGCTCCCTAATCCACAATGATTTCTTAGGAATTATCATTTTATCTCAGCTAAATAAGCGCATTCCTTGTGCTTTCCTGTAGAAAAATAAAATCTTTCTGAAGCTTTTCTTTTAAAAAGTGGTGCCATGAAAATAAAGCTTTTATTTAAGACCTTGAGTAAATAAAGGAAACTTTGTTTATTTGCTTCTCAAGCGAAGGGTGACCGGTCCCATCCGCTGAGCATCTGCCTGCTGATCCACCCACTCCCAGTCCGGAGGACTCCTCTGGAGTCAGGATCAGGCTTATTTGTTTGTCCAACATCTCAAGAAGTGACAACACCTCTCTGAATGCAGAACAGTGAGGTGGAAAAGGTTTTTGCAAATTACTGCTAATACCAATGTGATGATCACTGAAAGAGACCATTTTTGAGAATCCTGTATAGTTTTTCGTGTTTATTTTGTAGATCTCTCTTTACCTCTTTTGCTTTTCAGGTTTGGTAGGGTTTTTATACGGTTTTAATTTTTGAATTTCACTTGCACAAGCTCAGCTACCTTACACAAGACTATCAGTCTTGATTTTAGGGAATGTCACCCTTTTTGTTTTACAACATACTGCTCTCTGTATTCTCATGCACCAATATTCTGCTGGCTGTGGGCATGAGTGCATGGAGTTGATCTTGGGGCAGGGAGGAACTACAAGTAATAAAGAATCTGACTTCTAATGACATTTTAAAAAAGAAAAGAAAATAGTTCTTTTTATTGCTAAGAATATTGCACAGAAGTGAGTATTTCTTTGGTAAATCATCCTTCACTTAGGCTTTGGTTTCTAAGATCACTTTCAAATCCAGAAATGAGTTCAGGCAAATTCCAGCTGAAGTGAAACACTCAGCTCTGGGAAAGGCTTTGAGTTTAATATAAAAAAAGCCTCTGAATTCTCTCTATTTCTAATTCTTACTCATTTTAGTTAAACTCTTGCTTTCTATCACAAAAAATAGACATAACCTTGAGAATCAGTACAGCTGTGTTACATGGGGAGCTTTAGCACCTATAGATTTTAATGTCCACAGGTCAAAAAAAGTGTAATAAAATATGTATTCTGGAAGATTTATTTTTTAAAATAGAATTAATAGGGACAACATGAAAGATAGTTGTAGAAAATCAGAACTGTTTTGTACTACTTGTGTTTGTTTAACATAAATATTTCAAAAATTATTTGGGATGCAAATTAAAAAATGCATCTCTTCCCTTAGTAGATAATAATGAATAATGAAGAATTAGAGCTATCTCCAAGTATTTCCAGAGTTCAGAGATATTTGAATTTGTGTTTTCTCTTATGTCCCTCTCTACTGAGACCATTCCATTTAATAAGAAATGAAATAGTGTGACAAATCTGCTGGAGTCTTTTATTACCTGCAGTCCCTATGGGCTTTATATTTTTTCTTGTTCCTTGCCCCCTCCCCATGCACTCAGTGGTCAGAATAGAAATACAGAAGCCATAATATGAAAATATAGATGTCCTACACTGAAATCTTTGTCCCAGCAGGTGTGTTTGCAGTGAGCACCCCAGGCTGCTGTCCGTGCTCCCCTCAGTGTGCTGAGGACTGACCTGCAACGTCCTCCTGCATGGATGCGGAAGAATCCCATTCCCTCTCTTTGTGCCAGGAGATCCTTCAGTATTTGCTGTGCCTGCAGCTGGATTTAGTGTAGATCCAGCTTTTGTCCACCCTTGCCTGCACATGAGAACCTGCATTTGTAGCTCACGTGAGCTCAGGGATGGGACTGACTGAACTGGAACACCATGTGAATGAGTGTGACAGCTACCAAACAAAATCTGCTGTCATAGCAAGCCCATTCTTTGCAGAGAGGTGCCTCTAGTTGCTTTCGGAGGGTGTTTTCCCAACCACAGCTCTGCTACTGTGGCATCTGCCACCTTCTATTGCTGTAGCTGGCAGGAATTCAAAGCAACCAGACCAATGGAGGGCTGGCGTTTCTGGCTCTGGATTTTAACCTGTGTTTGCCTACTGATCATAGTGGGTTCCCCCACGGTATTAAAGGACTTAGAGTCCATCTGCCATGAGGATGTTCCCAGTGTTGTTTCCTAAAGTCTTCTTGCAACAACAAAAATATCCACTGTGCTCCAAAGGCTCTCAGTCAAACCTGAGACTGATCTGACTTAAGGGAATTTTCTACCTGACCAAGGCCCAGGCTTCACGTCTTTCCATACAATGCTCTGCCCTAATGCTCACTGAAAGCTTGAAAGTGGCTGAAGGATTAGCTAATGGGTAATTTAAATGGGTCATTTCATAAGAGATGTGTATGGTAGGCAAGCTTGAAGCCTTGCTTAAACCCTGTGTCTCTTTGTGTCCTTGCCATATGTCTCTTGGCTACTTTTTCTGTTCTCATCTTCCACCCCATCAATTGCAGAGGTCTCTTTCTTTGTATTCCCAGTCTCAGCTAAAGCCCATTTTTGTCAATGGGAGTCATAGAACAGGCCTTCAAACAATGAATCTGCCCCACATGGAAACAGAGAAAAAAGATAAGGCTAGGGAAAAGAGCTTTATATATGGCTGGACATACACATGTATTTATTATTTCTTTTCTTATCTTTGTGTTTCTTTTTTAGATTGAAGGATCTAAAGGGTAGGAAATTTGTGTTAGCAAGCCTAGAAAAGTATATATAAAGGCTGCTAATGACAGGCATAGTTACTGCATACCCTTGACTTAATAATCCTCATTAGAGCTCGAAAAACAAACATATTATGCCTTAAACTGTAAGAATGTCTTCTAATGGAATTTGAGGAATTAAAACATGGAACCAAGGCTTATCAGCCTGTTGCTAGGAGAGCTGTGGCCTGTGTTTGCTTAGGGAATCATCATCAATAATCCCTTAATCTAATCGCAAAATATAGAAAGCTGCTGCACCAGACTGACCCTATTGGATGCAAGCAGTAAGCAACAGAAGAGAGTGACGGGGTTACCCAATAGCAGCTGTTGAGTTATGACTGTATCCAGGAGAAGGCCATGTGTGCAGACACCTTGGAAGCATATGAGGAAGTTTTTTGTCAACGAATGGACCAAATGGACCTCAACAGAATAACCAACCAAGTTGCAGTATTTTCCTGGGAACAGGAGAAACTAAAAGCATGAGAATGACCAAACACTGCTGGAAACAATATTGATCCTCTTTCTGAAAGTGACCCAAAGAGAGGGTACAGATGAAAAAGGGGGACACTTTTCCAAAATACTCTCTAGCCTCTGACACTTTGCTTCTTAGACCTAGACAGTCTGCAGTGGCATCTCCGAATTAACATCTCCTTTTTTGTTCATGAATTTATTCAGTTGCCTTTTGAAGCGACATAAAATCTTAAGATCCAAAGCATCACTTATTGAGGAATTTCATAATGTGTTTACAAGCTCAAATTGTGTTTAGCTTGGATCATTGTTTGTTAGTGTCATTAGATTATGTCTACTTCTTGTACTGGAAGAGACAGTGAACAAACATCCTTTATTTACTGTCTCTGAGCTTCTTGACACTTTGTAGAGTTACAAGTGCAATTTCAGATACCTTCCCAGTAGTATATGAACACAGGGAATACAAAGAATTTCTGTGAATCTTACTAAGTTTTGTTTCCATCTCTTTGAAAGACTTAAACATCAAATGGTGGAGCAATTTGAATTCATATTTGAAACAGTGTAAATGTGGATTCATTTTGGTGTGTGGATAACATGCATTGAGGTTTGTGTGAATGTGAAAGGAGAGGTAGGAGGCTGCAGTAGTAAATTGCTACTCAACCCATTGAACAGTTGACAATCTGTTTTGGTCAGCCACATCAGAGCCAAAAAGAACCTCCAAAACTTGCTGCACCAGTCAACAAACACATCTGATAACACCTCTTTGCTGATAAAGTCCTCTGAAGAACCATTCTGGCAGCAAAGCTGGAGACTTCATTTCTTTTCATATGTTGACAATCCAGAAAGGTGCGGGTTCTTTTTCAAGGTGAATGCATTGGCCCTGGGTCAAATCTCTCATAAATCACTGTCTAACTCTTGTATCTTTCATCCAGTGCCTAGGATGAGCATTGTGATTTACTGCTTGATTCAGAACTCGATACAAAGTCAATTGAAGTCAGGAGTTTGACATCAAGAAGTTCAGCCCCTAAGGCTATTTAAGCAGGATTTATTGAAGGAGGAACTTATGGACATGAACCCCCTGTTGCCTTTTTTTCACTATTTCTTATTTTGATCAATGTCTCTGTGTTTCCTCCTCCCATCCCACCTCTGGAATTCTGATCTCTACCATGACTCCAAAGTCTGCAAAGCACTCAGTGTCAAAGTTTTTCTTGTCCCACAGTCTGGCAGGAAATGCCCACAGGAACAGGTGGAGACAGTAGGGGATATTCTCCTTTTTCTGAAGCTGACTTGAGCTGAATCTGGACTGAGCAAGATCCAAGATTTCAACTTGTGTATTGTATCCTGGACAACTACATTTCTTCCCCAAGTCGAGGAACATTATAGCTGTTGTCTTTAATATCCATCCTTCTCCCCTCTGAGAGGTGATAAGGCCCACCCAGTCTCAGCCTACTACACCCTTTCCAGTTGCTGGGATAATTCAGGGTCTATTCTTCCATCTTGGCTCTGAGCCCAGACCCTACAAGCCTCTGGGCTATGAATAAGACCTCAACACTTCAGGGCCTTAGACAGCACCAAGAGGTCATCCCAAGAGGGACAGTCATAGCAATAAAGACTTGGCAGCCTTTGATGATGTTCTGGGATAAAACCAGACTGGTTTTCAAAGAACAGTCAGGATAAGTATGCTGAAAGGTTTTGTTACCATGAAGGGTTTGATGTCCTTCTCAGTGCCTTCAGCAACATCCTCAGCTTTCAGGGGACCCATGCATTTTGGTTCTACCAAAGGGTTGTGGTAGACTAGCATTCTTTCTTCTTCCAGGGTAGAAACGTGGATGGGTCTTTAGGAATCTGCTTGGACCTAATAGTCCTGGGCACCCCTGTTACACCATGAACGGTGAGCTTGTTTAGAAGGTGAGATCACTGCCATGCCACTCACCTGTGTGGGGTCTGAGATGTTTAATAAGGTCCCAGCCTCTCTGTCCTGCAAGAACTGCCAAAGTCTTTCTGCTCTACCAGGCTACCTGTTTTCCAGAAAGTTCTAGGAAAAGGACCTCTTGATGACCTCTGTTCAATGTGTCTGACATTGCCAATGGATTCAGAAGAGATTTCATGGAGGAAAAGTGGGAAAGGATCTGAGAAGAAGACAGATGGGTACACACACACATTGACTGATTGTCTCTTTTTCAGGAAATCATGGAAAGGTGTGACTAAGCAACACAAGAGCTTCCCTGGGCATCCCTCAAAGCCCTTTGGAGTGTGCACTACAGCCTCACCTGCTTGAGGATGAGAGGGAACAAACAGGGATAATATTGAGGTTCATCTGGCCCCACTGCTCAGCCCAGTCAATCCCTACCAACAGCGCTGCCTGCCGGGAGTGAGGATACTCCCACTCCTGGACACTGCCAGCCCGTTCGAGAAGCAGCAACCAACCCAGAGCCAGCTCTTCTCCTGCCCAATAGCGACCTCCATACAAATTAAAGTGGGTGGGACCCCCATTCCATCAGCCCCTGATGCGCTCGCTGGTCCATGGTGAAAGAAGGCAAGGAGAGCCAGGGTAGGGATGAGCCCTGGTGGCTTCTGTTCTGGCCATATGGTTACAGCAGTCCTGAATCTTGTCTAACAGTGATTTTCCTTAAATGCAATCCTTTAAGGTGTTAAATCTAGCTTTAACTTATTTGGCTGATCCAACTTAGATCAGATTATGTTTGTATTTATTGGGATTTATGGATGTATGATTGCCTCTGAGCCCATATGGACAGCTAATTTGTCAATTAGAGCAATGCTGATCATTGCAGAGGCATGGCAGAGGCTGTTAAGCACCATTATCGGTTTCAACCAGGTCTGACCTTGAGACACACATTTATTTTGTCTGACAACCTTTTATTCTCACTGCCGGATTACAGATGTGTAAATTGGGCTAAAACCTTGAATATTCATCTTAGGTACGTCAAAAAAAAAATCAGAACTTGTTGGAAATGAAGAATATGACAGGGAGAGCTGTTGAGCTGCATGCAGAGAATGGGACCTGCTTAGATCTTTCTTTGTATTGTACTTGTGGCACTGGTAGGATTTCAGACCAGCATGTCAGAATAGTGCCCTGGGAGTCTAATTAAAAACAATGGCCATTTTCCAAGCAGAAAGAGGTCAGCTCTGATTGCTAATTAAAGGCCATTATTCCTATTTTGTAGTAGCTAAAGCAAGGCAAATTTTCCCTTAAATCAGAGGTAAAGGGTATAGGCTGGTGATTTCAGTACCTGGCAGAAACAGTCAATACCTCCATGGTATTCCAGTGACAGATAGAAAGGCTGGGACAGTCCTGTCATTCTGGATAGTGAGAATACGCTGTTGGCTCAAGTCCAGCTTTTCATCCATGAGAATCCCCAAGTCCTTCTCAGCCAGACTGCTCTCAATGACTTCTTCTCCCAGTCCATACTCATGTCTGGGATTGCCCAGCACCCAGAGGCAACACCTTGCACTTGGACTTGCTGAACTGCATGAGGTTCACCTGGGCCCACTTCTCAAGTTTGTCCAAGTGTCCCTGGGTGACGTCCTGTCCTTCAGATGTGTCACCTGCACTGCTCAGCTTGGTGTCATCTGCAAACTGGCTGAGGGTGCACTCAATCCCACTGTCTGTGTCATCGTTAAAGATATTATAGAGCCCTGGACCCAAGACACAGCCCTGAGGGACACCACCCATCACCAGCCTCCACATGGACACAGAGCCATTGTCCTTAGTGATGCCATGCTGGCTCTCTCGAAAGATCAGTCTGACCTCAGGGATGTGTTAGAAGGCTGGGTGAGAGGCAAAGAAACTCTTGGTGAGAGGTCAACCCTGCTATTTTTCTGTCCCATCAAGCTGTTCAGATATAGCATGGTGAGCTGAGTTGCATATAAATGTGAATGTCAGATGTCTTTGGGCCAGCTGTTCTATGTAGGTTAAATGGGTACTTGGGGTTTCATCTCATCTAACTATTTAGAAATCTTGTGTTTAGGCACCTTCTGTGACTGTGGGATAGGGTATCTGTTTGGTGATAATGTCTGAGGAGATTGTGAGAAGAGGAATGAATCACCATCTGCAGCTTCTGAGCTCCCCAAGAATTGGGAAGAAACTTTGTCTACTGCCTTAAATGAAATGACTAAATTTTAAACAGCTACCATCAAGAGATATGAATGCTACTGTGGGTATGGGATGCAAATGTGGGGCTGGAGAGGGGAGCTAAGTGCTTCTTAACCAGCTTCCTTGCCTTCCTGTCAGGCTCCCATGACCACATTAGTCAGATACTTCATAAATCATGTGTCTGAAAGAGCAATTGTTCCACACACGTCTCAGTGATTCTGCACTCGTCACCTTGACCCTGGTGTTTTACAGAGAACAGAAATTATACCCACACCTGTTAAAGGACAAGACTAGCACCAAGGAATAGGAATGTTTTAGCAATATGCCCGCAGCATTATTGGTTGTAAGGGACCTCATCCTGTAGATGATTAAGAGGACTGAATTTGTCAATTTGCCGTCAATACTGAATTATTTCTATTACAGTCATCAAGTCTAGAATCTAAATCAAGAGAGATGTTGTTTGTTAGTTGTTTGTCTTCTCTAAGAACGTATTTATTTGGAGGGACCTTGTCAGTAGGAAATCATATCAGTTTTGCCAAACTGGTTAATAGTTTGAAAAAAAAAAGGAAGACAGGAACACTTCAATTAAGTCATTGACAACTGGCCATTGCTCTCAATGAAACTCTTTTGTTTCTCTCTGCCAGAGAAAGGAAAATTTCATAGATGCTTCTTTGCCTGGGGAGATCCATTGGCTAGAGTCCCATGGCATGAACACCTTGGGTGGAAAAATATCCCACAGTGGAAAAATTAAACTCTAAAAATAATAAGCATAAAAAATAGTAACTCTTCAGATTGAATAGTGTGGTTGTTTTTTTACCAAATGGGATGTGTAAACCCATTACGTAAAATGTCTTTCATCGCCCATATGTTTTCTAAACTAATCAGCTTTGAATCCTGCTAAATCGGAGATTGAGATAACAAATGAGGAGCTCAGCTCACTGGAAGAAAGGCAGCTTCTTTCTGTTGGGTATTAAAAAGAGTCAAAGGTCACATATTCCCCACGTAGATCACCCGAAAAAGAGATCATGACGATAACACCTATGCTTTTGTATGCTAAGTATTGCTGAAAGTGAAATTCATGTCAAACACAATTGAAGGGCAAAGTTTCAGATTAAAACTCACGTGATGGCTTTCTACAGAATGGAACATCATATTCTGAAAGAAAATTGTGGCTTCCCAATCATATTGTGGTGGTATTTACAAGGCAGGGATGAAGATGCTATTGG
The DNA here is from genome assembly GCA_013396655.1 of Campylorhamphus procurvoides. Taxonomy (NCBI): domain Eukaryota; kingdom Metazoa; phylum Chordata; class Aves; order Passeriformes; family Dendrocolaptidae; genus Campylorhamphus; species Campylorhamphus procurvoides. The sequence goes on along the minus strand of WBMV01002278.1, from coordinate 150,329 downwards.
CTGATGCTCCAAACCAACACAAACAACAGGCCTCTGACCAGCTTTCTCCTGGGCTGCGTTTGGGGTGTCCATTCTACTGGGAGTCACCAGGTACAAGGCATTGCTCCTTTCCATGCAAATCCATGAGGAGGATTTGGAGGGGAGATGGGGTGCAAGCAGTGCAAGATGGGCTGTCCTAGTACACCTTTCTTGGGGCAGATGCAAGTCAGCAGTGGTTAAGTATGAGTGGGATTGTTTGGAGAGGCATTTTTATAACTCTCACTTTTTGGTATGCTTTTGTCACCTTTCCACTGAAATTAAGCCAAACCTGACCTTCAAATACAGGTTCTACAAACAATATCTGCTCCTCCTGCAGATATGTGTAAAGTTTGCTGAACAAGAATAGATTTGGGGCTGTCTGACAGGGCAAGAAACTCTTCCTGGCATCATTATATGGGCTACTGATGAAGTGGGTACAGAAAACAACTGGGCTACTCCTCCAAAAGTCAGATGAAAGAGGCACTGAGGCCTCTACACTCACTGGCTTCATTAACACCTGCAGGAAATAATGTTATCCCTGAAACAGACCTGTGCAAGAGGATCCTGTTCATTCCAATAAAAAAACATCAGACATTATCTCCTTTCTAGCCCATGCTTTGTCCACTCACAAAATTTGTCAGCACATTTGATCTGAAATTTCAATTTCAAGTAACTTTTTATCACAATTTTTTCTCTCCCAAAATGTCTCTTTTAATGCCCCCTCACTTACCTTCTTTTTTTTCCTTTTCAAACCTGAAATACTTTCCCTCCTTTTTAAATTTTATTCTTACAGCAAAACCTTTGCTTCTTTGCCAGCTGTCAATTCCTCTAAAAAATGCAAGTGTAAGCACAAAATTTTAAGAAACTGCAAAAATTGTTGATTGAACAAGAGTTTTTACAGAGGACAGATCTATGTATTTTCAGAGGGCTGTCAAATTTATAGTGACAAGGGTTCTGGAAGGTCTTTCCATGAGCATTTGTATCTATCTGTGCCTACAATCAACAGATTGCTTGCCAGGAATTACAGAAAATCCAGCTAAGTTGCTATCTGATGTTTGCTGTCCTATTGCCCAGTGTTTATCAAATAATTAAAGCTTCAGTATTATTTTAGGAGCTGAGCTTGTGCACTTTGGTATTAGGTGCCAAGTCCTGTCTTGTCTTAGTTCCTCCAGATCTAAGTAAGAGCACCTCACCTGTGCTAAATTTGGGCTCCTCCATCCCAGAAAGCTGGAGTAAACGTATCCCTAATCCCACACTGTCTTTGCACAGGGTGGATGAGGAGCATGCATGGAGGTAGGGCTGTGCTCCAACTCCCTTGTTTTCTGAGAGTGTTGATACACCCACGTTGTTTTCTCGTCATTGGAAAATCATTGGTGGTTGAGTTCTCTGCTTTTCCCTTCTTGGTGGCACTGACTTTGCTTTTGTCCAGACCTGGATCCTGGAAAAACAGGCTGGAACAGGACTTTGTGAAAGGATGAAACCATTTTTTATTTCCTTGCACATCACGTCTCTACTTGCACAAGCTCATCTTTCCACTTGTGCCTCCTTCCCTGCAGATCACCCCAGTGCACAAAATCGGGCTTGGAAACACTGGACATAAAAACTGAACTGCCAGATTCAAATTATGGTTATTCCTAAATTTTGCATCAGAAATACACTTTTGATGATAAGTTTTCAAATAATTTTATCATAGTGGAACTGATTATGAAAATTAATTAGAAAAAGGGTAGCCTTTTGAATCAGCAATAAAAATAGCCTGCAAAAGAAAACAAAAAGTTCAAGGGGAAAGAAAAAAAAATAAAAGAAGAAATCAGAAAACATTTGTAGTTTGAACCAATACTAAAGATAAAAATTTCTTACTTTCTTTCATTTATTTTTTATTCTCGGAAAGCTTCACACTGGATGAAAAAGAGAGGGGTAAAAGGAAATTTTTGACATTTCACTTTTTGGGACTTTTCAATTATATGCAATAAACTGAGGAATAAAAGACAGAAAGAAATTCAGCCCACCAAGCTCTGTAACTAGTTTTAGACTTCAGAATAAAACCAAACTCAGAATATTTAGAAGCTTGTGTTAAGGCATCTTTTACTGGTGATGCTGTGAACCTTACTCTGTTTGGCTAATGAATTTTTAGTTTAGGGAAGGTCTGTTTTTAACTTTCCTACATCATCCTGTAAACAAGGTGATGAGATGAAGACAATAAATTTAAAAACAAGAAAAGATTTAGTTAGGACACCTAATTAGGATTTCTAATCAGGAGTCATCAAGACCTATAATTAGCAGGGTTGTTCAGACTCATTGCTTTCTCTTTAATGGCCATAGGACATCCAAATGGTTTTAAATTATGTACCATGGGCTCCTAATCAGTTTATTGAACATCATAAATTGTTAAAAGGAGTTAATAGCTTGTGTTTCTTGGTAGAAAGTGCTAATACTCGAGGCAGAGAACTCATCAAATGAACCTCGTTAGAGAGGGGAGGAGGGAGATTGCGTCTCAGTGTCTCATTTTGTTTTAGTAATTAGCTTTTACTGGATTATCCGATCCAAATCTTTATTCAGTTTACTCTGTCAAATCTAGTTTGCATTTTAAATGGAAAATTGACACGTAGAACAATTTGTCTCCTGACTGGGTTAGCGGGTCCAGCTGGCAGGAGGCTGCTTTGGTGAGGGGGTCATCACTGTGTGGGGGGACTGACGGGGTTCCCCAACAGTTGATGTCCTCCAGCTTTCACCCTCCTCCTCTGCCCCAGCAGCTGAAAGGCATCCGTGTGTGAAATTGCCACGAACTGGCCCCAGCTTAGCCCTGAGAGCAGTCAGGGACCAATGGCACAGGGAGCACACCAGCGTAGTCATTTGGGAGCAGATCAGCTCGTTCAGAGCAGTTTTTTGTCTCTCAGTACAAGCTGCTCTAGCAGAAATTATAAGAAAGCTCCCAAATGGACAATTACAAAAAATTCTCCCTACAGGGACAGTATTTCCTAAATTAATGGAAGGTCCCTGGTATGTGGGCATTAACATCCACCTTATTGGCTGTGACAAGATGCATTAAAATGCAGAGATTCCTGTGGTTTTTCTGGCTGTTGTTGTGGTTTCTGTGCATGTAGTTTTGGCTGACACAAGGTTTAAGGATTCAGTGCAAAACATTAGCTTCTAAATCTCATCATCATAAAGGTGCTGCTGTGAGTCCGGTTCAGTTGATTCAGCACCAAGGAATAGTTCTTCCCTAGAGTGGGAGGAAAATATCCAAGCAGAAGTTCCAGGTGTCAAATCAAAGCCTCCCATTGCCACCACAATGCACATTACATCACATAGTAGTGGTTCCAACTAATAACTGATTGACTAAAAGCTGGAGGACCAACCACAGCGTTATTTCAATTGTCAGGAGTCCATTTCTGGGACTGATGGGTTTTGCCTTTCTCTTCTAACATTGCATGACACCTTTATGACATTTGGGAAACCAGTGACTGACTTCCCAAGGCTAACTGTGTATGATGTGGAGGCTGATGCTGGAATGACCAAGGGCTGCAGTGCAAATTAATTGAGTTTACCTCCTCTGATTACTAACGTTATTTTTCACTTGTATGGAACAGGTCTGCAGCTGGGGAATGAGACCCTGTGACTCCAATGGACCAAATCCCCTGGTCCTCACCTGAGTGGGGATTGTCTTAATGCCCCTTCACAGAGTAGCAGCCACTTGGGGAGTTGGTGTCTCAGCCCTGGCTAGGACTCGGTGATACAACCAAAGTCACTTGGGGAAACCTCTGGCAGAGCAGGGACCCATGTCTTGCTTGTGGCTTATAATGCCACCTTCTCCCCCTGTGCTCCCTGCTTCCAGAGAGTAGCCCAGCTGCATTCTGCAGGAGACAAGTCCCTAGGTCAGACACTGCATCCTTGCCAGCTTTAGGGGAGGCTACAGAGCCACCTGGGAATGAGATTGCAGCAATACCATATCTCTTGCAAGTCCCTCTGAACCTATGGAACAAGACAAAAGAGATTCATCCCCCTCTTCCTGCTTGAGAAGAAGGGTTGGGAAAGTGAGTCTTTCCATGCTAATGTCACACAATTACTTCTTAACTGCCAAAACAAATGGCAAAAATGGGGAAAGTGACACCAAATCAAAAATGTCACAGGTGATCGATTCATGTCATCTACTGTCGCTGCAGCCAAGGCTGGCGAGAGAGACACAGTGATAACACAACACTAATATTATATTACAGCCTTCACGGCGCCGGATGCCAAGTGATGAATATGTGTCACTTTATGTGTCGCTCACTCTCCGGGCCTGGGCGGGCGAGCATGGAAAATGGAGTGTTCAGGATTAATGATATCGAAAATGATAGAGAGGAGATTGAAAATTCCTTCCTTTCTGAACCATGCAGATTGAAATGTACCTCAGAGCTATCTCTTGCTGCCCTCCTCCTCCACCCACTTTTTAAAGGTCTTTTCTGCAGCGTTTTGAAGAAGAAAGGAAAAAGGAAAAAAGAAGAGAAGAGAAGAGAAGAGAAGAGAAGAGAAGAGAAGAGAAGAGAAGAAAAGAAAAGAAAAGAAAAGAAAAGAAAAGAAAAGAAAAGAAAAGAAAAGAAAAGAAAAGAAAAGAAAAGAAAAGAAAAGAAAAGAAAAGAAAAGAAAAGAAAAGAAAAGAAAAGAGAACTTTTTATAAAGCGTGTTTGACTTGGAAATTTCTTCTTCTGCTCCTCAGTTAAAGACTTGATGTAGCCAGAAGGTTGTGGCTAGATGGAGGCCCTAGACTGATGTGTTATGATTAGCAAGTAATCTTACTGAGCACTCTCAATGAAAACCAGAGCATTCTAATGCTCATAACTTCAATTCTTCAGCCTTCAAAAATTACAGGCAAAAATCAGAGTCCCACACTGCTGGTAGTTTTCTGAATCTAATGAGAAAAACTGATAACTGAGAAGATGGATCACAGCTTTAGGGATGAAATGACCTGTCCAATGTCAGAGGCAGAGCTGAGCTGATACATGGCTCCTCCATTGATATTCACACACTGTTTATGCATCATGCTGCAAGGTGACCCATTCCCAGGGGCCCAGAGACTGCAGACACTTTGGTGGAGAAGGTTGCAGATGTGTATTTACATAGATGCAGGATTAGAGCCTGTCAGCCCATGGAGAGATGGTCTCATGCAGACATTCACCTTGTCCTGGTCCATGGCTGATGCTGGCTCTGTGAGCTGCAAGGCTATGTTGCAGTGCCTGGAGCTGTTGAATGAGGTGTTTGCTAGACTTGGCCAGAACCTGGTGAGATGTGGGGCCTGGAGGGAAGTTAACCAGGGACAATTTGCCCTCTGTGTCTGATGGTGGTTGCTTGTGATCATCCTGTTTTTGAGGAGTAAGGTTACCTCCTCATGGCTGTAGGCATACCAGTCCTGGAGTTTTGTTTTGAATTTATCCTGGATTTTGGCAAGGATGCCTCTAAGCTTTGCTGTAGAAGGTAAAGGAAGGAAAGAAAGTTTTTAATATCTTTTTTTTCTTATACTCTTTCCTTTAACTTTTTTTTTTGTTTTTTTTTTTTTTACTTCTCAGTTACTTTAATTGGGTCATCTCCCCAGGTGGAGTGCAGGGCTTATTCTTTCCTTCTAGCTACACGGGAAACCATCTACTGCCTTTCTGTGCCCTCACCTGATATTACACATGCTGCTTTTCCCATGGAGCTTGGAGTTTTCTGTCTTTGAGGTATGGATAAAAGGGACAGAGCCTGTTTTATTAAGCAACGAATGTTGCAAAATTAAACAGCCTTTTTTCCCCTTTCTTTCTGCTTAACCAATTACAACTCCTGAGGAAAGTGTTTCGCACAGAAAAGAGAATTAAAGCAAGTAACAGAAAGTTGAAATGGGATGCTAAATTTATTAGAGCATCATGTCAAAAAAATGCTAGGATGGCTTCCTGCCATTACTGCCAAACACCCGCCTGATTTTCTCATTAGCCTTTACCGAAGAATGAGCACTAATAGTGAATGATCTTAAGCACTCACAGCCATTAGTTTCATGCAGCAATAGACTGAGATTGGAGGAAGAAACCCAGAATCAACTGAGAGTACCTAATTAATTGGATTATAATTACATTTGGAAAGCTAAAAGGTAATAATCTGTTTGAATTATGATCATCGCTGACTCTTCAGGGACAGACTGTGCAGTGTGAATCACTTGTATGTGATCACCAGAGACACGGAGAATTAAATGACTGCAAATATTTTAAATAAGAACATGTGTTCACTAGTGGGAATATTGGCTGCCAGGCTTGGCTGGCATGAACATGTTTGCTTTGAGGTGGCAGTCACTGCTCTGTTGTACTCTAACTTTTTTAAAGGATACCTGAGCCAAAAATTTTGCCTTTGGTGTGGTTTCTCTCTGGAAGAAGGATCAATTACCAAAGACAAATGAAGGCCTGGAGATTAAAATTACATGTGGGTGCTTTCCTAAATTGTAGTTTAGAGGGGCCACACACTATCATTGGACACATATTTCTATCTGTCTTTCCTGACTCTTTTATCGCTTTACTGTTTCCATGAGCTCGCAGTGCTGACTTCTCCAGCCTTGAATATACTTTTTCTGCACAAATCCTTCTGATAAAAAAAAAATGTAAAATGGAACAGAAAGAAAAGAGGCATTTCAGAGATACAGAGCAACAACAAAAGCCTGTAGATTTCCAGCACAGAGTGACAGGGCAGTGGAAGTATTCGATCAGAGCCATAAATCTAATGAGATTGTAATGATATGCAAATTAATAGCACCATGAGCCAAATGGGTAAAGTTTCTTTATGGAGCATATTAAGAGGCATTTTGCCTAAGTGGAATGGTTGGGTGAACAATAAATGGTGAGCCACAATCTGCAAGTATTGGCTGACAACTGTAGTAAGATAAATAAAACCAGATGAAGACAAGTATTATTCCTCCATTTAAGAGGACAGATGCTGCAAAGGAAACAGTACTGCCCTCCTACAGAGGGAAACTGCAGCTATGCAGCCATCATGAAATACTAGGGATTTTTGATTGCTCTTATTCAAATTAATACTCACAGGAAACTTCTTGAAAACACAGTTTTGAGCCAGCATTTATATATACAGGGACGGACAAGAAAATATGGAACCTCAGGCCAAATTGTTTTCTAGTGTAAATTAGGCAGCCCCCATTAGGTCTACCAGTTTATGCTAGCTTTGGATCTGGATCCAAACTGTACCTGCCAGCATCTGACTCTTGATAAATATTGAGTGGTCTCACAATGACATTTTAATTATAGCATTATGGATTTCAGGAGAAGGGGGAGCGAAAGAAGAGAAAGCATTTATTTTTGGTTTTAAGCTTAAAGGAAGGGAAAAAAAACCCAACTAACAAAGGAAGAAAATAACAGCTCCCCAGATCCCACAGGGATTCAGTGGATATCAACTAAATCTCAGTTCTTATAATTTTCAATGGCTCCATCGAACTTTATTTTAACTTCTTTTCCATATGCACCTACTTTTCAGTTTTCACACAGGTTGACTTCAGATCTCTTAGCGCTGTCACCAGCCATGCCAATGACTTCTGTGCCCAAAGTGGTGATGGTGAAGTCTTGTATGCATATGGTAGAGGAGAATCACTCTTTTGGTCATTACATCATGCCTTTGTGAGGCCTGTCTAATCATTAGAATAAAAAAACAGTGTTTCAGGAGGGATTAGAAGTGGAGAACATGGAGTGGAGGAGAAATAGAAGGCAGTATGACTCCCTAGCCTGGTGGATAGAGCACCTTCCTAGTAGACACCAGTAGATGGTTCTTTGCCATTCCCTGGATATCACGCCAATATCACATTCAAAGATACTGGTAGGGAGAAAGAGCATGAATTAATAGCCAAGGCTGGTGTAACAGGAAAGTCTCACAAGGAAGCTTTCCACATTCACAGCCATGAAGCAAAGTCATGGCTTTGAGAGTGGCCAAACCAGCATCAACCAGCCACACAGAGCTGACTCAAATAAAGAGTGTCTGAGAGGATGCAATGGCTGGTAGGGACACCAGCTCTGCATCCCACTCCAGGCAAGCCTGTCTGCCTGCTAGAGGGTTGCATGGCTTACTGAGCTGGTTCTCCTCCTTATCAGGTGGCTGGATGCTCACCTCCAGACAGTAGGCTAACTTCTGGTTTTGTTTGACTATGCCAAGATAAATCCAAACTATTTAAGCAATACAGGCCTAGCGTATGAACCCATGAAAATCCTGTGTACAACAACTGCAGCTTAATACACAGTTTTTCCAAACTTTCCCTCCATCTGCCAATCTGGAAATGTTTCACCAAAGCCTCCAGGACCTCGGTCTTCTCTCAATGCAAAATCTTAGCATTTACCTGTGAGTCAGATTGTCCTGTAATCCAAGAAAGACAACGAGGCTAAAGTGTTTGAGAAATGTAGTTCAACAGATGCATGTCAATCTAGGAGTTAAGCAACCTGGTTTCTGCTCCTTGGTGCAATTTCTTTATAAAGTCTTTTCAGATCTATGGATGAAAAATAAGATTCATAGAAGCTAAAGCCAGAAGTGTTATAGCAGTGTAAATGTGGGTGCATGGCATTTCCCCTTTAGAGCTTACTAATAAAATAACTACCTCCATCTCTGGTCAAGTTTAATATCTGGCAAAATCCATTCTGTTCACCTCTATTTCACCATCTGGACTGCCCTGTCAATTATTAGCATTGTGCTCAATGGAGCTGCCACACAGCTCATTTTTGTGCTTACTAGCTTAGTAAATAAATGTGTCACACTAAACATCATGACTTCTAGGGGAGTTTGAAAATAAACGGACAAGCTAATAGGTGCAAAACTACATTAAAGCTACTGACCTCGTCCCTCACAGACTGCAAAGCTGGTTGTTCTGTGAGTGACAGAAGGAATGGAGCCTCTTCCTCTGCCCCTCCCCATCTGAATGTTGGAGTTCCCCCTACCCTGAACTCAGTCCCCGTGTCTCTAATGGTAGCCCTAAATCCTTTGTGTGTTGGCCCAGCACACAACTGCATGCTGCTAGTAGGTTATTTAGGAGATGTGTGTGGATTTGCCTGCAGGATGCTGCATCCTGCTGCTGAAGAGGATGCTGAGCAGAGCAGCTGAGAGCTGAACTCACTCTGGCTTTCTCTCAGCAGCACTGGCTAGCTTTTCTCTACAGTGTTTTTGCTTTACCAGAAATCTGTGCACAATGGTGTGGTCGTTGCACCATCAAAATGGCCAGGGGCATCAAAGAGAGGAAGTGATGGATGGACCAATACTGTGCTCATTCCATGGAGGCTGGAGCAAGGAGTCAAGTGGAAAGAGAGTCACTGCTCCATATCTTCTAAATAAATTCAAGGCAGGGCCAGTGGTGAAGATGGGGCTAATGGGTTTGGGGTTTGCTGTTGATTTTGATATTTTTTGTCAGATGGATGTATCAGTCTCTTAGCAGGGATACCCAGGCTGCCCCTGCAGTGCGTGGCCAACACAGTCTAGTTCAGTATCTGCAACTGTTGTATATATTTGTACAATATCAGCCAGGCTCATTGTGCTGTGCGCAATAGAGTCACCAAGGAATAAAAGAGTCAAAGCAGAAGCCCAGTATGCTCAGTGCTTTGCTGAAGTGGGTTTTGTTAACGAATATCTCCTATTTGGTCATCTCCAAAGAGAAGACTGAACCAGAAGACAAGCATGGGCTGTTGCACAAACATTTACACTGCCCAAAGCACCTTGCCTGTGGTTGGTCCCTGGTGCTCAAGGACAAGATGAGGTCTGACCCCATTCTTCTACTTCCTCTTTGGGAAGTGATAGGAATGAGGTCAGTCCCAGAGAGAGAAGCAAATCCAGTATACATTTGTACTACCCATTTATTCCTCCTTCCAGTCTTGGCTTGAGGCTGTTTAATCCTTCTCATGTACAATCCTTCCCAACATCTTCACTATGATACAGAAAATTCAAACAAATCGAGAAATGTCAAATGAGACTGGCTTGCAGATTGATGGGAGCCTATTTCTGAGCTCAGTTGAGATTGCTGAAGAAAACACCTCAGCACACAGGCAAAGTTAAAATTTGCATAATAAAGGATGTTATCTCTACCTGTGAGCCTCACCTTCTCTTTTTGCCTTCTTCACCAACACTCCACATTACACTCACACCCATGAAGGCAGCTATGGCAGCTTCATCTCTCAAAACCCAGAGATCTCCTTCACAGTTAAATCCTCATGTCCTCTTCACCCTTTTATGGCACCTGAGGTGGAGATCCCCCCATACAGATTTACTTCTCCATGCTGAGCCAGCATGAAGTCAATTCAGCACTAAGTGCAATGTTTCCCCCATATGTTCTTGCAGATAGAGCAATATTATCCTGTATTAGGGAAGTGGCTGACTATGTTGCTTGAAACATGCCAAAAGCCATAAGACTATATTGGTTTTCAGACCCCTGCTGTGTTGGCTTGGGCATTTTCTGTTTTCCTCTATCAGAGCACTCTGTTTTCGGCAGAGATGTCAGGACGCCAATGAGCCAATGAAAGAAATCTCCTTGGCATTTATCCTTTAGTATTTCTATGCTCTTAATCTTGGGCTGGGAAATCTAGTGCTGGAAAAGGGAAGCTAAAAGGGTGGCTGATTTTCTTTATTCTTTTCCTAAGAATATGTATGTGGTGTTTTTATGGACAGTGGCACTGATTGCAACTTAGATCTTGCACAATCAGTTAAAATGTCAGTGTGATGGGATCTCAGCTTGCATGTTTCTTGTACTTACTTTCAGCAGTGTGTGAAATGAGGGATGAATAAGAAAAAAATCAGACTTCCTCAGCAAATCATTCGCCAATAGGGAATATTCTGAATAAGCCAGATCTGGCCCTTGTTTGTGCTGAAATAACTCCAGGGTAATGTCCTGACATCAGTGGAGTGATTCCAACTTCAAAGTCATGTAACAAGCATCTCAGTCAAGCTGGGGAGCCAACTGCCTCAGAGTGGAGTTAGGTAACTGCCACATTGAGACTTTTTGCAGGAAGGTCTGGAGCATCACCAGAGCTGGATACTACAACCCATAAGACCCCTCACAGGAGTGACGTGGGCTGTCCAGGGTAGACTGCTGGGCTTACTGGCCTGCTGAAAGAGAACAAAATAGAACTCAAGACTGGGATGTGGACTCTAACAAGGTCTTGAATAATCCATCCAGCCATGAACCCCTCAAAGTCTCAAAGGAGATTATATTCTGCAGACAGCAATCTTCCTTCTTCCAGCAAGACCATCCAGCTTAGGGTCCTGCCCAGAAACTTGACATTCACAGCAGGGATCCAGTTCAAGTGTTCCCAGCAGGTTCTCCATCTCTCTGGCTCCTACCATTCATGTCCAGCTAATTAGTTCCACTAATAGGTAATACTTTCTTTAAACCCACCCTATTTTACAGGGCTGGGTTTATTCTCCATAAGTTGCAACACGCAGCTCTTCCTTCCAGAGCTGACTTTAGCAGTCCAGTCCGCAGGAGCCGCCTAAGGACCTGTGCACACCAAACACATACAGCAGCTGCCACCCGCTCCTCATGGGACCCTCATCACCTGCATTTACTCCGAGGATCAGCCAATTCCCCCAGGCATTTCGATCAGCAGTTCGCAGCACTGCATGACTTCTGCTCTGGCCCACAATAGTTGCTATGAGAACATGGCCCAAAGAAAACAAAAGAAGGAGCCTTATCTGTCAGACTTTTTCTCCCTTTGCAACCATGGTATTACTTTTTTTCTTTTAAAATTTCATTTTGCATTTCTATTGACCTATAACTGTGTCTGGATCAAAACCCAACATTTTACTCCAGTGAGGGGATTGGTTCCCAGAAACTACGTAACTTTTGTACAATCACCCACCTGTCCCCTTCTTCTAAATTTTCCCAACCTACTGGACTTCATCTTTTCCACAATGTGAAAGTGTTTATTTTCCCCATTCTTATTGCTCTCACTGGGTTTGAGGGCTAGGCACAAAAGCTTGTAAGCGCTGCCTCCCACCTGAGATGAAGCTTCAACAAACATCTAACATGTTCTATCAGAACATGCAGCTGCTCTTTGTTCTATTTATTTCTCCCAATTCCACCCTTTTTTTGTCATTCACAAACAAAAACATACACACAAAATCCCATCCTTCAGCATGCCAGCTCCTGAACACTGGAAACCTTAGGTGAGATGCTGGGACAAAAAGTCAAATTACTTGTCTCCTTTATGTGCCCTCAAGAGAGGAGATGGGATTGGGAAGGACCATCCCAAAGGGTGAAATGCAAAGGAAGGTGTTAAAAGGAAAAAAAAAAAAGAAGGGGAAAAATATAAAGAAGAAGAAAATAAGTCTTCTTGGTGGTACACAAATGGAGTTGTAGCTAGGTATCATTTGCTGAGGAAATTGCATTTCTATTTGGGAATAAATGAGTGTAAAACTTGTTTGAGGCCCAGGTAATAATAGAACAGGGGAGGAGGAAATTGAAATTTATGACTTTGCAAATGACTTCTGTAGAAAAGAGCGACACACTAAGAGATGTGTTTTTATCCCCCCCGCCCCTCCTTCCCTCTCTCCTTGTTTTCTCTTCTTCCCGCACATGAGGAGGACAGGTCTGCAATAAAACAGGTCTAAGCTCTGCCGGCCCGGAGATGCTGCAGGGGGGAGGTGGAGGGGGGAGCGGGGGCGAGGGGACATTAGCACTTGCTGTAACATTGTCAGTGCCGATGTAAATGGACGTGCTACATAGTCAACAAGACACACTTGGCTGCCTGCAAGTGGGAAGTACTTAAATCTTGGCACTGATAAATGAAATATTTTTAAGGGAGCTAATCAGTGAAAATGGGGTTTCATCAGGCACTGACATGTCTCGCTTGCTTCAGCGAGTCCAAGAGAGAAAAATGATTGTGTGGTGCGGGCCGGAGCGAGCCGGGGATGGGGAGCGAGGGGAAGGGGGGCGAGAGGCGGCGGATGAGGATGCTCGCGGGGCACACGCCATGGGGACCGGGGCCAGTGGCAACCCCTCCTCCGTGCACCCCTGGTCCCTGCCAGCCCCCCGGGGCGCCCACCCCGCGCTCCACACCAGCTCCGCTTCGCCCAGGCATGATGGATGGCCTGGCACAGAACGGGCTCCGTGCAAATCCCCAATCTGCAGCCTGCTGGGCTCAGTTGGATCAGCAGCAGGCTAGCTGGTATTTCTGGATAAACACTAATAAATCTTCCTTTTCTTCGTGGCAAGTGGTGCTTCCTCTGCCTCTCCAGTCCCCCCCAGCCCCCCCATCTTTCCTCCTCTCGCACTGGTGCAAGGGGAAAAGGAGGAGAGGTGAATTCAGGATGCAGGGAGCTTGGTGGGGATGGAAGCCAAGCCCTTAGATGGACAGAGATCTGGCCGGGGAAAACCCCTGGACTATGGGTTTGCAAAGCCTCCCACCAGCCCTGCCATGTTCGGTTCTGCTGCTGCCCAGTGCATGAGTGGGGACTCAGTTTCACCTCTCTGAAGTCACTATGGTCAACCATTTCCCAAACTCTGGATGAGCTGTGGGTGCAAAGGGGTTCCCGGGAGTTTGGGTTTGGCCCTTAATCTCTGGGGAGGGATGGGGAACATGGTACGGGACATTGTGTTCAGCATTTTCAGCTCAGAGCTCCACACTGGCTCTTGTCTTTGGTTCCATGAGTGTGCTGGGTCTAGATCAGAGCCACATACCAGGATTTGTTCTCATCTGAAAGGAAAGGTCTGTGCATGCAAAAATTATAACTGGAATAAATTGTTTCAGCAGACTAGCAGAGGGAAGAAATACATAAATTGAAAGATGAAGGAAAAAAAAGAAAGAAAGCCTGGTGCTTACATCCTTTAGTCATAAAGGTTCAAAGAAGGATTCCCTGAGTAATCAGGAAATGAAAATGTCCTTCAATTACGGAGCATTTTAAGACATGATTATTTCATGTGCATGCTATTAAGAAAATGACAGTGGAAAATTCATCATGAAATAAATTAATACTTAAACATTTTTGAAAGGTTCCCTGGTGTATTCTTACCCTCCTCCCCTTCTGACACAATAATGTGTTGTTTCTAAAGAAAATTTTATTGGACTATAGATGATAAAATACACAATGAAAAATACATTTGGAAAACAAATTCATAACTACTTTTTTTTTTTTTAAAGAAGGCAGCTTAGCTGAAAATACTCAAAAAACAGAAGGACAATTTATTATTTTCTGCTAGTGGAAAAGAGACTTTTTTTCCTTCATAAAGTCAGCCTTGTGGGTGTTTGAATAATGGCCTCCCAAATTTGCACAAACACAACAATTTTGGCTATATTTAGTTTTTTTAATTCTACATCTCTCCACCCTGCCAATGCAGTGTACGCTACATGTCACATTACAGCATGAATTTATGGCCACCATGGCAAAAGCTGATGCTCACTGAAAAATGCAGCTATCTATAAAAAGTGTTGGATTTGATCTGATTACAGGTGAATTGGTGCTGGGGAGAGATACAGCAATGTGACATCACACATCTGACCTCCCCCAAACATGTCTGTTCCAGAGTCTGCCAGAGCCAATACTTTTTTTTTTCATTTTTCATGGATTTCAATGTAATTTGGCTTAGGAGGTGCCTTGTGAGAGCCACATGGTATTACACATACTTACCTCTCTGCTGAGCCTTGCTGGGATGGTTGGAGATTGCTGTACCCAAATGTTCACCCCAGCCAGCACCAGAATGACATCTGTACCCACGCACCAGACCACCAGCCAGCTCAGAGCCTGGTGTCTGGTCCAAGCCAGCAAAATAAGCTTGTGTTGAGGTTCAGAAGATTTAAGTCAAGGTGGGAACCTCATGGAGGCTCTGTACACAAGCCACAAAGAAACTGAAGTTGCAACCTGAAGCCAGAGAATGGGGTTTATGCAGAAGGCTCAACTGTGCAACCTGCCCTTGCTGGTCCTCAGTGCAAATGGGATGCTCTGGCCTTGTGGGTGCAGCCGGCAGGGCACGATGAGATTTGCTCCTGTAATGGGAGTATCACTTTTGGGAGACCCTGTCAAAGATAAAGGCAGGGCCAGACAAATTCTTGGGACATGAGGAAAGTGTTTGAGGACTCCCAGGAAATACGAACTTCTCCTATATGAACTTCTCCCTGACACCCCAGCAGCGCGCCCAGTCCTACACAGCCAGGATATGTTTTTGTAGGACAGAATGCAAGACCCTGTCTTGAATTTTACCTTAGTGGGTAGGCAGCTGAAAATACAAAACTGTACAAATCCAGCAGTGAAATAAATACTGCTGCCCAGACCTGCTCCTGCTTAGAGCAAGCGGGTGGAGGGATCACCTTACTTTGAACAGACAAGTACCTCTGTTGGACTTGAAGGGAGTCAGACTCAATCCTTATGGGTCCCTTCCAACTTGAGATATTTGATGATTCTATGATTACAAGCCTGTTCTGCTGCTGTGATTTTGTATTTGACCCACATTACATGGCTGTGGAGTATCTATTTCTCTGTTCTATGGCTCATGTTTGGAGGAAGGACCATAATTCATGAGGGGTGCCTGCCTAGATAACTCACAAGTGGGATATACATGGCTGTCTCTTACTAAACTACATTTTGCTGGTAACATGTATTATATTTGTACCATGCCAGAGGGGGTATCTGCAGGTCTAAAAATGTTGGTTATAACAGCTACTCATGCTATTAGTATAGTTGTAGATATTATATGATTTATTGATGTGTTTTTATTTCCCACTGGTATGGTATAAATATATTTATTTCACAAAAGTGGCCAATAAATTTCCCTTATGAATCCTGTTATCTGCACCATTAACCATTGATCATTTTTATGAGGTCACAACTTAAGGTGTACATGAATTTACACCTTAATTTGTGACCCTTTCCAAAATAATACATAGCCACTTCTGAACTATTCACCTCACAAGAGGCACTGCTCAATTTTGCTGCTTCCTACTGCACTCAATATTTGTTTCTCATCAGATAGTGTCCATGCATCATGTACCATTCAACTGTTTCATCCTCTCAACACACAGAGAAAAGTGGATAAAACATTAATGAGATGAAACTTTCCTGTACTCAGTTCGTTCTTTATGGCACTCTGGAATTCAAGATGACAGAACAAGCTAACAAAACAACAATGACTAACTCAAAGACACACTTTAGTCTTCCTGCTATAAGGACCAGATTTCCTAACAACATCCAAAGAACAATAGGAATGCCAGAAATGCAGATGTTCCCAAGTAACCTTCTCTATTTTCTCACTTTTCATTGTCTTATAAAACAATCTAAGATGTTGGGCAGTCTGAGAACAATTCTTTCCTTGTGTCTTTCATCAGTTTCCCTTTGATTTGTAAAAAGCATTGAAGCCAGGAGCATCGCATCTTTATTTGTTATCAGATTCCCACGTGCTCATGTTTTAGAGTGAGGGGTGCAGTTCAAAGCCCTGGGCTAGGTGCAATATTCCCCTGTTCTGCTGGTGACCTTCTCCACTGGCCTTCTCTTCCTCCACTTCTTCACAGGGTGACATAGCACTTCATACACACTTAGTGGCTGTCTCCAACTGTTTGATTTTCAGGTCAGCTCTTCAACTCTGATCTGCCATTGGTGGGTCTCGGTTGTTCACTCCCCTCTCTGGGAGTGCCTAGACACAGCATTTGGGATGTTTTCCAGCTGCCACATGCCAGGTATGGCTAAAGTAGTACTCCCTGTCTCACCTCCAGAGCCAAGCTCTCAGCAAGGTCCTTTTGCAGCTACAGACAATGACTCTTTCTTTGTAGGTCAAGAAAATCTGTTCCTCCTTCCTTCCTTTTATTTAACCCCTCCTCCTCCCTGGAGCTGTGCTTGTTGATCCGTGCCCAGCTATCCCCTTGCCTTGAAGCATGTCCATTTTGTCTCTAGTCAGTCCCTCTTCATCTCTTTCATGTTAGCTGAACAAGCTCTCACATAGTCTTGGCAAGTCCATCTCATCTATCAGAACTTGCCTGGAGAGAATATTTAAATTGTTTGTTTGGCAAGGCTGTGGGCACTGTACTAACAAGCAATCCCAAATAAGCTCCAGAGTTCAAGCATGTTCCTGGAGTTGAACACTGGTGATCCTGTACACACCTTTTGTGATAGGCAGCTGTGCAAAGTAGATGTTTATAGATCTGCCAGGCACAGTGTCCTCAAGCAGTGGAAATGCAGCCCTTACTGGCCGGGGTTTAAGAGGTGACAGCTTCAGATCCTGCCTCCACTATCTGTTGCCCCCTTTTCAGCCAGCCTGTTTGCCCAGGTCCCATTTGGTGCACAACTTGGCCATGGATATTTCATCAAACACTGCAGCAAAGTGTGTGACATTCTTCCACCACCAATGGACATGGCGCACAAGATGTTGCTCCATGTCATGTGTCACTGTCAGAGAGGAAATATAGGAAAGTTTTCATATCCCATAGGTCCTGACTGTAATGCCAAGTGATCAGGAGTCCCACAACCCTTTGAAACCCTTTGAAAGGTGTGGGAGAACCTGAAAACCTTTGAGGGCAAATGTGTGCTGCAGCAGAGAAATTAGTCCTGGGTTTTAAACAACAGGTACAGCATGAGTCAGAGCCCTCCTTCCCCATGCCCCCTCCATAGCTCTCTTCTCACAAGGAGTTTGGCTGCACAGACTTTTTATTTGCACACAGTTGTCCTTAAAAATAATAAGTGACTATTTGCCTGTTCAAAGCCAGAAACAAGTTGACCAATTGCTGCTGTGTTTTACTTCAGGGTATCCATCTAAAGGCAGAGAGAGAGAATCAGTCTATAATGGTTTGCCTGGCTTGAAAACTCCATTTTGGGCCATGGAGAGTCATATTTCAGAGAGTATTGATCACAGTGCAGTTTGTGTTTCCTCACGTCCATGATCCTGTTTGCAGCCCTGTAAAATAATAACAGTACTCATGTCAGTAAGGTAATTACCATTGATCTAACACACTGTGACAAATTTTTCAGTCATGCCACTTGATTCATACTTAAAGTTATGGCACTGCTGACTGCTCCTTAAATAATTGAAGGATGCCTTTTGTAAATCAGCACAGTCTTGCCAAAAAGTGGCAGTTTCTTCTTTGTTCCAGGCCTTGTTTCTTAGCTTCATCAGGGATTTTGAAATTAAACAGACAGCTTTCCACAGCCCACATAGTTTGCACTTGGAGCAAATATCATCTGAGCTGGCAAATCACTTATGACACCTTTGTTCAAGGAAAGTGGAAAAAAATATGAAAAAGGTTAAACTACAGGGAAGATCAGGGTCTCTGTGATTGGGGGTGCAGGAGGGGATACTGCTAGCAGGTGGTAACAACAAGAGAGACAAAGCCAAATTTGGTTCATTCAAAGTACCCACAAAAGCACTCGTCATCCTATTGTGGATGGGATTACCAAAGTCCAAAGAAGAACAGTAAGCAGGGCCGTGTCAGCAATGAAGACAGTTCTGGTTTCCTGCTCCTGGATCCACTGACCGCCCATGCAGGAGATCTTTGCAGCCTGTCTTCTGAGGAAACTGGTTAAGGGTCTGCACCTCCACTACACCAACCTCCAACATGCTGAGGGGGGCACCATGACTTCATGGTCTGGGCTCTCCAGGCTGGTGCCCCCAGTAAACATTTGAGTCTTTGACCTGCTTGTAATATGAACTTCTGGCTCTTGAGCTACCTTTGGGAGACAGTAGCACTACTAGGCAAGTAATCAAAGAGAGTATGGTTCCGGGTGGTGGGACCCACTGGCAGCTAACCATAACCCAGCTTTTCCCCTGGTGAAGAGTGGACACTCTTCAAGGTGAGCTTGGATCAGCTCACTACAGTTTTCATCAAATCATCCTCCTTGGTTGTCAAGGAAGCCTTGGAATTAGTTTAAATGGGACATCAAACACCATGAAGCATTTCTCATTGACAGTGATGCATAGATGTTTACTTTGGCTCTGAAGAACCTTCTGGAAGAGCCTCTCTCATTTTCAAAAAAAGTATGAAGACCATATAGGGAGATGACTTAGTTGATTTCCAAAAGTATTCTTCAGCAGAGCAATCCATAATAGACAAATGGGCCTGTGGAACAGTCAATGAAACCTCCATCTTCCAAGTCCCAGCAGACTGTCCCTAGCTACTGGACACTTTCTTCTCAGCTGTCCTATTTAGAGATCCTCCTTTGCAGTGGATAGAGAGAGGACTTTGCAGTTGACACAGGGGTTTGCAGCTCAGGTTCAAAAACAAACAAGGGAAGACTGAACTGTACCTCTGTCACAGCCACAGCTCAACCACTGCTCCCTTTGTTCCTTTTGATTAACAAGAAATTCGTGACTGTGAGGTGGTGAGGCACTGGCACAGACTTCCCAGAGAAGCTGTGGATGCCCCATCCCTGAGGTGTTCAAAGCCCACGTGGATGGGGCTCTGAGCAACCTGGTCTAATGGAAAGTGTCTCTGCCCACGGCAAGGGGGATGGAACTAGGTGATCTTTAAGGTTCTTTCCAACCCAAACCATTCTATGATTCTATGAGCCTTGGTGCATTCTATGAGTGCTTTCAGAGGATTCCTATGTTCAGGGAGTGTGCAAATCTGCAGTGGCAATCATGGCATTATAACCTTTGGAGAACAAATTGAATGAGCTGTCCTTCAAGAGAGCCTCAAACCTGCCCCTTCAGCATTGTTGGGACACACAAAGCAATGGCTCTGGCTTTGATCCACTCTGCTACCTGTTAAGTGTCCTCTTTTGTGGGCATTCTTGTACCTGCTTGAGATGAGGCCAGAACAAACAGAAAGCACCTTAAAGGAGCTTACTAAATAAGTCTAGGATTGAGCAAACAGCATATTCGAGGGGTCAAATTTAATTCCTTCCTTCCTTTCTAATCCTATTCAGATTAGAGGCCAAGGTAGATTTGTGGGAGCTAGGACTCCTCAGCTAATGCTGTTTTTGCACTTAACCTGCAATTTACCTGTCAGTAACAAATACATAAAAGGCCAGCTAAGCTCCTCAAACTTCCAAACAATTTACCACACCATCAGATGGGCTCTTTAGCATCCAAGAGCACAAACAATCTGTTCACATCTAAGAAAAACATCTGCTGCCTAAAAAATCCTCCTCAAAAATGCGTCTGGTGAAATAAATGTGCATATTTAAAGGAACGGCATGTTTTAAGTCAATCAAACCCCTCAAAAATAATAATAAAATGCCTTCCAAAGAGACTACTTGCCAATGATGTATTGGCTTGGTTAAGAAGGGCTGTGTTTTCAGAGCCTCCTAAATTCCTCAACTCAAGTGCTGAGTGGAGGTTTATTAAGTGACCTGTCTGGATGTATATCAGCCTTGTCCCTAGTGGGGGTCCTATGTTAAATTCCATCATTAAAACCTATTACTGAGCTATCAAAACCTGCTGTAATTCCATCTAATGACCTCATTTCCCTAAGCATAACTCAACGCAAGGTTTGCTGATGCGGTGTTACCTCTTGGTGGGCCAGAGTCCCTCAGCAGAACAGGGGGTGGGGGGGAAGAGAGGGAGAAATCAATGTCTGTGGAGATGACAAGGCACACAGCCAGTAACTGGGGACCAAGAAACTATCCAATATCCCATTTCCTATCCAGTCTATTAGCAGCTGAAGTCAGCCAGGGCTCTGGGTTTGATTGAAGGCTTAGCTGAGACCAGATAGAGGAGGAGAAGCCCAGGCAACATGGCCACAAGGAGAGGCTCCTTTCCAGCAAGCTGGAATCACTCTTAAAAATCAGTGTGCATAAAAATGGATTATCGCATTAAAAGTTCAAAATGTTCTTTTTATTTCATTTAAATTTTTTTTCTCAGGGCGGACACAAGGAAAAAAGGAAAAAAAAAAAGCCTTTCCTTTCTCCCCCCTCAATCCCCCTTCCACACACACCTCTACTTGCCATGAAATCATTTCGTAAATACAAAAAAGGCCCCTCAGGCTATTGGTGCCCAGACACTCATTTTTAGAGTGGATAATTGACTCCTTTCAGTTGATAATTCATAGCTTGCATATGCCAGCTAATACATCAGTGCCCAGAGACTCAGCGAGAGCCCCAAGCACAAATGCGAGAGGGGGAAAGGAAAAGAAAAAAAAGGAAAAAAGAAAAAAAAGAAATATTTCAGATGATAGATGAGTGCATTACGGCTTTATGAATGAATTATGTCCTGCAAATACCTTGAGCAGGAGAGACTGTTGGCCTGTATCTATACTAATCTGGAAGGAATTATGACGATTTTCACATTAAAAAGGGAAAAGGGAAAGAATTAATTGAGCAATTGGGCCATTAAAAATGTATGTCAGCATGTTCTGTATGTCCATTTTCCAATTTGTCATACACTAGGAAGCTTCCTCCCAGGGTGACTGCCATTTTTCTTCTCTTTCTTATGTTTGATCTATTTTTTTATTTATTGTGGGTTCCTGTCAAACAAAACCAGATCAAGATCATTTTGACAAGAAAAAGTCTGGGTATTTTTTGCAGGGAGAAGTTGTCTTTGTGATCCCTGTGAAAAAATAGGGATGAGGGGACCCTAAAGAATTTCTTCTTCGCATCCCACAGCTCCCACAGTCAGTATTTCCAACTTAACATAAAGGTATTATTTCACGCTGTTCATAGATTTTTATTCCTTTTCCATCTGAGAAAGTTTGAGATGAAGGTTGGCTGTAGGTGGGCAGATGAAGTAGAGGTTTTGTTTAAAAATTCGTAGTTTGCTAATGCTGGCTCATCTAAAAGCACTAAGGGTAAGTGCCAGTGCATGCAAACACCTGCTCTGCTCACATGTGTGAAATTCCACACACCACTGCTTGAAAAATTCACTGACACCGACGATGAATCGCCCAGCTCTGCCATTTAGCTGTGGATCATACCCATTGTTGGCCAAAACTGTATTCTGAATGGTTATAATGTCTGTATTCCACATAAGTACCCTGTGGAAAGTGTTAATTATTTTCAGATCTGAGAAATAATTCAGTAGATTAAAAATATTTGCCAGTGGGAAAATATTTTCAGAATAACAGCAATGTTTGGAACTGTTTTCAACTCTATAATTAGTAGGGTTGTTTAAATAGCTGAAATAAGAACAAAATAATTTTTTTTCTGCTTTTTAATGCATAACATATTCCATTATATTGTCTCAAAATTTTAGTACCCTTAAAAAACAAACCTTAGAGGCTAGCAAAAAAAAAAAATAAAAATCAGCAATTCAATGTAAAAAAAAAATCCTGTTTAAGACCTGCCACAAAATTTCAAGCAGCCTGACCATCATATATTGTTTAACCTGTGCCTTCAATTCTATAATCCAGGAATTAAGCTTCACCTGAACTTCCTCTAATACAATTAGCGTGGTGTGTTTACTGAAACATAATGCCTTTACAGAATAATGTTTTATGCTGCAAAGCATATCTAATCTCTTCATGCAAGCCACTCTACGGCAAATCATTTTATAATATGCAGAAAATTTTTTATGTTGTTTATGTTCTCAAGTTTATGGGGTCTTTAATTGATTGTAAGCTGCTCTTTAAGTACTTAAAGACATTTTTTAAATCCTATTAATTTTTCTTGTCTTTGGGATTTTTTTTTCAGACTTGTTAAATATTTGTTCATGCGATGGCTGCAACATGAGAGTGCTGGAGGAGAATTTCAGCAACTTACTGTGTTTATATTTAGGACCTTTATGCAGGATATGTAAGTTTATTGTCTTACTTGAGGTGCAGCAGGCCCCTAAATTCCCCTTAATGACCATGTACATGGGACTGGAAATTTTGCTGTGAATTTTATTTAGTTATTCTCTCCTCTTGTACACAATGAAGAGGTAAGCACATCTCAGTGTAAATGTCACCCTCCTGGATATCAGAACTTTTTCAGCAGCTGCTCTGCTGTACAGAAGCTTTTGGGAGGTCTTAAACAACCCCCGTGAGAAGACAGATGTATATAAAAAGGATGTGAAACACATTTCTGTCTCTGCAAATCTTTCTGAGCTTTTAAAGATACCTGTGTTCCCCAAGCCTCCACAATTTTATACGGGGGTAAAAAGCAGGGACACCCACTGAGCAGTACCCAGCAGTCCTGTGCTCAGGGTGCTGTGACAAAAATGTCACCAGCTCTTGGAGCCACCTGACAAGGTGCCTGGTGCTCTTGGGCAGCCCCCAAACACAGTTATTCTATTCCTTGCACTCAGGTGGGAGCCCTCTTCTCCATCAAGGGTGGTCTTGGAGAGCATGTATCCCTGTGAATAGTTTTGTATTCAGCAAAATGGTTCTTTTCCTCCAAAAAACAGCCACAGCATTTTGACAATAAATCAAGGCTCAGAAAGAAATCAGGAGGCAAAATCCCCCCGACCTTGCCTAGGGCAACAGGCTTACCATTGTGGCTGAATGTGAGATTTGGAATCCTACACAGATCCAACCTGGAGGGAACCATCTGAATGACTGCTGGGAGAGACATGACAATTCTTATCCCTCTGGGTGCCCTCCAGCATCATTCAGTCCAGCTTGGAGAGCTGAACTGCTCTAGGGAGGTGAGGCTGAGTCACATGGCAGAGGGCCAAAGGTGTAGGGTGCTGGACAGGGTCCCAAAGGGACCTGGTGGGTTTGCTCCAGGTGTTGTGTAGGTGTCAAATCCTGCACTCTGCTTTGAGAGGCTTGAGCCCTCCTGGGACAATGGGCTACAGCATGGGGTCAGCAATGAGCCAGAGATCTATTGCCTTCTACACACATTGTCTGGCTCGTCTTGTCCTGACTGCTCCTGGCCTGCAGCATGGAACGAATTTCATGGTGGCTTTTGCCCAAAATGGGGAAAATACCCTATAGTATTCACTTCTTACTTCTGGGGATCTTAATTTTCTAAAAACTGCATATCAGAAATGAATCACACAGTGGGACATCTCCACATAGTACCACTGAAGAGCTCTGAGGCCCATTGCAGCACAGAATTTTTGGCCAGTCACCTCACCTTTCCATGCCTCCATCCCCCAGCCTAAAGATGCAGGAATATGCTGCCCTCCCCACAAAACCTCTCTGAGCTGTGGATGCCTTCTTGCTCTGGCTCTGCTGAGTGAATTAACCCAGCAGGCCCTTCCACACCATGGCAACTGAACATAGTTCACCCAAAAACCAGCACATCAGTCTTGCTGATTGCACATGCCTTCTTCTGGAAACACACATCTCAGTAAAGGATTAATGACAGCCAGAATCCCATTAAGAAAGAAACACAAGTTCCCCAGCTTACTTAATATCAGGTTTCTTGCACCTGGGTCACTGGAGTAGGACATAACCTGCAGAATATAAAATGTCCTGTTATTGCCTT
Organism: Campylorhamphus procurvoides; assembly: GCA_013396655.1. NCBI lineage: Eukaryota > Metazoa > Chordata > Aves > Passeriformes > Dendrocolaptidae > Campylorhamphus > Campylorhamphus procurvoides. The sequence continues at coordinate 126,074 of WBMV01002278.1, read as the reverse complement.
TGCCACTGACATGCTTAGAGAGGTGTTGTGAAGAACAGACATCTATAATCCAGCCTCCCTCAGACATGCTAAGGCACGCACAGACCTGAAGGTTGTACATAACCTTTGCAGCAAGGTTGCTGGTATGTTCTGCCTATGATTTAGCAGCTCATGTTTCAGATGGAGATACAGAAATATGGGGTTTTTCCTTGATAAATCCCACAAAAAGACAGGAATGAATATTTTGCTGGACAACGCTATGAAAACCTTTCACTTGAAGTTCTCAGCTGGTTGAAACATTGAAACCACCAATGCTAGGAAAGGTGTGAGCAGGCGAGTGCATGTGTGACTGTGCACTGCTTTCATGCCCAAAAAAACAAGGAGCTCAAGGTGTGCTAAAGGACATCAGTCTACAAAAGTTTAATGATTTTGCCAATGTTTGTATATTATATAAAAGGAAAGTCATGACCTGTCCTACCTACAGTGAACCCTTAGGTGCCAGACAATTCTGTGGTTTTCAGCATCTTACAGGGGGATTTGTGTGTCTCTAACCTCAAAGCTATTTCAGACCAGCCCAGACACTGCTGAAAATGTTCCCCAAAGTGCAGCCTGAGCAGAGAACAATGGAGCAGCCTTCAAAGACACTTTTCCCTCTCTGGCTTCCTGAAGGACGTCACATAGGACAAATTCCCCTTCACAGCACCTTAGTTTAGTATCAGATGATTGTATGCCTTTTGTCTGATGTATTCATCATTCTATGGTTACACCAAGCTAGAGAAAGGCTAAATAAATATGGACAAATAAGTCAACATGCTACCAGGATAGTAGTCTATTTCTTCTCCCCCTCCTTTCCCCCCCTCCCTTATTTTAGTAACAGAAGGAAAAAATAGAAATTACATTCTGCCTTTTGTTTTATTTAAAAACAAATATTTACTTAAAAAAATAAAGCCTCAAATGTCACATTTTAAAGAATACCTGTAAGTGGTTTTAACTCGTCTCCCAGAAATACAAGATAGAGTCTTTTGACCTATTTGTTGTTGAAAACACACAAAGATCACCACACTTTCTGAGAAAAAAGGTGAGAACTAAATAAAAGTTAGGACTTCTGGAGAAGCACTTGCAATGGGAACAGCTTCTTGCTGGAGTCAACAGCTACACCCTGACTCAAGAGAATCTGGGTTTTGCTGTTTCAATACCTGAGATGAATCCATACACTCACATGATCCATCCAGCCACCCAGCAGGATTTGAGAAGCAATTAGACGTAATTTGTTTACCTTCTCTCAAACCTCTATCACTAGCAGTGTCTCCTATTGCATTTCCGTGGTGGTGCCACTGGGACAGAGCAGCAGCCTCAGTGCCCATGTCATGCTAAGGTGTCCAGCAGACTCCCCTAAGAAAATGGGTCAGGGATGTGGCACCTCTCCAAAGCCAAGCCACCACTGAAAAGCACCAGAAAAGCACCCACATCCAATGCCATTTCTCCTCCACCAAGCTTTGTATTGGATCCCTTCTGTGGTGTGAATTTTTTTTGAGAGAAGGATTTGTTATTATTAGTGATAATGAAATCAGCCATGCCCTTTTCTCCACCTGCCTTCCCCCAAATCTTTCTGTTTGGTTACCTGCTACTTCAGGGATCCCATACTCGAACTGTGCTGATAACTCAGGCATGGGACCTTTCTTATTGAACAAGGTGGGGAAAGCAGCTTCCAGTGTCAGGAATTTTTTCCAGGCGTTCAGCATCTGTATTTAAATTAAGAGGCTTAAAGGTCTCCTGAACTTTTCCAGGTTTTTAATTTTAGTTTAACTTCAGGAGTGAAGTTTTAAGCCCAGAATATCATATCCGGAGTGCCATCTACCGCGTCTTGCAGGGACTGCCACAAACTCACGTCTGAGCTTGGAGGAGCACAGCTGTCAGGAGCAGTTACCCTGGGATTCTGGATGTGGATATTCGTGCATAGGTAGGGATGGGAGAAACTCGACTATGTGCTCAGGAACACCGAAAATAGTGTGACTGGAGGTTGGTTTTGCCAAAGGACATGAGGTAATGTGGGTTAGCCTCAGTGGGAAGCTCAGCCCCACACAGCCACTCGTTCACTTCCCCCCAGTGAGACAGAAGAGAGAATTGGAAGGGTAGGAGTGGCGAAACCCATGTGTTGAGAAAACGACAGTTTAATAGCAAAAGCTGTGGGTGCAGGTAAAGCAAGATAAGAAATTAATTTGCTACTTCCCATGGGCAGGCAGGTGTTCAGCCATTCCCTAGGAGAGCAGGGCTCCAGGATGTGTAATGGTGACTGGGGAAGACAAACGTCATCATCACTCTGAACATCCTCTCTTTCTCCCTTCTTACCCCAGGTTTTATTGCTTCCNGCCACTCGTTCACTTCCCCCCAGTGAGACAGAAGAGAGAATTGGAAGGGTAGGAGTGGCGAAACCCATGTGTTGAGAAAACGACAGTTTAATAGCAAAAGCTGTGGGTGCAGGTAAAGCAAGATAAGAAATTAATTTGCTACTTCCCATGGGCAGGCAGGTGTTCAGCCATTCCCTAGGAGAGCAGGGCTCCAGGATGTGTAATGGTGACTGGGGAAGACAAACGTCAGCATCANTAGGAGAGCAGGGCTCCAGGATGTGTAATGGTGACTGGGGAAGACAAACGTCATCATCACTCTGAACATCCTCTCTTTCTCCCTTCTTACCCCAGGTTTTATTGCTTCCTGTGGTCAGTTGGGGTCAGTTGTCCTGGTTGTGTCCCCTCCTAACTCCTTGTGCACCCTCATGCTTCTCTCTGGTGAGGCAGTATGAGAAGCAGAAAATTCCTTGTCTCTGTGTAAGCCCTACTCAGCAATAGCCACAACATCCCCATAATGGCCACAGTTTCGGTCACAAATCTACAGCTTAGCACCCTACAAACTACTAGGAGGATAATTAATTCTCTCCAAGACAAAACCAGAACAGTTCAAAAGAAAAAAAATAAATTGTTCTTCTTGCAACTTGAAGTTAATGCAAATGAGTGAAAAAAAAAAGGAAAAAAAAGAGAAAAGCTATATTAAAAAGCCATTTTATTATGACTTGACACACACAAAAAATATTAGATTATTCCTGTTCTTTGCACATGCCTCTGTGGAGAGCAGCCCCCCTCAAAACCCCAGTGTTGGTGAAGTGAGATCATGGCCAAGGAAGAAGGCTAAGGATCCTCCAGCACTGCCACATCTTTCACTCAAAGGCACAGCTTTCCTGTCCTCAAGAGGTGGTCAAAGCATCAGAGCACCTCTGTGATGGTGACCAGCTGTGGGAAACCTCAGTGGGACCCTTTGGAGCTCAGCTTTTAAACTGCAGAGCTCAAGCTTGTCATTTGGGTCAGGTATTCCGGTAGTCAAATCTCCTTGTGGTCTAGCCCTGGGTGGTGCTCAGTGGTGCAGGGACTCTCTGGTGTGTTATGTTAGCAGGCAGCACAACCACATCACAAGAAATATGATAAAAATAAAGACAGTGGGGATTTACTTTACCTGAGAAGATGCAGTAGATGTTGCACACCTGCCCCAGCCGTGAGTGAGCTGCCAACCCTCTATTTGTCAAGGTGCAGGGCACCCGTAACTTCAGAGCAGGCAAATCCCAGCTCCAGGTGAGGAAATGTGAGGAATTGTTCATACGAGCGGAGAGAGCTCCACCTGCTGCCCAAATCCCTACGAGCGGCAGGCAGAGCCGCAGCCTTTTGCCTGCATCCTCTCCAAAAGCAAAATCCTGTTCAGTGCAGAGCAGGATCTGCTGCATCCCACAGTCTTTCTACAAAGAGGCTCCTGTGATTTAATCCAAGCTCAATTCCTGGGCTAGACCATCCTAACTGGGAGCCCACTGCCACCAGCATCCTCTATCCCAGCCACTGCTGCCCCCCAGCATCATCCCTGGGACAGACAGGGGTACACGGCTCAGCCTGGCCTGGGGAAATTTTCCCCCAGGTTTTTGGCTGGTGGGTCATCACAGCACATTGAAATCAGAGCATGCTGGGGTCACAGCATGTCTGTCCACCTGCAACGAAGTGAAATGTTTACCCTGTCTTCTTGTTGTTGTTCCCAACTGTAATTAATTACAGCAACAAGGTGAATTGCCTGTCTTTTGAATGATTTCTTGCAGTCAGATACAGGCAGATCACACGGATCTGTGTAGCTATGTGAGTCTCTGTCTTTGGCTAAAGGATTGGTGTAATCCCTATAAATTCATTATCATTTATCAGTTCCCTGGTTTTGGCTATACTGCTCTGTCTATCCCTTTCCTGCTATTCTCTCTCTATGGAGCAAAGATTTATCACTGAATTAATGCTGGAGAGCTCCTGGCCAATGAGCTGGGAAGGAGGATAATTCTATTACTTGTCTGAGCAGTTGAAGGGGAAGTTGTGTGCAATAACCACAGCTCAGAGCACAGGCTCCAGAAATCCAAGCTTGTGAGGTGGCATAGGGTAAAAAAGTAACCAAAAGGAAAAAGACCAGACAGATGCAGTTGTGCCCAGGGCTGGAGTTTTCCTCAGTGGCTGTCCACAGCAAGGAAGCTCAGCAGCAAAGCCACTCATGCTACTATTGCTCTAAAATTGGCATCCCTCTGCACAGCTGTGAACTCCATTATCCTATGAATTTTTAGCAGGGTACTGAGAAAGAGGATGCTCCTGCCAGGAGTGAAGCCTGCACTAAGGTGGGAAGAAGCATGCACTGAGGTGGAAGGGATTTCCATGGCCAGACTCATGTTCCTGCCCCTCCTAATCACTGGCAGTAGCAACTATGGGACAGAGCAGGGAACTGATCCAGCAGGAAACTAACATTTTTGGAGAAGAAAAGGAGTTCAGATGAGATTTTTCAGCCAGATCAGGTTTCTAGTATTGATAGAAAGAAGGAGTCAGCTATGACAGTGGAGGTAGGACCATCACCATGGCAATGGGGTGGACTAAGACCAGCTCAAAGTGACTGTCAGGCCACAGGCCAACCACTTGAGCTCAGGCTGGCCTGAATTAGAGTGTGCCTGTCTCAGCTACTCTGTCAGCTGCCACTCACATTTTACTGCTAAGTTTGCAGGACAACCATCACATCTGCTTCTCCTGGGCTAATGCTGGTGACCAGAACCCATTTCCACTTTACAGTTAAAAGTCCTTTACTTTTAACTGTGCTTTCAACAACAGGCAAATACTATTTGTAGACAATAACTTCACTAGGGAACAAAAGACACCACAGCGCTCTGGGTGTCGCCAAATCATGAAGCCCAACCTGGCTTGAGCAATATCTATATTTCCACCAGTATTGTGCTGTGCCAAAAATGCACACACCAAACCAGAAGTGAAGGCTTGATATGTAAATCTGAGCTGAGCATTCCTGTTCTTCTTTTTTCAATTGCATTATTTGCTAGTGACACCTACCATCTTCATCCAGTAGCACAGAAAATGAACACTGCCACATTTCCTTGCGCTCTGGAGAGGATTTAAGTTTCCTACAGCTTTCCATGCCCAGGATGCTGCATCAGGTCTTAGCCAAGGTTATATTCTTTTCTGAGGGTCCCTCTTCAGCCCCAGGGCCTTTTCCATGATTGGGACAGTCACATCTCACAGCTGCAGCTAAGCTCTCTGGCTGGTCTGCTTGGCATCAGAGTGTGTGCTGCTTTTTGTCAAGGGTGGGAAGGATTTAAAGGGATGAGGATGGGATATGGGAAATAAATGGCCTTCAGGATTGCTCTGTGAGCCTAGAAAAGCCCAGACAACCCCAGATCTGCATTGCTGTGGGCTAAATTGCCTCCAGAAAGATTTCTTGGGCAATGTTTGGCTCTCACCTTAATGCATGAGGATTTTGAGGCATGACACTTGGTGCTTGGGCATCACTTGTTGCTTACCAGTGTCTGTTTGCTGAGCTCAGGGCTCACCTGGCTGATTGCAGCTCCTCATAGCCAAGGTCACAGATTCCTACTCTTGTGACCCAGGATATTTCTGAACACACAGTGACCCATGCAACATTTAAGAACAAAAATGCCCAGTCATGGTCTCCTCTGGTGTTTGCAAATTGTCAAGTCAGAGGCTTTGGCCTAAAGGCTCTGCCATACTCAGAGAGCTCTGTGTAATTGCAGGATGAGATCTGGTCATCTACCTTCAGCAATTGCTGCTGAAAGGCTGATGGTATTTATTTCCCAAGGTCTTCTCTTGCAGCCTTGGGTATAAATTTTCTTCCATTTATTCGTTAAAGGCTCCACTCCTGTGCTGTGTTTGGGCCGTCAGTGGTTGCCTTGGACATTTAGGTCAATCACAGATATTATTTCTGTCTCTGGAGCTCTCATCCTGGGTCTTCAGCTTTGTGCCTTGCCTATAAATAAAACACTATTCATCCTCAGCACAGTGGGAAGAGGCAGTGATGAGCTCAAAGTGATCTTTCACAGGGAGGGGTACTCATTTCAAATAGCTTGACCCCTCAAAGAATTATGAAGCCTCCTATTAAGCATCCCTATAGCTTTAATAAGGAAGCCTGGTGAGAATTAGGGGATAAAAATAGGCATTAGAGCTGCAGTGTAAGGCAACATGTATTTGCAACTGATCATTCATGGGCTGAACAAAGGTCTGCGTGTGGGAGACTGGGAACAACTGGTGAACAAGGACAGGCAAAGGCAGAGCTTGAGGGGTGTAGAAACACTTGCGCTTGCTTTATTCCTTGGAGATGCTGGTTTAACACATGGCTTATGTTCCTGGAGGGAATGAGCCCCCAGAGGCAGCAACCTCAGTGACCCAAAGGCTTCAGGACCAGGGTCAGGTCAGTCAATGTTCTTATTGCTGACAAACACCAGTACCCAGACTCAGTCTGACAATAGGCGACTGAGTCTTTTCCTCTGCAGACAAGTATTTTGACATGGAAAAAACCACAACAAAAAAACTTTTTTAAATGTAAGTCCTAAACAGCGGTGTCTTCTGGTGGATACTAAGTTGCTCAGCTCAGAGGTTTTTGGAGGCAACCTTGCTGGCTGTAGAGGCAATAAATAGTGGTTAATTTGGGTGGTCATCATTCTGCAGCCATTTCTTCTCTAATGGCCTATGAATGCAGATCTATGCACTTGTAAGTAGAAAAGGATGTAAGTAGAAGAGGGTGTTTTTTTCAAATTATTCTGGGTACAAAAAGATTTGAAGTATTGACTTGTAAAGGGAAACGGGAAAACTTGCAAAACTGCTAAAAGACAGATCAGGCACGTGCTTTTTACTGTAAATTATTCCTACCCCAAAGCAGCAGTGACTGTAAGATCCAGGTATTTGTTTAATCTCCTACTTCTTTAAGAGTGCTTGCATATTGTTTTGTCATTTATGGGAGTCATTTTGCAAAGTGAATCCGGGGTGTTTTCAACAGAGGGTTTACATTGCACATGATTGACTGAGCTGATTCCCTTCCAGACACTTGCGTATCTCCTTGCTGCATATGTTAGAGCTGAGCACTTTTTATTTCCTTGCAAGGGAAATGAGCTCTGACGAATGGGAATGAGATGAATACCACATTATTGAGGGGCTGAGACAAGGGCAGGGGCCAAAGACATTTCTCTGGGTTTGCCCAAGTCTCTCTCTTCTCACCTTTTTTTTTTTACACCCCCATGTTCTAATATTTCTTTTCTACATTTAAATAATATTCCAGGCATCTGGTGATTTTTATGCTAAGATGTGATTAATTGCAATGCTCAAAACAACTGACAATCCCTGCCTTTAGATTTTCAACCACAACCATGAAGTATGGACCAAATTTTGGCAGGGGGATTCTGAGAAGCTGCTGTGGCAGGGGGAATTATCAAGCACCCTGCACCTCAGCATCCCTTCTGCTCCTTGAGTGTTGCCCTTGGCCCAGAGGAGCCCACTGCAGGATCTGGTCTGCCACACTGCTCAGCACAGACCGACTCCCCCTATTCTCCTCAGAAGGGCAGAGATTTCCCTATTAGCTGCAGTTCCTACTTATTGATAAATCCATCAGTGTGAGCTGTGGCTCCTTCTAACTGGTTTGAGTGTCCCCCCTAATTAGTCCATATTTAACCATTATTGTGGATAAAAGGCAGGGACATACTGCAGTTATCCTCACAAATTATCTTTTGTCCAGATGGCCCACAAAGTACATTCTAAACTTCATTAACAGATTGCAACAATTAATTAACTGATAGGGGAATCACTTGGCTTGCCACCGAAGGCAGCTACCCCCAGGGGGGAGTGCAGCTAGGGAAGGACCTGCAAAATGCATCCCCAGCTGCTGGCCAGAGATGGGATCAGGGACAGCAACACCGGATATTGCTACTGTTTTCCCAAATTTTAACTAAGTTGGTTTTGTTTTTAATTTAGAAATCTGATTTTTGAGGGTAATGCTGACTGTTTTCCTGAAAGATTTTCTCTTGTCTGTCCCAAACTGGGAACCATGTGGCTTGAAATAAACCTGCCTTTCAAACCTTGCCAGCATCAGGGAGCAGTTTTCTCATGGCCTTGGATGTATCTTTAGCTGTGTGAAGTTGCGTATCTTTTTTATACTCCAAAGCAAACAGATTATAAAACGATTTTTTCTCAGCCTAAAACTCAGTACCTATTGATAAATCTGTAATGAATTTGTTCTCCAGGCTATTAATTGCCTTGCAGATGTTTAGCCATAGGATTCCAGTGCAGATGGAGATCAATAAATGTTGAGATTAAATTATCCAACTGGTTCAAAACCCAAATAATCACTGCTTGAGCTTGTTTAGTTTGGGCTGAGGACAAAAGTCAATTCCTTCCCAGTGGACATTTCTGTAAAATATAGTCTACATAAGAAAAGATGAGACTCTGGAAAACTAGATTGAGCCATAAATATTCATCTCTGCAGTGGATCCGAGAACAATAATTTAACTTTTTTTAATGCCCAGCTCTCATAGTGCTTAACAAACTCTCTATTCTTGGCAGTCCTCAGATGTTTAACAATTCAGAGACCCTAATCCATAACTTGGGAGGGAAAAATGAAGATTTGGTTCAAATAAACCCCTGGCTGACAGAGTTAGAACAGCTTCACTGTGGCATTTGCAATCAGCTAAAAAGAACAGAAAAGGATGGAGAAGAGTGTTCCTCTCTGTAGGTATCTACAGCTACTCCAGATAAGCTCTCCTACCATTTTTTCCCTGCTTTTGAGTTACCCTAGGACAAGCATCTTATACAAGCACTTCCATGCCCCTGGCAGCAGTTTCCACCTCTCCTTCTCCTGGGCCCTCCCTGGCTCTTTTCAGCCCTTGGAACCACAGCAGACCCTCTCCTGCTGCTTAAACATGTTGTGCTCAGGGACAGGGGAAACCTTTCCTGACCCAGTGTAGTCTCAGGGGCACATAATATCCATTTCCCTTCTGAAAGTGCCTGGTTTGCCCCAGCATCTAATGAGAGTCCTTGTCCTCTATCTCCTTACTGTCTGGAATGGGACTTTTGCTCCATAAATGAGTCCTGGGAGCAGCCCAGTAACTGGGGACCAGCAGTGCTAAACTCAGCGTATTCCTGTGCAGAGGCAGAGCATGGTTTTTAACCTGAACAGGGCAAACATTCACTCAGGAGATCTGGTCTGTGTGCTCGGTGGGGAGGTTCCTACGGCACATCCGAAGTAGATTCAAGGCTCAAATACCTCCTTCCCCTAGAGATGCTGCTTCTTCTTTCTGTTCCTCTGGCTTTTCCCATGTGGTGCCTCATCCTGCCCCTCGCAGGGATAATGCAACATAGGGCAGGGTCTCTCTGCTGAGCTCTCCTTTGGTTTTCCCAGTACCTTTTCTCTTCATTTCTTGCTAGCAAAGAGCTCTGTTGTTGTTATAGCAACCTCAGTGCGGTTAAGTCTCGAGAGGCAAGGTTTATAGGGAGAGACAATATATTTTATTAGACCAGCTGATAAGGCTGAAAGAGAAATACAGAAGAGAAAGAAAAAAACCAGAAAGGCAAGAGAGAGCAGCTCTCTGGCTCCCAAGCTCACTGCAGGTCCCCAGAGGTGTGGGTAGAGAGGAACAAAGCAGGTACAGAGAAGAAGGTGACATGGGGGGACTTCTCATGGGCACCAGGGAAGGGGCAGACCTGGTGCAGGCTTGGTCAGGCTGGCAGGACAGCAGCCTGACAGCCCAGGAGCTGCAAGGGTGCTAATCTGGTTTAATCTGGTGTAAAGCAGTGACTCAGTGGGAAACAAGACTCATATTCCGTGTTGTCTCATTCTGACAAACATTAGTACTGTGCTGGTTTGCCCTCACTGCCCCAGTACCTTCACTGCATCTCCCAGGCACTGGTGATTGCCATTGCTGCTACAGGAACCACTGCATCCAGTGACAAAATAACTCCATTCCCTCTATGCATCTGATTTTAACCTCTGATGAAACTACTCATAGCAAACATCTGCAGCACCCACCCTAAATGCTCCTCTCGGGGTACACTCCCCACCTGATGTATCGAAGGCAGCAGAAAACACTTCAAGGAACTAATCAGCAAGACAGTTCCTAGGTCATCTTTTGGTCTAATCCCCAGCCCCAATTCCAGCCCTCAGCTGAGCCTGCTGATCTTAGTATTTCTTCCAATGCATCTCCAGTAGCATCGAGCATCTCCTTGCTCAGTTCTCACCTGATCTGCTCTGCTCACTCAGGATCTGATCTCTGGCATCCATCAAAGACAAGCCACTGCTTTAAGGTATCTCATCCCTCAAGCAGTCAGCACTCCTGATGTTGGTACATCCTCATCAATCAGTCTGGATAAAACCCACCTTCTATACAGATGAATGGGATCTATTTTGTATGCTGACTGCTGGGAAGTCTGTCATTCAGACTGTCAGTTTTCAGTTAAATTTATGGCTTGATGATAATTTTATGTAAATAATGAACTCAGGGCAAAAAGCTTCACAGGCAGTAATGTAAAAGCTCTTTTCTTCCTGTCTGGTGTTTCTAATCTTCAGTATTGCTCAACTGGTAAGTCACCTTTCATTTTACACATTCTGTTCTGTTTAACGAGGCACTTGTAACCTCCTGAACAGAAAAGCAGATGAGGTAATAACTCACAGCCTGTCTGCTGAAGAAAACACAAGCGCTTAAAAGAAATGTAAATTAATTCAGCATTAAACAGGTGGCTCTGGGAAAGGATGGGCTTGCAAGTGGCCCAACAGAACAATGTAGGATGCAGTCAGCTCCCCTGAGCCAAAACCAAAAAGAGAAGAAAGGTCTGTGGTGGCTGATTTCTTCTTTATAAGAGGAAGGGAAGTTGCACAACATTAGATAAGGTAGTGTAAGGCAGTGTAAGGCTTCCTTTATTTTAATAACTGCAGAAATTTTTGTTTTGACATGTTTGATGACCACAGATGCTCAGGGATGTTCAAGGGTGAATAGGGCTTTGAGCCATCTGGTGTAGGGAAAGGTGTCCCTGCCCATGGCAGGAGAGTTGGGTCTAGATGATTCTAAGGTCTCTTGGCATAATAAACCCTATTTCAGGTTGGAAGGGGCAACAGGCTTGCCCACATAACATGCAACAGAGTTATAGGCTCAGCCTTTTGTAGACGCTGAAGTGCTTTTTAAAGCATCAAGGACTTTCACCTTAATCACAGAAAGGGATTGAAGGGATCCCATGGAGAGATAATGACATTGTATCCTAGATGGGAAGGTTGCAGTATTTCAGCATTGCATTTTCTTGTCCTGAGTGCTGCTGTGTGCAGGCTATATGGTGCTATCCTGTACTGCTACTGCTTAATTGGATCAAACTGACTCTGAGTACATTTAGGGAGCTGATAAATAGCATATCTGAAAGCCACTAGCGCGTTACAGCCAAAGTGGCTCTTTCTGTAGGGAGTTAATTAAAGCCATGGCTATAAAGCTCTTTTTGCTGCTGTGGAACTTGGCTTTTGGGGGCAGCTGGAGGCGTCAGTCTGAACAGAAACAATCTGAGGAGCTCACACAGCCTTATTTCCATTTAGAAGCAGAGTTATCACTGCAGTCCCAATAAACCATGAAGCTGAAATGTGAAGCCTTGCCCAGAGCTTGTCTAGAGCTCATCACCAAAGCAGGTTTGATTAGAATATGTTGACTCCTTGACACTAGCATATTTGGTAAGAGTGTAAGAGTCCTTTGTTTCCACTACATTTTTTCTGAGAGAGTTTCATTCGTCTAGGATACTGGACAGAGAGGCGAAAGGCAAGGTCAGAAGACTATGGAGAAACTGTGAGAGTCAAATGAGCTTAAGGTATTTTTGTGGCTCACTCATATGAAAAAAAAAGGCAGATTAACCCCTCAGTCCTTCATTTTGGTGACTTCCCTTCACCCAAGGCTCCCTTCCTCATAACAGCACTAGTGACAGCATCAGAGATTTGTGAATGTGAACTGGAATCACCATGTACCCACCTGTGCTGCAATGTCTGTGCAAATGACACCTCAAATGAAAAATCAAAGTCTGAACTGCTCTCTCACTCTAGGCAGTCCATTGTCTCCTCTGACTGATTCTTTGCTTTTGTTAACATAGATCCATGCTCATGAAATTCAAACCGAGTACCTTGGGTCCTTTTGCCTGCCCAGACCCATGACATACCTGCAGGGTCTCTAACTGCTGATCCAGGTGGCTGCTGGTCATCTCAGCAGCTATCATCTTCCTACCTTCAGAAATGTGTTTTATCACTCCTGCTCTCCAATTGAAACAAAACTCTTTCCACCTACGTAGCAAAACAGTAAAATACAAAAGCCCTACACTAACCTGCCCTGGAAGGCTGGACTGTGTATCACTGTTGATGTGAATTTTTGCTCTGCCATTCTCCTGATGGACAGTTGCCAGCTCAGCAGAGCTACCCAGTGGGAGTGAAGTGATAGTCTTATAGAGTAAATACAACCTTGTGGCCGAGTGACCTGTCCTGCCTGAGAACATGGTCAGCAGTGCCAGCACTGATACAGCTGGTGCCTGCTCCTTGCTGGAACTTGCTTTCTTGCCTTTGATAGGAACTTTCAGCGGCTGCCAATTACTCCATCAGGTTTGGCTCAGGGTCGAGCCTCCTGCAGGTACCAAGCCGTGGGCAGAGGAAGGACAGATGACTGGGAGGGAGTTTATGGACTTCTGTCACTTCAGCTAAAAGTCTGTCTGGAAGGGTGACCGTGTGCCTCCCACAGAAAGTATATCCAGGTACAAGGAAAGTCTGGTGGGTAAGTCACAACAAGATGCAGTGACTCTAAGCAGTGTTTACTCCTCTGCCATCAAATCCTTATGTGACCTCAGTGACATCACTTCATCTCCTACTACATCCAGTTTCCTACCTCCAAAATATGAATGTTCACTCTTTTCTCCCTTTTGCCTGTTTATTTCTACTCAGACTCACAGGTTTTGGTGGCAGCAACAGATTCTTGTCATATTTCATGTATACAGATCCTGACACCTCTGGAACCCTACATCAGTCTAGGTATTGATGTAGTGAAACTCAGAGTACTTGTCTTTTACGTGCTCTTAAAAACATGGGGAGCAAGATGTACACCCTTACTCCTATTCACTCCCTCCACCTGCTGCTATGTGCTTCTCTCTGAAGAATAATAAGGCAAAATATTTCCCATGGAATGGGATTTCTCCTTTTCTCTCTTCAGCAAACGCACTTTGCACCTGCTCATTAATGAATGTACACCATCCACATATACCGGGGCTAGCACTGAATTGAACTTCGAATGCATTTTCAGTGCCATAGCCTAGATAATAATTACTTTTATGACTCACTCGACTCCATGCTGCTGGAGCATCATTAGGAGAATTGACAGCACAAATAACAGAAACATTAAGGCTAATGGTGTTGCGAGTGTTAGCCCTGATGAAGAGCCTTTCCCTTTAGCAGTTGTCCCTCCCAGGGGGATGTTTTCTTCCCATCCCTGGCATCACAGAGGAATGTCAGCTTGGTGCTTCTTTGAGTTTTGACAGTAGGAGTGTGGGGTGCACATGTGTGCCATGTGTGCTCATGCAGCAATCATTCCTATTTCAGAATAGAATCACAGAATCATAGAAAGCTTTAGGTTGGAAGGGGCATTAAATATCATCTAGTTCCAACTCCACCACAATGGGCAGGGATGCCACCCACTAGATTAAGTTGCTCAGGGTCCCACCCAGCTTGGCCTTGAACATTTCCAGGCATGAGGAATCTAAAGAACTTCCTAATATCTAATCTAAATCTCTCCTCTTTTAGTTTTCAAAGAGGTTTTAAAACCACCCAGTCACTCTAACAAATATCTTTTTTCCCAATCAGTAATCTCTTGGCATCTTCAGTCTAAATGTGGTCCTGCAGCTCTTCACGTTCCCTGCAACCTGGAATGCTCCTCCACTTGCCATGTTGTGCCAGAAGCCCATGAGCTTGCTCTTAGCTTGCCTAAATTGTCACGGAAAACATACTAGTTTGAGCCACTTTCCTGGATTTTCCTCCCAGTTACACGGGGACAGAGGGATGCCCACTGCCTCACTGGTAGGTGAATGGTGACTGCAATCTCCAGGTGCTGCTGCCTCTAATGAGATAATTTTCAAACACTGACCAAATTCTCTGAATCAATTTTTCCCAGTGGCTCCACTCATCTTCTAGACAGAAGTTTTCCTTCATGCCTCTAGGCCCTCCACCTGTTCCCCATGAGGATGAGTAACTGTTTGGAAAAGTCTGGCCAGAGATGAGAAGCAGGAGACAGATGTACCTTCACTGCAGTGCTGCTGCAGTTACACCCGATGTGCACCTCAACCCAATAATTTACTCTCATCTTCCACTAATTTATAATTATCAGGACTGGATTTAATACTTTCCAAATTAGCTTTAAATAGTATATCTAAGGATCGTGAAGCCTTTTGAATGTGACAATAGACCTGATATCTAATAAGAGACTTTAGTTCAAGCAGGGAGTTTCCCCTGCTGTTATTTCCAAAAGCAAAACTGTTTCTGTGAAATAGACATATTTTTTTGCTTTTAATGGGAAAATTCAATTTATCTTCCTTTTTTCTTAGGCAGTTCCTCCTCTTTGCCTTCATTGCCACAAATTCCCTAATCTCGTTATTCTTGGATGTTGGAAAAGCATAATCATCTGAGCCATGAAATCGAAGACAACAGCATCACTTTCAGAGAGGTGACTTAAGTCGGAGGAATTAATTCTCCCAGAAGACAGCTCTTATTTAGAACAAATGTGATTTTCAGAACTGAAGCTATGTTTTTAATGAAGCTCTGTGAAAATACATGTAGCCCAGAGCTGCTGGGAAATTCAGCATTGTGCCACGGAAATGCATCAAGTCAAGAAAACAACAGTCAAGAGGATCGTTCAGTCAGTTCATCCCTCGGTTCCCTGCAGAGAAAGCCTGTCTAGGCATTTCTCACTCTCAGAGCTTGTTGCCCTGAACAAGGGAATCTGCACACATTTATGAGTGCCTGAATCTGACCCACCCGAAAGGTGCCTTTTGGAGTTTAATCAAGAAAAGAGAGGATTTTTTCTCCCTCTCTTTCAAGTGAAGCCAGCATGTACGAGCAGATGAGTCTCCACACAACACAGATTTAAAGCATGGAAGTCCTTGCCCTGGGATGTTACAGATGTTGAGAGTTGTGGTTTTATTCTTTCCCTGGGAAAACCTGACACCTTCTTTTTAGTTCAGTGCCTTAATTGCCTTTCTTGCCTGCTGTCTTTCTTTTTAACCACAGCAGGGACTACACTACTTGCACCTACGTAGTGAAGCACCACAGGCACAACTGGTGGTTTTTCTGTGGTGTAAAACACATTCAGACCGATTTCCAGGGCTTTATGGCCATGAAAATGGGTTTATCCAGCCAGGATGCAGCAAAAGTCTGCCTTAGTTTTGGAGCAGGTTGGTGTTTTCAGATGAAGGATAAGAAAGAAAAGCCTTTTGTAGACTATCACACAGGATGAAGCTGGGAGAGCAGCCTTGGGGACCTTTCCATGCTCTGCTGCCTAGGTTTACCTCCCTGGAGCAAACAGCTCTGCTGCTCCCAGGTGCAGCTGTAATTTCCAGCCAAAGGTTATTTTTCTCTGGTGAACTTGATGGCCCTGTGAAATCTTACCAGCCCAGAAACCAAATCTGGCTGCTTATTTGCACAGCCAGCCATGGGGTGCAGGCAGCAGCGATGTGCCCACCCCTAACAAAGCTGCAGAAGCCAGACCCCTTGAGTTTGCCAGCAGCATGTTCTTCCCTCACATAAAATCTGCCTCTGAATGGAGAGTATGGAGACCTGGAGACAGCAAATGGGGTAAAGCACCAGCCTCTTGCCATGGGAGAAGGAGGATCAGCTCCTAATGACAGCATTATGTTTGTCTGGCTCAGCTGGAGATAAAAAGATGAACCATAGATTGTGCTGATTTCTCATGCCAAGATAATAACAGAGAAGGATTTGTCTCTCAGAGAAGGTTCTTTTCTGCCTATATGCAGCAAAAGAAATATTTTTTCTGTCTGACTTCAAAACAAACTTCATCAAATATCCATCTGGCACCAGGCCAGAGAGCTAAGTATGAAGCTGTGTTTGCTGCCACAGTAGATGGATGTGAGAAACTCCAGCAAAGATTTCAGCAGGAGAGACCTACTGTGATGGTTTTGGGAGGGTACACAGATCTCCAGAGGCATGGCTTATTAAAAGCACTGTTACAGAGAAATCTGGCTTTTTGGATTTGATAGAAAGCAGGTCTGACAAGGAACTGTGGTCCCAAAGCTGCCTTTGAAGTTTGGTCCTGATGTGGAGACAGAGTTTAACAAGAACTTTTTTTAGGGGTGCCTGGAGGATTGAGTAATAGAGCAATTCTCAAGAGTTTGGATCGGAAATTTCATCTGGAACCCGGGAAGTTTATTTCCTGGCAAAAGCGTCATGAGAACCAGTGTCTTCTCAGGACAGGCCAATTTCAAGAAATCAAAATTTCCAGATGACAGTGGGCTCCTAAGAAAAACTCCTGGGGATTCTGCATGCAAGGGTGCCTTGAAAAACATAATCTGTCCTCCCAGGCCCGACACCGTCTGTGCTCTGAGAATTCAGAGCCACATCAGCGTGTGCAGGTCCCACAGAGATAAAGAGTGATTACAAGTAACAGGTGACCTGCTCATGGAAACAGCAAAATCTCCTCTGCACAAACTTTGTAAATGAGACTGAACAAAGCTGAGAAAATGAGCCTGTATGGAGCAATCCTTGCCAACCAACCCTGTCTGTCCAGGTGTCTCCTGCAGCCTGGGTGAACAGTGGTCTCCTCCTGGAGCCTGGAGCTCCCTGGGTCAGCAGTGGGGGCAGCTAGGACAGCAGAAGACCTCTGACTGCACAGAGTCAGTCTCTAAGATCTTTAAATCAATTTTAAAATTTAAAAAGTCAAGCTCCCAGCTTCCCTAGGAAGCGTGTGAGAGCAAACGTTGTAAGACAACACTGGGGAGATGCTCCATATCCTTAATCCATGTAGGGGGCCATGCTGCTGCAGAGGATGAACATCTGCTGAGGCTTCACATCACACTGGGGACATGGCCAGGCTGTTGCTCTGAGGCCACCCCAAACGAGGAGCTCTTTGAGGCAATCAGTCTGGAAGCCAGGAGTTTTAAAACAAATATACAAACCTTTCCTAGAGCATGCTGTAGAGGGGCAGCCAGTGGTGTCTGAGGGTCTCTTCCCTAAATGCTGAAAGCTCAGCTGAACTGACAGCATCTGACAGCTGGAGAAAACCAGCCTTTCAACCTCTAAGTTGGGCACATTTGCTATGGACTCACTGGAGACTAATGACATAGAAGCTTTTTTTTTTTTTTTTTTTAATCAGACAGACTTTGCAAATGGAAATTTCACATTTTCATGGATTTTTTTGCTCTTTCAGGATTTATCCAGGGAAAAGTGCCCAATCTCTTGCACAAAACAGACCTCAAAGGTTTCTGCTTTGCTGTGGACTTGTGAGTCCTACAAAAGAATGGCAGCTCAGGAGCATTCATGGAGCTCCTGAATAAAAATCAGAGTAATAGGCCAGAGAGGGAAATGAGGACTCCTGGGGAAGGATGAGCATTTCACAGGAGGGAAGGATGGAAGGAGTCAGCCAGCTCAGCCTAATGGAAGGACGGCTCTAGGAAATCTGCAGCAAATCTAAAATGTTTCAGGGATAAAAATTTCCAGGAGGTAAAAATGTATCTTGGTTAAAAGCCATAGTTGGTACAAGGGTAAAAGGAAATAAACCAGCCACAGATAAATTTGGGCTGGAAATTAGAAAAAAGATAATTACATTTCATGTAACGTTTCTGGTTTATTCTTCCAGATGGAGAGAGAAGCTCATGGTTCAGGTTAGTGTTGAGCAGCTGCTGTGGCAGGAATTCTCCAGGAGGATGGCAGTGGATGCTTAGCAAACCCTCCTCTCTGCTTTTCTCTCTGGTCCCACTTTTAAAAAAGAAAAACACTTCCAGTGAGTTCTCTCTAATGGCCAAAAAAAAATCCTTTCTGAAGGGAAAAGGTTTTCATTTTACACACATTGTCAGTGGAGCCTTCTTAGCCAGCTCATTTCCCAGGTCTTTAACCAGTCAGCCTGCCTGGAATGGAGAGATTTCCTCTCGTCTCAAATCACTTGGCTGCACATGAGAGAGAAGCCCTTTGACAGGGTGAATTTGCAAGGCTCCCAAATCCTCTTTATTCTCACTGTGCTATCCTTCCTTGACTCATCTCCAAGAGACCATTTTGGGCTAAGCCCAGAAGGAGCACAGAAAGGTGACAGCACCAATCCTAGACACACACAAGCACACACAGATACAGCTTCCACCCCTTCCCTACCCCATAAATTAAATATCATCTATACCCAGGACTGGGAAGGATCATCTAAAATAATCCAATCCAGTCCTCCATCAGCAGAGACTAAATCAGAACAGCCCACAGTCCTCATGTACCCCAGCCCAGATACCTGCTCCTTCTGTGTCCCTGATAAACTGGAGGCCCACAATTCACATCTGGCTTATTCAGGTAACTAGCTCGGGGTTAATGTGCACATGCAGAAAAAAGAAGCTGAATTTGGCTATTCATGTGTTAGTCAAAACAATGATAGTGGGAGTAGGTCGTGGGACTAGTGTGTAGACAACCAGGACTTCAAGGAAAAGTGGCATTCAAGAGGCAAAATGAACTCTTAGGGATGCTTTTTCCTTGTAGGTATTTGCACTGCCTAGGAAATCAAGCAGGAGAGCGAGGAGCACAAGGCAAAATGAATACAGACAGACTTGTGGCACACACAGTCTAGGGAAAAGGGAGAAGGCAGTTGTTGGACTGAAAAAGCAGGCAGGCCAAATGCTTTCTGAGTGCAATTATTTTAATGGGTCTGTCTTTTCCAAATTCCACATTGCACACACGGAAATAGCGATTTTAAATAAAGACTCACACCAGAAACACTGACTTGGAGAACAAGAAATTCTCCCTATCTTCCAGTACACAAGGAGGCACGAGATTCACGACAGCATTAGTCACAGCCAATCACAGAGGTGGACAGACAGACAGACATGGAAATTCCAAAAGACAGAAAAAGGCAGTAGTGGGAAGGCAGCAGATGTTCTCATCCCCACCTTGCTGTGCAGGCAGGCAGCTGGGGTCACGGCTTGGTGGATAGACCCACTACACCAGGGGCTCAGCATCTCACTTGTCCTACACCTCTGCTTGCCCACGTTCCATCCCTGCTGGTTGCCATCTCTTGAGTCCCAGGGATGTCAGCTCCCAGAGCAACACCGGCTTTATGGTGACCTGTGTGGGCAGCATAGGATGCCCCAGGTCCCAGGGCTGTGTTGGGGAGCTCTGTATGATACTGTCTGTAATGCCACAATGTGAGTGAAACATACTAAAGTCCTAATTGGCCCTCAAAGTTCTGCTTCTGTTCTCATTCCTGCCCCAGTGTCCTTCAACTTGTACGGGATCAGCCATTGTATTATCCACCACTGAAAGCATTTCACAGCGCAGCTGTGGTAAAGGAGTGATTCCAGTATGCACTACAGACTTGGCTTTCCAGCCTTCAGTGAATAAAGAAAGGAGTTGTATGGTTACCACTTGATTTTACTAATTTTTTGGCTCAAAGTGGTGCAGTAACCATATTCATGGGGGAAATGCCTCTAAACTACTTCCAAACTGTTGTTTTCTATTCCAAAGGGCAACCTGGGAATAAAACCTACATCAGCAAGCTAGTGCTACAGCACTCATGGGCAGGCAAAAATCATGGGAGCCTTTTGCTTAGCACAGCAGTTCCTGCCTGCCAATGGCAGGCGGTGCTGGAGGCAGATCTCCCCCATGAAAATGAGTTCTAAAGGAATCATGCAGAAATCAGATCACACAAACCCATCCATCTTCAACCAATCCCCAGACTCAGGTGTGCTAATACTTTGCTACTTGGCTATGCTCGTCTTTAAAGCAGCTTTAAGTGGAGCTGGGGGCAGGTGTTTTCCCTTTTGCACAGGCAGGGAGCTGAGGAGCAGCACAATTAAGTGATTTGCCCAGAACCTGGAGGCTGTACTGAACACTTGAACCTGCATCTTCCCAGGCCCACACAAACATCCTTCTCCCAAGCCTGCCTCTTCTCCTTCTTGCCATTGTCGACCAGCCCTGATAAAATCACAGACATAATTCCTTGAAGAAGGAGCTGTTGAAGGCAGCGAACTATTGGAACATTCAAGGAGCATCCACATTAAGACCAAGTGTTTAGATACTTTTCATCAAGGAATTTTTCAATCCAACCTCATCCTACCTGAGCTCAGGAAGGGGCCATCGGCTGCACAGCGGCTCCCCAGAGCCGCCAGGACACCTCATGCATGGACTGTACAGCACTGTGGCTCTTCTCTCCAGCTCCCCAATGACCACATGTCCTATCACTTAACCCAGCACATCAGTCCTATAGCTCCCACAGCCTGGCCATGCAGAGGTCTGCAGGTGGCCTGGGGAGAGCATAGCCATGTCACAACCTCTCTCTCCTCCAGCATTTCCCCTTCAATCCTCCCATCTCTCCATACACCCATTTCTGCTCGCCAGTGCAGGGTTGTGTTGTACTCAGCCAAGCAAACAGGTGATGATGGGCTGAAAGGGAAGTGTGACCTCCCTCTGGCTATGAGAGATGTGAAGTACTATAAGAGAGAGATGACTGAAGAAAATATGACCTAGAAAACATAAGCCAGAAAACCAGAGTGGTGGCATGGACTGTTTGCTGGCTCTTCTAACCTGGGAAATTTGGGGTATGAAAGTGAATTAGTAGGGTGCAGAATTAAAATAAGCCAAACTGTGCATCTCCCTGCTGCAGATCCACAAATCAAGAACGTTGACAGACACTCAAGGAGCAAATGGATTACTTCAAGAAGAGGAAATTCATTCAGGGCTACTACATAGAGGCACCACTTTCAGCTCAGGAAGCTCCTAAGCAATGATGCATTGGAGGTTGGGAAAGCAGTTTGGATAAGCCACATCCTGGTTTTTCCCCTGTCTTTATGCTCTTCTCCAGACCTTGCTCTTGGCCTTGTTAGAAATGGGATTCTGAGCTAATTGGGCCATTGTAGTAATCTGGTATGGTCCATATGACTTACTAGTCAAAGTCCCAAAAACTCCATATTAAATATAGCGTTTCCATAAACGGAGATTATGTAGCAATTCCTCCTCAAAATCCAGTCTCTGCTGCTGTCTCTCCACACATGGGTCCTGCCTCACAGTTCTGCCCTTCCCCACACTGGTCCCACATCTCTTAAAACACAAGAACAGGAGTCACAGCAAAAGCCCATTAGCACAGCACTGTCTTCCCAGCTGGAGTCTCCCAGAGAATAACACAAATCCTTTGCAGCACTAATCCCTCAGATTAGGGTCTTTTTGAGGCAGCGGGGATGTCTTTGCTTAGAACAGCTCTTGATAAATTCCCTTCTGCAAGTTCATCCCATTGCTTTGCAAGCCCATGAGCACACTGAGCATCCTGTTTCCTGCAGCAAGGAGATGCACTCCTGTGTAGTGGATCTCACAGTCACTTCAGGGAAGGAGAATGTCACCATCTTTCAACATAGCTATACTGAAGTCCATACAATTACCTACTCCCTGCCCCAATGTGTGTGATGTGTGTCCCAGGCCAGCCTTCCACAAAAATTTGGGAAGGAAGTTGCCTAGTGCTCAGTACATAATCATTGCCCAAAAATTTCATTTGCAGATTCCTGTTAGTCTCTGGTTACTCCAGGATTCAGCCTGCCTGCCTTTCCAAGATAAGTACTTCATGGAGTAGCACAGCTGCAGCTCAAACTCATTAACACAAAAGGAAAATACCAGCACTAATTGTGATCCTTGCGATTCCTTCTCTTAGAATGGGTGGTAAAATCACCCAAATGAAGGCAAGACGTTCCAAGAATTTTCAACAGAGGGGAGATTGTTTCACAATGCTTTTCCAACAGCAAACACATAGCTTTGTCCCTACTGTGAAAAAGTCTGGCACTCTAAAATGCTGAAATCTTCTTGTGACTGAGTGGCAGCAAGCTGTAATTTACTGCATTCTTGCTTCTTTTATGTCCAAGAATTGCTTCACTTCTGAGAAGAAAGAGCTGTCATTTGTAAGTCCCATGTAGCCTCTCCTTTCAACCGTCACATTTCCATGTTATACTAGACAAATTAATTCATTCCCCTCTTCCCATCTGCTTCCCAAAAAAGGCAGTGTGTTTCTAGGAACTGAGAATCATTTTTTCACAGCAACACCATTATCAATTTTCTTTTTAAAACCATATAATGGGCATGTTTCAGCAAAAATCTGGATTTTTTTTTCGGCTGTTGCATCCACTTCCCTTAAATTGGTTCAGAGAGACCTGACTGTCTACTGGCTTTCCACAAGCACCTTCTCCACACCTCTGACTGATGGTACATCAGGGATTTCCAGCCCACCCATTGCAGTGTTTGGCTGGCTGCTGACAAAAGCTCTGCCTGGGTTTAGGATGCAGCCAGGTCCCTGGGCAAGTTGAGCTGTATCGCCTCTCCTCCTGTGGTGTATTTGGCCACTGGCCCGTTGCCTTCCATCGTGAAGAGTTTGCAAGTCTTGGCGTTCTCATGAACCGGTGTGGACTTTTTCGAGGAGATGGGGGAATTTGTGGGGCTCAGCTGAACAGCGGTGGTATCCTGCACTGTATGCTCACTGGTTTCAATTTCAAAGGCTGTGTTGCCAGGTTTGATGAGCCCAATGTTGGAACCAGGTTTGGATTTCCTGGCCCCGTGAGCTGGGGGCCTCCGGCTGCAGATGCAGCAGGCACCGAAGAACGTGAAGGCCACCACCAACAAGATGGGTCCAATGATTATGGGAGGGTTGTTCACAGGGAGGAAGGTCCCAAAGGCAAATGCTCCCACTAAAGTGATGTTGATCCCTGCTAGCATGATGCAAAGTCCACAAGCGCAGCAGAGAGCAGGGGAAGGGAGGCCCTGAGGTCGGGTCTTTTTCTGGATGGGTTTTTGGGACACAGAGGCGCTGCTCTTTTCACTGAACATGTTGAGATGAGTCTCAGAGGTTACTTCAGTCCTCACAGGGTGTACGCTGTGTTGAGAAGGCTAGCTCTGGTCTCCTGCTGCCTTGAAATCCCTGGAGAGGAACAAAGAAGCATACAGCTGTCAGAGCAATGAACCGAGGGCACTTTTCCCCAGCATCTTCTCTGGGTTTGCTGGTGTCAACAGCTAAGCACAAATCCAAGCTTGCTCTCAAGTCTGGGCTCTCCCTGACCATCATGGTCACATGCAGTCAGCCTCCATATGTCCTTTGCTATCCATATGGATGATGCCTGAGTGAATTCAAGCCTACAACGGCCAGAGCCTGTGCTTGGCTCTGTGTGGAGTTTGGCCACTGAGCAGCATTGCAGCAGTGTGGCTGCACAGACAGACCCACATCATGAGCTCAGCTGTTTCTCACATGAGTGTGAGACTTGCTGCATACATGTCTCTATGCTCCCTCTACTCAAACCACCTTTTCCTTAATACAGGTTCTTCAGGACAGGCAATATGTCCTCTTGCCCATCTGGGCAATGACTGGTCTCACAGGGTTTGTCACCACCCACACAAAACCTGCCCAAAATAACAACAGAATCCAGTACTGCTGTGAACATCCCTCACTGCAATATGAATGAAATGTATTCTTGGACAGGTAAAGGTCCCAAATTTTAGCAGAAACAGGGATTCTTTGCTCCATGTCTCAGTTGTCCAGTAATTGAAACTAGTCATCCAGGTTGCCTTTCTAGCCAGTGGAGAATAAAAGGTTCCAGAAGGTGATCCAGAACATCCCCAGAAGATATCCATACTGGGGAGCTGAACTGACTACAGAGGGAACCTTAGAGATGGCTTGAGCAGGTAACACTTAGATGCTCAGTGAGATAAATGCCATCCACAGACACTGAATGACACACTGTCAGTCACAGAACTGTATAAAAAAGGATGCAAATATGGATGTTTTGCCACCTGGACCATGCTTTCTACCATGATTCACACCATCTTCACTGTGATCACAGGAGATCCCACAGAAGGGGACAGGGAAGCTCATTTGCCCCTGCAACTGTAAAACCAAACCCATATAAGGTTTGTGCACAAGCAACACCAGCTCCTGGATGGAAGCTCATGGAAACTGAGATGATGAAGTTGAAAAAGAGCCTGTGTGGGGATCTGCCTAGGACCCAGTGCAGGAACACATAGCCCTGACTGACAATAGCAGCTTCTCCATGGAGAAGGTTATTGGATGTGATAAGAGCTGGCTTTGTGTTTGCTGTACTTCACTGGGAAGTCAAATTGCCAGAAGCTAAATTGTCAGCAGTTTGCTGGTGATGTCTGATTTTACAGGCAGGAGAGCATTTCTCTTCCCAGCCTGATGGCAAACAATAGCAGTCTCCTTTCTTCTACTCTCCTGCCCAGCTCCCTAGCTGCTTCCTCACTCTGCTGTCAAATCTCTTTCAAAAGTGTTGTCAGCAGAAACCTGATACCACACAGTTTCTTCTGCAAGAACCAAGAGTCACTGTTGTGCTATTAACAATCTACATTGGCTAAATTTTAAAAAAAAAACCCCAAACTGTACCAAACAATAAACCATCACCTATCACCCTGAAACATGCCCGTGGGATCAGCTGGGCATTTTCAGCATGTTTCCTAGGTTATAGAATTTTCCAGCACCTCCAGCTGAGGCAAAGCTCTCTGCTGCCCTATCGGATGTCACATCTCATTTCCTTGGCTTGGACTTTTGTTTAGATCTGACTGAGTGCAGCAGTGAACTTTTAAGTGAAGTTCATATTCGGTGAGACATCAGCTGGAGCTGACAGGGACAGGTACATGAAAAGATTAAATTCTTCCTCATCTGAGGACGCCTGACTGGGGAGGGGTCTCTCAGCAGGTGAAGATTTTTCACAAAACTGAGATTGCGTGAGAGAGAAGAGGCATTTTCTCTATTTGCTAGGCTAACACATATGCATGTTTCCCTAGCAGTGTCCTTTTGTTATGCTTGGGAACCCTGGCACGCTGATGTGAGCTGAAGCCCTGATTCTGCCTCTTGCACCAGCCCTGGACTAGCAACAAGATAGCTGCTGGTTAAGGACACATATACACACACTGTTTGCAAACCAGCTCTTGCAAATGCCAACGTGAACCTTTGGCACACAGAGGCTGCAAACACCCCAGTGTGGTTCTTCCTCTTGGTTTGCCCTACATTCTCCCACTGCAAAGTGCTCACTAGGGAACTGCATGGCTTTGCATTGTTAAATCACTTCACAGGTTCACTCCACCAGGTTTCTCCCTCTTGACTCCTCAGTAATCACCTGCTTCCACTTTGAAAGAATTTCCCCTCCTGGGACACTCGGGCAGCTGTCATAGCTGCTGGGCTCCAGCAGGAAACAAACTGGCTGCCTCTGCTCCTGGGCAAGGAATCATCAGAGGTCAGGCTCCTACTGAGATTTTCAAGAGAAGCTTCAACCTGTTGCCCATTAGATCTGTTGTGGGCACCTGTAGTCACTCCAAACAGACCATGCTGGTTTCTGGCTGCTTTCAAGGCTGCAGCAAAATCACCCAGCATGGTCCCTGGTAGCTTATTTTCTCTGTCTGGCAATTTTTGTTCATCATTACAGCACCCTGAACATATGAGGTTAAGCCTTGGCAAAATCCTCACCAGACTTCCCCAGGCTGTAACAGGGGAGGAGAAGGACAAGAGGCTCATTCAGGCACCACTGACAATGATAAGGATGCATCCAAGGACAGCTCACTCCAGCAGGTAAAAGAGAACCACAGATACACTCTGGAAGGATAAATGGCAAAGGAGAATGATCCAGCTGAGCTCAGGGTGGGTTTTGTCACCGTCAGCTTCCCAGGCATTGATGGTTGCTTCCCAGAAAGAGAGGGGACCAGATCTACAGTACAGAAACAGGGATGGGGAATGTAAGAACTGAGACCTCTCACACTGTAGCTTGACTGGAGGAGGCATTGGTTGCTCCTTAGACCCCCACAGGACAGGCAGACAACACTTGGTTGTGCCAAGTGACTGGTCAGGAAACAGCTGCTACCTGCCTCCTGGCAATTGACAAGGGGAGAAAGGAGTCAGGGTTGAGATCTCATTTAAACTGTGTGAGTGATTCTGGGGCTTATCACACTCTTTCTGTAGCTGAACAATAAATGTTCTGGCCATGCTATGTCCAAGGCAAAACTTCTTTTCATCCTCTCTGCTTGGCACAGCATCTACATGAGGTAATAAACCTCTCCTAGCAGAAAGCAATGGAGTCACTGGAGATTCTAAGGGGACCCTCCCTGGAACCTCTCCCATCAGCTTGGGGACAGAAGATCCTGGAAGACAAGTATCACCACAGGGCTAGGACATTACCTGCATACACACCACAAAGTAACCAGCAGCAAATAGAAGACAGCATTTTGGGACTGGGAACATTTAGAAAGTAGATTACTGTTTGCTTTTTTAACTTGATCTCCACTTAAAACATAAGGGATTATACACAAGGGATTCCAGTTGGAAAAACAGATGACATGGGGATGAGAAAGCCAGCAGAGCAGTGGAAGGTAAAACAAAAAACAAACCAAAGCCACAGAACACCTTATGCCATTCTCTACCTAGTAAGTCCCTGCAACCATACAAAGTCTGTGTTTATTGTGATTGTCATGTACAACAAAAGCATCTTTGCTTTCCTGTCATCTCCTAAAGCATAAGCTGATGCTGTTAGTAGGGTCAGTGTCCTTCTCCATCCCTTTACAGCCACAAGAATATATATGTATGGGTCAGCTCCCATTGCTGACCTACCTGAGGATATCTGGCAGATTTTACTTTTCACTTCAGCAAAATCAATGGCTTAAAAAATGACCAAATTTCCAGCCATTCTATACAGTCTAAAATGAGCAAGTTCTGTTCTATCAGGATTGGAAAAAGTTCTCTTTGGACTCTTTGTTTGAAACAGGTTCTTTTCTTATGGGTTGGAGTGTAGGTTTCTTCTCCAAACAACATTTCAGCTTGAAGTGCACTACTGCAAGCACTGCTATGTGAAAATAAAAGCTGAATATCCAAGCTAGCATGATGGAAATCCAGAGGCTATAGTAATTCCTTTCAGGGCAATATCCATCCCTCCCTATATTCTCAGGGGGGGAAAGAGAGACTTTCATCCATATCCCTGAGACTTCCCAGAGCTCGAAGGGCATACTGACATATTCATCCAGGATCTTAGGAGCATCATTTCAAGCCATACCAGCAGCACCAGCAGCATGTACAGCTAGGCATGCTTCCCTCTCAGTTGTCGTGAGGGGGATCGAGCTGTCATCCTTCCACACCGTCTCACTGCAGCATCACAACCAAAATATTTGTCAGACCTCAGATGAGTCTCCTTTCTAGAGGTGTGATGGCACAACAAAATAATGACAGTGATCGGCAAACAGAAATTGCAGTCAGACAGCTACAACCACCCCCTGCACACAGGCAGGCTCACAAACACACAGGCACGCATCCTTTAGCTATCAGGAGAAACACAAGACTTTTCTTCTTGGGCAAAGTGCTGGGAAACTCTCCGGCAGGGCCAGAGAGAGCCTCGGTGTCTGGAAGGGGAGGACACTTACCCGCGCTGGAGCGTTCAGCAAGGAAAGGCGACGGGGAGAGCTGGTGCCCTGAGTCTCCACTTCACCCTCCAGTCGGGGATAACAAAGCCATGGCTAGTTCCAGCAGTGTTGGGGCTGGAAGACCAGCTGTGCGCTGGGAGGAGGAGGATTTCACATCCCTCCTCCCCTCTCGTCACCGAGCTCAGGAAACTTTGGGGTGTCAGGCAGGCAGACCTCGGAAAAGCTCAGCGGGCTCTGTGCGAGCTCGGCCACCTTCTCTCCACTTTCTTCCTTCCCCTCGGAGGATAATGTTGTTCTCTTTAGGCAGAAGGGGGTTTAGCCGCAGCATCCCTGCCCCGACGCATTTTCTCCTGCCTCCTCCTCCTCCTCGAGCCCGCCGTCCCCAGCAAGGCTCAGCCCACCGCCCCCCGCTGTCCGGCACTGCTCACCCTCTCCCCGCTGCTTTTCCTTCTTCCTTTTCTACTTCGAGGCTTCGGCTTCCTTCCCCTTCAGCTCACAGAGCTGCCCGGAGCAGAGCAGCCCCTTTTTTTCCCCTAAGCTGAGGGTGAGCCCCATCCGCGGTCGGGCGGCCCCGGGGCGGAGAGCAGAGCGCGGCCGCCGCAGCGGAAAAGGGGAGACACCGAGGAATAGGATGCAGGCTCGCCGATGCTGCAGCGAGGCACGGATCTCTCGAACGAGAGAGGTCTGAAACGCGTGTTACAAATGAAAAAAAAAAACAAACCCAAAACCAACAAGTGGTGTGCGGTTGCCTTGGGATGCTGGAGGGATGCCGGAGGGATGCAGGAGGGATGCAGGAGGTAGCATTTGCTAGGCGGCCGGCAATGAGCGTTGCTGAGACAGGACCACCATGCGTGGAACGTTTAGGGTGTGGGGGCTGGCAAATAAGTAGAAAACCGTCCCCAGATGCAAAATTGATATTTGAAGGTGGCAATTAGATCTCAGGTACGCTTAAATATACTTATGCTAAAAACATGCCTAATGCTACACCCTGTTGCTAGCACAGCCAAAGATCTTGACTCCCATATTAAGAAGCCAATTTCTGTGTGTTTGCAGAGTTGGTGACCACAGGAAACACAGGAAACTGCAAATTATGCACTGGATGGAGTATAGATAATCCTCCCACAGCTTAAGAGGTGCTGACACATGTCCTCATCTGCTCTCCATGCCCACACTGCTGTAACCAGCCTGGATGCTACCAGCAACAGCTGAGCAGAGTCTCTTATCCAATTTATTGCACAAGAATCCAGTACAAACCAGGCTGGAGCTGATTGAACATCAATCACGCTCCCCTCTTTCTTAAATTACTGCTTTCATGACTGAGAGAGAGAAGGAGGATGGTAAGGAGATGGCTAAAAACAAAGGTCAAAGAGAGAAATCACTGAAGAGGAATGAACACTTTACTTCTCTCTATTCTCCAGGCACCACTCCAGCCTGAGTATTCTTAATACAGCAGATTCCTCTACTGCACCATATTGCATTTCACCTGACAGGTCATCCTAGAAATTCAGGCAAAAACAAGTTTTGCAGAAAGTGGCTCAGTCTCTGCCATGCAAGACAGCTCTTTTTTCTCCTTAGCTTGAGTAAAACCAACAGCACACTTCATGGCTTGAGCAGAAGAGTGGGAGGGTGTCAGAAAAGCAGTGCTGATAGATGTGTTGACTACCTGGGCTTATAGAAAGAAATAACTGGGAAATCTCAGTTCAGACCTTTCCAGAGATGTAGTGTCTCCTCTAGGGATTCCTTGGACTTGTAACATGAAGTTCAAAATAGCTCAGTACTCAATTCTACCAGAAAAGTAATGGGAGAGTGCACAATGAAAGATTTTCTGGAGGAAATCTCCCCCGGCACATCTGAGAGAGACAGTTCCACATGTGGCAGAACTGGTGTTTAGTGTTTGCTGACTGTTGCTGGGTAGAAACCAGAGTGGCTGAACTCATTCTTGGTGTATCTCCATGCAGTTCAACAGAAACAGTCCAATAAGCCACGTTTATGCAGGAACAGTGAATGTCAGAGGGAAAGAGACCATCAGGGTCATTGATTTGAGCCCACTGCTATGAAGTTGTATAATAGCATTCATAAAGTACTCAAGCTCCAAAGGGGGCCAATTAATACTGAATTACCTGTGAGCTGTTCCCTAATTACTCAAAGCAGTGATGAAGAAGGCTGCTCCTGCTTCCCTTTGGCTGTTGCATGTCTCTCCATCATGCTTTCTGCTTAATGGTCCATAAACCCAATAAAAAGGCTTTACTGAAACATTGCATCTTTTGGGCTCCACTGAAGCAATAACTGTGTTTCGCATATGTGGCCCTGACAACCTGGCAGACTGCATTCATGTGATTAAAACAACTGCTAATTCAAGAACTAAAATTAAAGGCTGTATATCCCACTGGTATAAATCAAAGCAGATTCATTTCCTTGCAGAGCTTTGATAGCTCATGTGCATTCATGATTTGCCAAGGGGGTTTTGCCAAACTGATGGCTTCTAGTTTCAAACTTGCCAGGAACTGGGAAGTCCTGCCTTCCTTCTTTAGAGGAAAGATCCCAACCCTCAGCTAACTAGAAATCATATTCCTTTGGGAGAAGCTGTTTGTTCCCTGCTTCTGCTGAATTCAGAAATTAGCTGAAGTCAGAAATTTCTGAATGTGAGGCAACATTGGCTGCCTACCTTTTCCCATTGGCAGTTTCTGACTCTGGTTTCAGTACTAAGAAATCTGACTCAAGTGCTCTTGCATCCACAAAGGTTGGGCTTTAGTGCCACCATCTACTGCCTGGAGCAGGTCAGGATTGTGACTACCACATATGGAGCCCTCATATATCACACTGGTTATGTAGGCTTTCTCTCTGCAAGAGTAACTGAAAAAGGTGGGAAGGGTGAGAATGATCCATAGAGGTTTCAAAGGATTTTGATTGGGACTAATACTCAGGTGAAAGCATGTGAGCAGCAACCATGCTTTTGAGAATGCTAACAGACCAGCACGACAGGACCAAAATGCAGCAGCTCATGCTGCTGCCAGCTGAACCATGCCAGTCACACAAAAGTCTGTGGGAGACAGAGAATGCCTGGAAGTTTATGGTGCTTATTAAGATCATTAGACAAAGGTCACTGCAGAAATGTCCCCCTGCAGATTTCTATGAGATCTCCAGAACTGGCACTTCTCTGTGAGTTTACAGTTTAATTGCCTCCTTAGGGAAGGAAACACCAGACTGACTCTCCTGTTGCTCCAAACCAACTCTGAATGCCACTAGGTCTGTCTGAAAGTTTATGCTGTGGCAGGATCCCCTCTGTCTCATTGTTCTCTGCTCTGTTCTGTCTCTGGCAATTCAGAGAAGAAAAAGGTCAATTTCTGTAGCAAAGTTTACATGTCTACAACATCAAGTACATAAAGAAGGAGGCAAAGAAGAAATTAGTATTCCTAGAGGCAGCTGTGAAATTACTATGCAGGAGATTTAAATCCACAAAGGAGACACCTCCTCGTACATTGTGTAATTAAAATAACAGGATTCTACCATGGAGAACACCAGTATTAATGTGCTAAGACCCAGAACACAGATATAACTGGACCTGTCAAACACAACAGACCAGCTGCAGCTTCTGGCTCACAATGTTATCATCGGGAATAGTCTAAGGAGGAAAGCTTGCTCTAGGTCTGCCACTGTCCTTCTAATCTAAGCCTCTGTTATTGAGAGTTGTTAAGGCAGAATAATAAGTGACGTAAATTATTTTACCTAGTCCCATATGACTGTTCTCACATCCGGGATGAAATTTCTGGTTTTTTCTGAATATAGACACAGACTTATCAGAGAGACCTGGAAGACACACTTCATACGTAGTCTCTCTCAGTACAACTGCAGTATCCAATGTACTCAGTGCACCTCAGCAGGGATGATTCCTTCTTTTATTCTTCCTGGGAGCTTTCTCACCATGAGCAGCACTGTTTTCACAACCTGAAGCATCTGGGCCAGCTGTCCCCCATTCCATTAGCAGATATTCCCACACCCTAGGCTTCTTATACTGTACATCAAACCCCTTAGAGCAGGACTCAATTAACTCCCAATTAATCATTCCAGCTGAAGACAGTAGGCAGAATACCTGAATTTGCTTACCATGTTGCATCTCCTCAGGCTGCTGGCAGCTTCTCACTCTGTGACTGTAGAGCACTCAGCCCAGCTGAACCCACTGACCTTTGCTGTTCAAGAACCTGTGACCCGGCCTGGACAAAACCTCTCCTGCATGATCCACTCATGCCAAGAGTCCCATGCACAGTGTTGAGGAAGCTGAAATCAGAACAGGAGAGACTGGGAGACAGACCAAGAAAGGTATAAAGAGTTGTCTTCATGCCACACTGCTTGGGATTTGGTCCCTGGAGAGATGGGAATCTCTGCTGAACAGTCAGCAGGTACCATCAGCCTGAGTTCCAGCATCACTAAAGCTCTTCCTCTACCCTCTGATCCGATGGTCTAGTCCCAGAGCACTTCTGTGATTTGTTGTGGTCTTTAAAATTATCTAGTGGTAATATTTTCACCTTCATGTGAACAAACAAACAAAACAGCCTTCCAGAATTTCAAACAAGTTTCTCCTTCCTGTGGCACCCTCTTAAAATACTGAAAAGTTAGCAGACAGGAATCATCTGTGCAAGTGGCTGTCCTGTCACACAAACAGTTCAGTAATTTTTTATGAAGCTTTTTCAAACAAGGAAATCAGGAGGTCAGTTATCAGCAAGGGGCAAATATTTTTAATTACCTTGCAGGGAGGATTATGTCTCCTCTGTTTAATTCTCAGTGTCTCACTAACAACCTAATTAGCAAGCAGCATCACTGGAAGAGCAGACCTGAAGTTATGTAGTTTTACTCCCCCAGGAGTCAAATACCCAGTTCATTTTGCTCTGTCATATTGTGGATCCCTCTGCTAACCAGATCTCACCAAAGTGTAATTGATCTGGAAGAGACAAATCCACACAGTGTGCCATCAGCAGCTCTCCTTCATGATTTCAAACACAGTTCATCAGAGACTTCAGTGTTACATCTTTAAAAGAAGTGCTGGTAGAGATTTTAGTTGGAGGACTGTTGACTCCTCATTAACTAAAATCAGAGTGTGCTTTATATATTATAGTTTATACATATAATATACTTTATGTTACATATTATACATTATAATAGTTTTACTTGTTTTTCTTTCTTCTCCAGAAAGAATACACCAATACATGTGATCTGCATTTGAGCTGCCAAAGCAATGGAAGTAGCACCACAAGAACCTCTGATGTGCATGAAAGCAGAGTCAGGCCCCAAACATGAAATGTCACATGAACAAGGAATTGTCCTCCTAAATGGATTTAAGCTCTCCTGTTGGGAGTAGGCCTTCAGTGAATTTGAGGATGTTCCTGAGGATGGGATTTAGGTGGCATCACAAACCAGTAATGGTGAACTGGAATTCTGATTACAAAGAAAAACAAAAATGATGGTGTTTGAAAGGAAACAATAACCATATGTCATGTCCTCTCTGAATCCAAGTCTTATGGCTGAGTCCTACACACAAGGAAGAGGCCAGCCAGCTCTGCCACCTTCTGCCACTGGATGATGTACCACAGGAGTTGAGCTTTGGCAATCAAATTCAAGGTCTTCCCACAGTGTCTTTCTGTGCATCCAGCCACTGAAGTACTCCCTTAAGCAAGGTACTGGTGCCCAGTTGAACCACAGACATCGGAGTCTAAGTGCAAGCGTGCTCAGGTGCCTCAGGTGCAAAGATGTTTATATCCCTCGTCCCTGTGAGAAAAAGCACCTACATGGTGAATAAGACCAACAGAATCTGTTTCCCAGTGGAAGCAGGCTATGATAGTTACTACAGGCAAAATGATGAATTATAGCTTTTCACATTCAGCCTGTCCCTGGACATGAAGACCAAAACCCCTTTGGAACAGATCTGATGATGTTGCTTTGTGAGCCAGCAAAAGGAGACTTAATTTATGCCTCTTATATCCACCTGATAGTCAACTTGTAGCATGCCAGACCACAAGAGATACTAATTACCAGCAGCACAAATCACACTTCTCTTGCCAGTTTGTATTCCTGGAAAATCTAGCTTTGAGGGATGTCAGACTCAACATCATGAACAGATGGTGTTTCTGTCTGAAGAGGACTCATGTCCTTGTTCAGTCTGTCACAGCTTCGGGTGCTGATGCTTTTGTTTTTCATCCAATAGTCTTCACACAAGGACTAATGCTTTACAAGGCAACACTCAGTCTACAAGGATGATTAGAGCTGGAAATACAGCACAAAAGGAATGTTGGGGTGATATAGTTCATGTCCCTTCAAAATAACTAACAGCTCAGACACAGGTGAGATCTTTTGAAAGATTTTGTGACTTGTGAAAACTCTTGGGTCCCACATGGCTCAGTCTGCAGTACAACAGTAGAACACTTCACAAGGTGAGTCCTTAAATCTTTAGAGCAGCAAAATAAGCAAGAATGAAGTGCATACTAAAGATCAGAATTGGAAGTCCTTACATGAAGATCTGGAAACCTCTTCAATGGGTATCCTATCTCCTCAACTGCAGGTTGTATGAAAAAAACAAGCTGTTTGGATCCTTCTGTGGCTCAGCCAGATCCCACATAACGTCATGGAAGTTGTTTCAGTTACTTCAGCAAGCTGTGACCAAGGTCTGTAGGATGCTGCCTTGCGAATATTTACCCTTTGGAAGAGAGCAGATGTCTGCGGCCTCCATATGGGATATCAAGTTATAACATGGCACAGCACAGAGCATTAATCACATCCTTAAATGAAGTGATTGAAAGGTCATCACGTCAAACATTGCCTAGTACCATTGTGCCTGCACAAGTTTTATTTTACGCAGAGTCTGGGGAAGCATCTGTTTAAAATACTTGGCTCAAAGTCATTAGCTCTGCCACAAAGCCTCTCTCCTAATACACTTAAACTTTCTTCCTCTCTGTTCCCACACTGCCCTCCACGTGTCATCACTGCACACAGTGAGCAGCTTCTCCTCTCCCTCAAAGTATGTGCTGTCAGCATGGATTCAGCTCTCAGACACCACAGACCAGAAGTCCTGTGTACCTGCAACAGACACAGAGAAACACACCCCTCTTCACCAGACTCACTGGTTCTGTAGGGAGCAACTGCTTCTCATGGGTTTGAGATTAGCTGCATGTACTAAGACATCCAGCTAGTACCTTCAAGAGCAGGATCTTTTTGCCTTCAGAAGCAGGATCCAGCGAAGGAAAAGAAATCCCATGATAATTACGTGCCATGAAAACTATGGCAGCTCATACATGACTAATTCAGCAGGCTTTGGAAAAAATCCTCAGCAGAAAGCAGCAGTTACCTCCTGCAAAGAGCAGTCACCAGTGTTTTCCCTCAAGACAACTGAACATTTTCTTTTAAGCTACTGGCACAAAACATGTTTCTATTCCACCACACAATTTATGGACTGATGGGATTCATAAAGGGGTAAATTAAGAAACACATCATTTCAGAGACTTGCCTGCAGGTGTTGGTGTCGGTGAGTTCAGAGCAGTGGGGTCTGGATGAGCACCACCAGGCTGTAACTCTGACAGTAGATGTGAGGATGCACTACTGACCTACTACAGCTGAGTGAGTAACTGATGGAGCAGGACAAGTGCTAGACAGAGGCACCTTCCATAGACATGGTTTAGCTGTTTAATTTTGTAAGTCCCTGAAATTGCCCTATTTCCTTTCCCATCACACATGCAGACAGGGCAGGTAGGGAAAAGCTATCTTGGGCATCAGTGGGACCCTGCTAACTCCTCACAAGCAGACTGATGCAAACAAAGAAAGCATTAAACACAAGGCACTCAGCTATCATTACTACTAGAATAATGTGGAATCCTGATTAAACCTGACATCCTCTTTAGCAAGACGTGTAGAGTTGAGAAATCATAAAGTGCTATTGAAAGCAGATGTTGGTTTACAGGGGCATTTTTCCAGCAGATGTGGTCAGAGCCAGACACCCTTTCACTCATCACCTTTCAGTATGCTTTTTGTAATGCTAACATTTCACCTCTTCCACAGAGATAAGGGACTAAATGTGTGTTTATGTGCCACGTGCTACATAAACACACAGATATAAGGGATTTCTGTCTCAAAGAGGACGGTGGAATGGTGATACACACATTTGTCAGAGTAGGACACTGCAGTGGAGAGGCTTTCCAGGGTTTGTGCATCATCCAGAGACACAGAACAACTGCAAAGATGCTGTGAACATCCCATCCCACCCCATCACCCAGGGAACTGGCAGCCATCAGCTGAGCACTCAGCTTCTCAAAGGTCTGCAGAATATAAGGGTTTCACTCTTTTTCTCACTACATCATTTGTAAAAAGAGAGTAAGGACATTTTACCTGTCTGTGTGAGGAGTCACTGTTAGTCTGTTCCTTGGGCAGTAGAAGTGGTGCCAAGAATTATTTACCACCATTTTAAGCAAACTGGAAAAAAGAGTCTATGTATCCAACATCCTGAAGATCAAACTCTGCAATAAACAAAGCAGCAACTGAGGCTGAGGGTAAGAAACTGCAGCTAGGAGAGAAAGCCTGGCTGGCACTGGGTTAACTGGAAGGTTGGTGCTACAGCAAACTGCTGGGGAAAGATGAAGCCAGGGTGGATATGCAACAATTTTCTCATGCCCAGCAAGTAAGAGATTGCCCTAAAAATACTGCGATGTGTTTTGACACAGGATGAATTCACCAGCTGATTTCTGAAAAGCCTGAAATGCCGCAAACTTGATTAAGGAAGAGAAAGAAAAAAAAAAAATAAACCCAACTAATGGAAAGACCCTGGATGACTGTTTCTGTGACTATTTGAAAGGTGTGAAATCACCTCCTCTGAACACAAGCTTCCCCCTCATCTTTTAGATGTGCTCTCTAATTGATCATTAATTTCTCTATAAAAGGACAGGGGGTTATGGAAGCATTTTCCCAGCTTTCTGGTCAGATGAGGACTGAATGTTCCCTACCTCTTCAGAGACAGTGATGGGAATCTGAGCTTCTGCTTAGCATTTATTTCCAGTTCTGACCTGCAGTCCCTGCCCAGCCAGCACAGATTTTACCTCCACGGAAGAAAGCCCCATTCTAATGGCTGTTGCTGGTTTTCATGTCGACTTACTTTTCTCACCTCTTTTCAGGATCTGACTCTCACACTCCCATCCCTTTCCAATTACAGACTGAACTCTGTTAGCAGCACCATGCAGTAATTTTACCGTGGGATCACATAGGCTCGGAGCATACACAGAGCCAGCTCTATAGATTCAGCTAATGAGGGACACCTCATTAAGTGCCTTGGAGAGAGCTTTCAGCTGGTGTGTTTTCCTTTGCACTCAAGATGGGCCTGGAGCACTCACTCACATGGAGTGCCAAAAGGAGCCTGCTTGCCACTGCTACCTCATTTAGCGCAGTAACTCAGTGACTTGCCATATCTGGTGGTCTGTAAATAATTAAGCATGTCCCTTATTGCTCCTTGCTGCTCCCTTAGCCAGATTTTTAACCATCACCTTGCTGTGCTCTCTGCTCCAATGAAATTATTGGGGGGACTCCTTGTATGTGCCCCCAGCCTTCCCCCTCTGCTACTGCAGCTGACAGGCTGCCTCCAAGAGAAATCAGCACTGCTCAGGCAGGGAAGAAGCTCATCAGATGGTCTCTGGCATCTTCTCTAGGGCCTCCATCCTCCTTAAAATTTTCACCTTACCAAAGGCACCACATTTTCTCTGCCTCCAGGCTTTTACCATGAGTTTGCCCACAGGGGAAATGATCTTTATGTATGCCAGGCACCAATCAGGGCATCCCCAGGCACAGAAAGATCAAAGGCTCACTTGGGTGTTTGCCATATTTAACCCCATTTTATAAAATTGGAGGCAAACGCTCCCCCCATCCCTAACTCATCCAGGAGGAATCTTCTTTTGGCTCCTCTATGTGTTCAAATGGGTGCAATTTGATGCTGGATGGATTGAAAGTGCACTGGTACTTCCCTCTGAGATTTTCTGCTCACTGCTGGGGTTTTTACAACACCTACTCATCTCAGTGGGAAATGGTATATGCTTCATAGAAAGAGCAAAAAAGCCAAAGTACTAAGTATGTGCATTTTTCAAGCAGTTCTGTATGCAACTGCAGCTTATTCCTGATTCAATAACATGGTGATCTCAACTTCTGGAGAGGTGGATTAAATCAATGATTAATTTAAGGTAATTTATACCTTTTATAACCATTCAAGCCTATTTCCCAGGCCTGAGACCTGCAAGCCATGCTGAATCAATGCCTGGAAACCTATGAGTATTATTTCAGGTGTAACTATTTATCCCCCATAGCACAGCAACATCCTCATTGCTAAGGAAACATTGCAGCCCTTGGCTCAGCCAGAGTGCTGTTTTCTGGGATTTTGGGTCCAGTTTGCTTGTTTACTCCCTCCAGGGGTCATCCAGCAGGTCTGGGGATGTACAAATGCAGTACATGTGCAGATGCTTTTCTCATCTAACTCACCCCTGTGGTTCCTCTGTAGCTGCTTCTGTACAGCCTTAGCCTACTCTTGACAGGGAGCCAAAGACAAGAGCCCCCAAGGTCCACAGCTCCCTGCAGGCAAACACTCAGGGGGTTCTGGAGCAGCCCAGAGATCAAGAGGCACTCACAAACTCAAGTCTTCCCTGCGTTTATCATGCAACAGAGTTTTGGTTGTCTTTTTCTTGATCAGGAGATTTTACTCAGCTCCACACCACCCACAACACAGAGCAGGGATTTCTGCACCAGACTGGGACTGAGGAAAGGTTGTTGTGACTTAGAAAATGAGATGTGCTCTTTTCTTCCTATCTCTGCCCTGAAACCCACATGGCACCTTTGGAAGAATGAGATCTCTCTGCACTTTGCTCACCCCTTCTGCAACACACGGGTAATTACGTTTTGAGCCTCTCAGTCTCCCTGGCTCATCTGTTCAGCCATAAGGTCTCCTGCTCTGCACCTTGCCTCATGTCTGCAGCCATCTGAATGGCCAGAGGAGTAGAAACAACTGCAGAGGGACTGAACTGACAGTGACCTGCTTTTATGGACAACATAAAGTTGACTCTAATACCCTTGGGTAGCGGAAGTGTCTGTGTAGGGAAGGACAAGCAAAAAAATTGACTGCAGGAGAAATAAAAATTAAAAAATTAATGCAATACAATTTCCCCAGATAGCGCTTGACTGGCTTGTTATATCACAAGTGGCGGGTTTGTTAGAAAGCATTCATAAAACCTGCAACATAACCCAGAAGAATTCATAGGAAGTATTACACAGGAATTTATGGGTTTACTGCAGTTTTATACTCTCAGTACTGAGGCTCAGCTTCAGAAAAAAGACTCTGGGGTGGGCTAGAAGCTCTCTCTGCTCTCCAAAACAGTCAGGGGGAGAAAAATGGGGGAGAAAATCCTCATTTGGGGTGGTAGGGACCTCTGGGGGACTTAACATTATGCCAGAGCATTTGAATTGGTTGCTGGTCCCTCTAAGGCAGAGAGAATTTCCCCACACATTCATTCAGGTTTTGATCTGGCCTTTTCATTTGCCAGAGGACAAATCAAATGGGTATTTTATTTTAGTCCTCCCAACCATCCCCCCAGTCCTTGTGAGAGCAGGAGGCAAGACGCTGGAAGGTCAGGAGCAGGACACTCAGCACAGAGCAGAGATGAACAGATACAGACACAAAAGCAAAGTAGGAAGCCACACAAATAAACACACATGAACAGCACCATGTGAGCCTCACTTCTGAAGGAAACCTGGCCAAAACAATAATAAAGACCTATATCCTTGCCAACTGGACCCAGCAATAGGCATATGCATCAGCCCAGGCACTTCAGAGCTCTCTTCCTGTGAGTCCCCCTGTGAGTCCCCCACTACAGTATGCAACAATGAAAAAACAGGGTCAAATTTACTGTACTTGGGATGGAATGATGGAGAGGTGATGCCTCTGCCTCATTGTGCAGTGAGCAGGGGTCACCCAGGCACCCACCCGCCCACCCCACAGCTGCATCCAGCCACACCAGGCATCCAGCTGA
The DNA here is from genome assembly GCA_013396655.1 of Campylorhamphus procurvoides. Taxonomy (NCBI): domain Eukaryota; kingdom Metazoa; phylum Chordata; class Aves; order Passeriformes; family Dendrocolaptidae; genus Campylorhamphus; species Campylorhamphus procurvoides. Next base: position 86,082 of record WBMV01002278.1, on the reverse strand, counting down.
GGTCCCTCTGCAGCAAGGTGGGCGGAAGGGAAGGAAGTCAATGTAAAGGATGGAGAAAAATAGCAGTAGTCAGCCAAGAATTAAATACCCTGAGAAAGTGCCAGCAACCACCCCTTCTGCTTGTTATCATTCCTTTTCCATTTGCTTTTAATTTGTTCAACCTATAATTTGTTAAATAGTCTGCCCAGCAGGTATAATATCAGAGCTGACTGCTATGTAGGTGCTGCTTCTAGCCTGGAGCAGAGAGAAACCTGTCAGCATCAAGACTGGGGCACGGCCAGGAAAGCTGCTGATTTCACTGAGAAAATACTGAACATAACCTGTGTCCTCCTTCTGGCTGCTAACTGTGGCATTAGAAATCATAGTGCAGACAGGACACTACTCAGACCAAAGATGAACCATGGTGGGAACAATGTGAGGGACCCACATGGAACACCAAAGGGCCAGCTACACTAGAGAGGCCCAGTTTTTCAAGGCAGAGAGCTGCCCCTCTGCTCTGTATTTGCAGCCCAGGACTGGATATCGTGGTTCCTTGCATGGAGATGTGAGTAGCAGAACCAGGTAGAACTGATCAAAAACCTTTCAAAGCCTTATTGCACCAAGAAAACCATACAAGGTTTCATTCAAAACATCTTAGGTCCCATGAATCTAAGCTGATTTTCTTGCAAAGACTGGATGCATACTTTCCTCCTAGACCAATCAAGAATCAGCACCAGGTCCTGCAGGCTGCTGACATGTGGATTAAGCAGGGAGGAGCTCCCAGCTTTCCAGCAGAGACATTGGAGTCTTTAAACGGATACAGAGATCCCACAGAGCCATCAATCCCTAAAAGGCTGCTAAAGGAAACCAAAGCCATTGCAAAATCCACAGACATCCTGGAGAAGATATCAGGCCTGAGAGCATCGAGCTCACACAAAAACATGGCTACAAACTGAAGTCTTCTATCTGCAGAAAAAAATTGATTTTTAGACTTACTTTAGGCACTCAAGAGCAGCTGCAATAACCAAACATAAATAACAAAAGCTATTTGGCTGCTTAGATGCTTCTCGACGGAAAGCAGCACAATGAGACCAGAACACCCATCAGTTCCTTTGGAAAAGGACCCCACCATAAAGTATCAGCTTCTGACAACTGATAAAGCTTTATTTTCCCTGGTGAGTGCCCGTGGACATCCAGTGTATGTTATGGGTTAGACACCCAGGGCCTGAGTGATTCATTTGGGTGTGAAAGACACATTGACTTCAAGCCACTTTGCAAAATGAGCCCAAGTTCCCATTTTTCCCTGTTTTCTTTTGCTTTCCGTAAAATTCCCGTGGCTAGGCAGCACCTCTGCCAGGCAAGCTGTATATTAGACCCTTTTAAAGACATTCTTTCTAGCTATTTTTGAAGTGCAGTCCCATGTCTCCAGCATCACAGGTCTCGACTCCTCCACTGCATTCACATCCTCAGTCCCACTGTATGAGGCACTCACACGGGTCTTCTAGGTCCAGCCGAGGGCATAAACAGCATGTCAGAAGCAATTTCTGTCAAACAATACACAGCTCAGTTCGCCCACAGAAAGCAAAGGAGTAAAGGCAACATGTAACCCATCTACAAACCCTTTACCCAAACCGCAATCCTGTAATGTTCCCATAGCCCAGGTAGTGGCAGCTGAAATCCCCAGAGCCTGGCATCCTGCAGATGTGTGAGATATGATGTTTGACTCCTTCTCCCTAATTTCCAATGGCACAAGACAGTTTTGTGGACAGCAGTTTCCATCAGCTCCGGCAAGAAGAACCCTTTTTGTTGCAGGTGCAAGGAGGAGAAAAACAGTTCTGGCATTAACCAAGACAATCCTATTCTGTCCTGCCTGACCTGAGCTCTCAGAGGCTCCTCACCCTTTTGTCCTTGAATGATTCCCTTCCCAAGGAACCCTTCCCAAGACTGTAGCTGACATGTCCCACCTGGAAAGCTCTAATTTTGCAAGCAATTATTTCAGGATGAAGATGAGCTGCTATCTCTCTCTGTAAGTCTTGTGAGAGTGTGACCCAGTGTTTTTCACCCACTTTCCTCTTGTTTTCATCCATCATAGGAAGCAAACATCAGCTGTCTGAGGCCAGACAACTTCCACTCAGGTTTCACAATCAACTAATTATTTCAAAGGGTTAGGAAATAGAAACAAGCCTGGGATCATACCAGACCTGGGTTAGGAAAATTCTCAAGTTCATCCTCTGTAGTTAAGCCGCCTTTTACAGGCTGAGCAATAGAGATTATTCAAGATAATTGTTATTGCAGTTTTGAGCCAACAGAGACAGCTTGTACTGGGAAGCACAACACATTGTCCCTGAAAAAACCTGCTGTAAGCATTAGATTACATTTTCTCTGAAAGGTATCAGGCTGAAAGATGAAAAGACTCAAATCTTTGGGCCACCAAACAGCAGCAAAACAAAGAGAGAGCTCAATGTCACTGGAAATGGGGAAGATCAGTCAGAGCAATAAGGAGTGTGTCTGCACTGTAGCTTTTAGAACCCGCTAAACCAGTGCAGCTGGAGGAGTTGAAGCAAGGGGCTGCAGCAGTGAAGGACAACATGTAGGATAACAAAGACATTTTGCTACCTGCTCTCTTGCTTCTGATGGGCAAGGCCAGCATCTGTGCCTCACGTTCAGGCTGTGCAAGGCCACTGTGGGAGGCATGGCCATTGTGGTCTGTGCAGCTGCATCTGCTCTTCGGGACAGAATTCCGTCTGTACAAAAGGTGGTGACAGGCAACTCAGATGTGCCACTAAGGACCTCATTTTGGGCCTTTTTTAGATGCTGAGATGAAGTGGCTTGTGTTGGATTTCACCACGAGGCTGTGGCAGGGCTGAGGACTAAAATTGCTCTTTATCCAACCGTTCTCCTTTACCCCTATCATGTTAATAAAGTCTTTGTCCTCATTTTCTCTCTCTGTAGCAAGCCATATACCAGCTGATCTATCTGAAACTGCAGCTTGTAGAAAATTACATGTACTGATCCTATTAATGTACCAAGCTCACTTTGGGACAGCAAGAAAGTCTTCTCAAAGCTCTTTTCCCAGTCCCATGGTCTATGGTGTCCAAACTTCTTCCTTAAGACACAAGCTGGGAGGCAGCTGAACAGGTTTTCTCCTTCTAGTGAGACAAAGATGCAACACCAATACAAGGTCAGGTGCTGAGGACAGAAGGCTAACATAAGCATTGCTGACCTGCTCACAGTGCACTAATCTTCCTTCCTGCATCAGCTTTTGCTAATTTTACAAGTGATATTTTACTAAAGAGAGATTTTATTTTGGGTTTTACTAGAACTGGCCCCTCTGCTTGTTTCACCTTTTGCATTAAGCATCAAGATACTCAGAGCAGAAGAGGAAGAGGTTTTCTAAGAGCTCATAAGTCTTCAGCCAGTCTGGAAGAGAGGTTGTCTTCTTACATGTTTTTAAGAAAACAGGCTGCTAAGCAGAGGGGGAGAAATGCTTTTGCTGAAGGAAGGGCAACAGTTGGCTACTGTCAAGGGAATCTAGATAGAAAATGAGAAGGTCTAGGCCAGGGCAGATTGAAGCTGCTCTGCAAATGCTCGGTGCTAAGACAGCCAAGTCAACAGCATCACTATGAGACAGGAGCTGGCAAAGCTACCCCAGCATTCCCCCCAGTCTCCAGCCCGTGTTGGTAACAGGCTATAAGCAGAAGAGACAATGCTTTCTGCAGCCCGCATAAGGAGACGTCCAGAACTCTGCATCATTGCAAGAGTGCTTAACAGTGCACAAATAGAGCACTTGTTGTAAGAGACATCCCATTCCTCCCACTTACACCTCCAGCAGCTGCCCTCTCCTACCCCTGGCAAGAGCACTGAAGAATAAAGGATCTCGCCCCTTCAGAGATGGTGCCTTGTTTTAGCTATCAGCAGTGAGGCTCTGGTGACTGGGAAGGAGGGAAAAAACACAAACAGCAGTGAGAGCTTTATGAAACCTACAACAGTGCTTCCCATGAAATGCTTGGGGTTTTTGCTGAGCAGGAGGAGCTGAAAGGAGGAGAAACAGCAAGGTCAATAAAGAGTACAGCTCATTCCTGAAGCCAGAGGGATTCTTCACAGTGTGAGATTCATCCCAGACCATATAGAGGAGCACAACTTTAGTACTGACAATGCTTTGTTACAGAGTGAAAAAGTGGCAGTCCCATAGTATTAGCATATGTGAAGACACAGGCTAAGATCTTGGAGACTGGATAAAATAAAACAAGGAGACAGAGGAAAATTAATTATCCTATTTCCTTTCTTGAAACTGGAGATAAACTAAGCACAAAGCAGTTCCCAGGACAGGCATCTGTGTGCACGGGTCAAGTTAGGAGTGCTAGAGAAAGCAAACATGTGCTTCATGCATAAAAATCTCTAGAGAAACAATCCAAAGAACAGGAATATTTCTTTCAGTGACTGCATTTTTTAAAATAGATTGAGTATTTTATTCCATTTCAGAAATCACAGCACGTCTGTTCTTGTGCTGTACAGACTTGGCCCCTGTCAGGCCTCCAGCTTCTGTCCAGAAATAAAACAATGGGGAATATCTGCATTCCTCTCTGGAAATGTTCCCACAAACAGCAGCACAACTTTAATTAATATAATTAACACTCATAATATATGCTGTTCTTACAGCTGTGACAACACAGACACTTCGATCTATACTCCTGCCTCTCTGGCCTGAGCTGGGACATTCTGTCCTTTTTCATCATGTTACGCCACCACCACAAAGGAAATTGTTCCCAATGGATTATCCAGGGGGAAATCAAGACAATGGATGAATTGATGTTTCACAAGAGCCCATGGTTCCCCATCCCAACTTTAAACAACCTTCTTAGATCAAATCCTAACCATGCTGCTGAAAAGCCACATGCCATTTCCAGCTCCCTGAAGTGGACAAGCAGGTGCCATAGTCTGCATCCCTGGAAAAGGCTGCAAGAAACCCTGATCTGGGCTTCCAGCTGGGAAGACTGAGGTCTGCTATCAGGCAGGTTCATGAATTGCTAGACAGATCAGCAGAGAGAGATTGATTTTTACAAACAAGCCAGATACAGAGGGTCATGGTGGTATTAAATGTATTTTCCACCTTTCTTTTGCAGAACACGCTGTCAAGGTCTGTGGGTTGTTCAGTCTGTGATTGAGCTAGATACTTAATGCCCTTAGGGATAGCAGGTTTTTCTGGAAGTGGGGGTGTTACATACATTTGTTTGAGTGACAGAGACAAAAAGTGGCAAGGAACAATGGATAGGAAATGTTGAGAAAGAGTAGGGGGACAGACATCCCCCAGACCTTCCCTCCTCACCTTTTCATTACCATCAGGCTCACAGCTGTGTGATTTGCACTGCAAGACATAACTTTGAGAACTGTAATAGCTCTGGAATAAATTCTGAGAAAGGATCAAGGATGCAGATTGAAAGACAACATGAATATGTGCCCAATGGGCAAGAACCAAAAAGACCTATTATCCCTGTGGAGTGCACAGACATGCAACAGCAATCATTAACCGGAGTCAAGTGTATTATCCCTTCATGTGCTTTTCTCCTGTGGACCTGACAATTTGTCTCATCTTACACCTTCAAACATCCAATAGCTGGGAGATGCAACAAGTGGGATCTCGCACCACAAGACATCATTATTCTGACTACATCACTCAAGGCTGTTTATTTTTCTTCAATACAAACAAGAAACATTTAAAACCTTGATGTACCATCGTGACAACAAGTGAACCAAGCGCCCAGCACATCTGACACTTCCTCTCTTTGGCACACTCTGCTAACTCATGACCACTGATGTTATATGACAGTTTTCCCCTCTCATTGATGATTACGTATCAGCCTCCTCACTGATGGTCTCTGAGATCTTAGCCCTTCCCTTTCCACAGGGGGTAAATACACTTTTCACAGTCTCACTACCCCCCAGACCAGTCTTTTTCATTATCCTCCTGCTCTTTTTCTTTTTTAAGAAAAAAATTGAAATGAAAACTATATTGTTCATACCAAGAGGTGGTGGCAGCACCTTTCATGTATTATAAAACGTCAAAGAGGATAAGCCTGCTGAGAGGGAATGGGGAGATATCACTTGCTGTCATCAGAGGACCTCCTGGGAAGAGCTGAACCCTGAGTGTCCCAAAAATTAAGAGTGTAAATTGGTATGTGCTCCTTTGCTTCACAGAATCTGCGTCATATGAGGCAGGGGTAGCTGTTACCACAGTAACTAATCTAATCTTTATTTTAATTTTTGTTGTAGTCAGACCACAACAGATACGAAATAACTATGCTCAGAATTGGATCAACTGTATGTGCAAACACATGCACAGAAAACATGTAATTGCATACACAACTGTAATTTAATGTAAAAAAAATGTTTTAAAATGGAGAATACACTTTCCAGAGAAATAGAACCAAATTTGAGTCAATCTTGGAGATAAACAAAACAGACATATCTTTATGCACAGACATTGTGTCCAGTGTAACTGAGCCTATCATTGTTCTAGGGGAAAGGACAGGATACGACTTCTATACCTTCTCTTTGGAGAGGTACTTTATCCTATCCAAAACTGCCTCTTGGCTCATTCTCCTTCCCATGAAGGTTTCTTATGGAGAAGAAACACAGGAAAGTCTTAGCTGTGTCCTAATAAAAAAGCCCTGATATCATCCCTTAAGCATGACCCCAGGGATCCAGGTACCTGGGTGGTATCCCAGTTTTGGCTGGGACAGTGTTAATTTTCTTCCTGGTAGCTGATAAAGTGCTGTAGTTTAGATTAAATGTGAAAATAAATTTGATAACACGCTGATGTTTTAGTTGTTGCTAAGCACTGCTTACACTTAGTAAAGGCCTTTTCTGCTTTCCCTACTACCCCACCAGCAAGTGGCCTGGGTGCAAGAGAAGTTTGGAGAGGACACAGGCAGGACAGCTGAACCCAACTGACCAGAGGGATATTCTGTACCACATGGCATCATGTTCAGCATATAAAGCCGAGGGAAGAAGAAGGAAGGGCTGATGTTTGGAGTGATGATGTTTGTCTTCCCAAGTCACCATTTCCAGTGATGGAGCCCTACTCTCCTGGAGATGACTGAACACCTGTCTGCCCATGGGGTGTGGTGAAGGAATTCCTTGTTTTTCTTTGCTTGTGTTCATGACTTTTCCTTTCCTCACTTTCACTGTTCCAGTTCTCTCTCCCATCCCACACAGGGTGGAAAGTGAGAAGCAGTGTAGGGCTGAGCATCCTGCTAGGGTTAAGCCATGACAGTGGTTCCCAGTTAGGTACCACCTTAGGCCACTGTCACCACCACAGGCTTATAATATGACAAGCCAGATCCTCTCCTGCTCTGAACTGAAATAGTTTTCATCATCAAAAAAGCTCAACTATTTTACATTAACTTTGTTTCATCAAAGGGTTTGTTTAAAGTGATTCTTTCCAAGATGTTTCTTGTTTGTTGTTGTTGTTTCCTTTTACCTGGAGAGCAGGGGTTTTCATTAAGAGGTCCCAGACAGAACACCAAGGTCTGGCACTTCTGCCATCCGTCCAAATGTAGAAGGCAGCTTGCAAACTTACAGCTTAAGGACACTGCACATAGCAAAATTCACCACCAACAGGACCCACCCTGAAATATCCTGAATCAAGAACAACATCAGCTAAAATTCAGCCTGTCTTCTGAGCCATGAGACTGTAGGAGGGTTGTGTCATGGGTGAATCAGACAGGAAGGAAACGTAGCATAAGTGGTCTTCTTTAAGTTTCATAAGAACAACAAACGTCTTTGCCCTTTGCTGACCGCAGAGCACACATGAAGTCCTTTAGGTGCTGATTGCCAAAGGCTGGGGGTTGCCTGCAGGAAAAGTACAGTAATTACATGTCTTCTTTCAACGTCTCCTCCTGGCCACTGACAGAAAAAGGATCCAGTTGCACAGGATTTAGCTTGACCCAAAACAGCCCTTCCAATTCTCAGCAAGAAGCCAAGATGTTCCAGTGTCCGATTTAGAGGGCGATGGGATTATGAACCTTCCCTTCCACTCTTACAAAAACAGACCCCGGCCTTGAGGGCCAAATATCTTGTTAGCGCAGGAGGAGGCAAGCCAAGAGTATGAAATAACAGGTTCCCTAAGGAAGAAGTTTTGCTTTGAAGCAGTGACTTAATTTGGGCAGATGAGAGAGGTGTTTAGAGAGAGATGGATGTTTGTGCCTGGAACAAGAATGAGCAGAGGAAGCAGCTCAGTAAATGATATGAGTTTAAGTATTGTTAGTAATATAATGCAGCAGTAAGAGGAAAACAAAGAAGAAAGAGCAGGAAACAACAGAAATCAGTTCAGCTTCATTCAAGTACAGTGGGATCGCATTGGTGCATGAGTGCAAGCTGCTGGTCACCACACTTATGGTCAGGCTAGAATAAATCCCTTCCTATGATCCCACTGTCCCACAGAAACCCTAAACCCAGACTGGCACTGAACACATCCATTCCCATGGATTTTAATCACACCCCATTAAGACATGTCCCTCTTCATCCATCCGCTCCTGATGGCTGCTGGGAACCCTCCCATCACCTCTGATTGCGAAAACAGTAGCTACAATTAATACTGTGGAGACACTTTCAAATGCTCATTTTGGCAGCCATCTGGCCTCACATCACATATATCCCTGCCAGGCAAAGCAAAAGGGTTTTGTATCTCCTGCTGCTAACAGCTGAAGGATGGACTAAGCAAGACTGATGTGAAACAGCAGGATGGACAGAGAGGGTGCTCAGTGATACAACCATGCAAACCAAAGGGGAGCTGTCTTCCAGAAGCAACAATTGTGAGTTTTCATTCCCTGAGGACACATTTTGAACAATGCTCCATGAGCTCTTAATCATTCATTTTGTCTGTTTTCCTCATTTTTTCCTGCCATCATAATTTTTGCTCATCTCAGTTTCCCTACCCCAAGCTTTGAGTGCAAACAAGCACAAGCAGTCAGGTCCTTAACAGCTCAAATTTGATATAGTTCCCTGGATGTCCGTATAGCAAGGTTGATTTAACTCAGCCTTGTATCTTCAAAGGACCCTTTAATACCAGTTACAGGCCAGATGAGTGGGATTTTAATTTTGAATTAAGCCAGGCTAGCTCAATTCAGAAGTGCCAAATTTTGCCCAGCTGTGCCATTCAGCTCAGAGTTCTGCACTGTGTGTAAATGGCAACACCACAGGAAAGAAATGAGAAAACACACTTCCTGAGTTCGGAGCAATCTCTTGGAACCATGTTTGTACAGCACAGACTATGATAGGGACCTTTGCCATATATGAGGGGTTTAGATCTACATTTAAAGTTAATATTTGAGATAAAAGTCTCTATCACATTAAGCATCCCATCCTACAACCACTGGTGAGAATTTTGCCCCAGGACCTAAGATGAGTATCTCCCCTGCACTACAGGAAACATCACACAGTTAAGATAACAATATTGAACTCAGATGCAGCACTTAGTGTAATTTTAATTAAGCTGCAGAACGTCACAGGGTAGAAATTTGAGAAGAGAGTTCTGGTCTCAGGCAAGATGCTGGTTTGAGGCAGGACTTGTCCAAGCTACATCGGGCTGCCTGATTCCTCAGTTATGGTAGTTATTGTCCTGCGAAGAAGATGGGGGACCTTGCAAATGTCCTCCTAAGTTGGACTCTTGAGGCACCCAAAGCTGCTGAACCCTGTTCTGGTAAGCCGAGATGGGGATCCAGGAAAGGACAAATTCAAGGACGAACAATAACCAAATGTTCATCTGAAACCTACCGGTGTGAATATTGACCTGAACAAACTCCAGCCAATGTGATCTTAATGCCATTTTAAGAGGGATTAAGCAATGTGAAAAAAGGCACCACATATTTGTTTTTTTTAAATTCCATCTGTGTTGCATGGACCATAAAACATCCAGGGTTTTTTTAAAAAAATAAAGTTGGCAAAGGAAAAAAAAAATGTTTTCTGTACAAACATGGCAAGAAACAGAACTGCCAACTGCTACACCTACACTCATCCTCTGAATTAGGTCTCTTCATCAAGTTAACACCCTTTCTCCCATACAGCTTTCCTGCTTGAAGATGTTGAGACAGAATGAGGTTGCAAAGAGATTTTTATTACCATCACTTCCTTCCTTGCACACTTCACTTTCCCACTTTGTTTTCCAGTGCAGGGCTTGGGTTTCTTTTATTCTGTTTGTTTTTTCTTCCTTGCTCGCTTAAGTTAAGACAACAACATTTTGTTCTGTATTTCCATGGCTCTTTCATGGTGATTTGTTAACAGTGCTGGGTTTGCAGTCAAAGGACTGGAAAGATAAAAAGTTGGCAAGCTGCTTCCCTCATTAAGCAAGCTGCTTCCCTCGGCTCTCAAGCGCTCCAGCACCAGCCTATTAACTGAATTATTCAACACAAGAAAAAACACATGACAAAAATAATAATAAAAAAAAGAGTAGGGAGGGAAGGGAAGCTCATCAACTTTGGTACTGTTGTAAAAGTTTGGCAGCATTCCTCAAAACTCATTTTGGGATTAAACCCATCTAAGGAACGGCAGAAGGCTGAATGGCTGCACGGCAGCAGACAGAAGCTGGCATTCATAATTCAGATATTGGACTGTATTGTTGCTGTCTTGAACTGATAATGAAGAAGCCCAAGGGGAGAATATTTCCAAAACCATAATGTAAGGGATCTGTTTATTTGTAGTTTGTGAGTAACCAGTGGTGTTGGAAATCTTCCATATCCAGCCACAGGCTTTAAGCATTGAAACAACTCACCATGAGGATTCACAGTAATAGTTTGTGTGTGTGTGTGTTCTTATTGTGTAATAAATACTGTGTAATTCAGAAGAGCTTAACCACCCGTGGGAGAGGAGAGTGTTGCCTCACATGCATCAGTGGCAAAAGAAGCTGACATGTGGCAGCTTGTGCCATAATGAAGCCATGAACTGGTCCAAAAACTCTGATGGGAAAGTCAAAATTTTCCGATATCTCTTCTCATGTAGCCTGAAAAGGGAAAGTACTTGTTTCAGGCACAAAATTAAGCAGATTGGTCAAAACCTTGAGGTTCCTCATATTGCTGGGAAACTGCAGGCAAGTGGGCAAAAACAGGGTCAGTCTTAACTCCTGAGGGAGATGACTGAGGACACAGACTCTCCTGAGAGATTTCCTCCACCTGAGAGGTAAAACAGAGTCTATGTCTTGGAGATGACTCCAGATTAGGGACAAAGTTCTCCATTGGAGAAGTCAAAATGTATACTGTCACAGATAGCACAGACAACTCTCTACATTCCAGAAGCAGCATGGGCAGGAGAGAAAGATGTTAGTTGAAGCACAGACAGGGACCGTGTGATTTAGGTATCAATTAGCAATCAAAAGCAGGAGAAATTTGGACTTGTCAAAGGAAAAACATAGAAAAATTGGGAAGCAATGAGGAACAGAAATCACTAGATCTCTACCTTTTCTTACAGCTGTATATTATTTCCTGTGCTAAAGCAAAAGGCATTGAGTTTTATAAAACTCCATAAGCCATAGGGATCTGTTTATTTTAATTGGCACATGATATTAGGAAGGTAAAACCTGAATCTGGAGATCTGGGAAGCACAACCTTTAGCTACTGCAAAGCCTGGAAGAGCAATGCTGCATATGCAGCAGAGTACCGCCCACTCACTTATTCCCAGGCAGGTTCTTTCACCCAGAAACAGTGTACAAATAGATTTTTGTGACAAAATTGGTCACACATTCATTTTGTGTAAAAGTAACTTCAGTGATGTTAGCCCCTGAGAGGAATATGCACAGAAGCCAGAATTTTTATGCCACAGTTGTGCTGACAAGACAGGATCTAACGAATGAGGTGAAAGCAGGAACGATGGAATTCATCAAGCAATTAAATCATTTTAGCTGATGACCCAGACAGAAAGAGAAGTCAGGCAGTGAGATCTGCTGATGACACTGAGCCCTCACTTAAAGAGGACCAGAATATCACAAGCATGATGGTGAGCACATATAACGGGGCTGCAAGTCAGTAGTAGTCAGCGCTGCTATTAGGGAGCAATTAGGATTTTTGCTGTGAACACTTGACCTCTAGTCTATTGTTCCCAGAGGAGAGGAAAGGACTGGGTATGCAGAAGTAAGATAGTGTCTGCAAAGAGCAAGACACCAGAGAAATCTGAACATAATTGGGTGAGAGATTTCAGTGGAGCAGGGAGGGGTGAGGGCAGTCTGTAAGGCAGTGACATGCTCTCGGGCACACCACTGGAACCAGTATGAGTGGGGGCTTTCCCACCTGATGGGCTCAGTGTATTTACCTGGACATCCAAGGGCTGAGAAGGAATGTGATTACAAGGAATGACCAGAAAAGCAGAGATATTTTCATTAGAAGATGTGGTCAATGCATGAACAGGTAGAGAGTGGCTACAGATCTGTTCAGATGTTCTCTTCAGGCTCTCCTCCAACCTTCTCAACAGCCCAAACCTTTCATGTACATGGCTTTGAAGGTGGAAGAGGCAAGTAGCCCTGACTTCCAACACACAAATTGAGCTAGAGGGCTTAAATCACTTCCAGCCCTGCAAAGAAGGAAAGGGAAGCTATGAGACACAGGCTGAATAGATGGAACAACTCCTCCTGGAGTAGCTCCAGTGCCAGCTTAGTGTCTTCCCCAGAGATCCCCCAGAATCATTATCTTTCAGGATAACATGTGTGGAAGGGAAACACACCAAATATTAATAGGATCACCTTCAGATGACAGTGTTTGGTGTATGTTTGCAATGCCACACTGATGAAAGCCGGTATTTCTGTATCAAGAGAACCAGTCCAAGTTGCCACATGATTTCCTAAAAATCCCCCTCACCACCCCAGTTTTTTAGAATCAAAATCAAATTGGCCAAAATGGATTCAAATACTTGGTTGAAACTTTCATAAATTTCTCCGCAGAATCAACAAGACAGGAGAGAAACTGGTAATGCTGAGGAATGTATGGCTTTGCCATTGATTAAAGTAAAGGCCTTGCTGCTCCACAGACCTCGGGCAATGCTTTTGGCAGTAGGCAGTGTGCTGACATGGTTCAACAAAGGGTAATTAATCAGAAGCCAGTGTAATTGAACACTCCCACTGCTGCTCAATTAATCTGATCACTTCCCTTATAAATTCACAATCGCAGCCTGTGACTGCAGCAGACCTTATTTATATGCCAGTGAGGTTTCCAGTTTGGATCAGACAGACTGTTCTGGCATTTCCAGCCTGAGCCCTAGGGCTGTGTTCATGCCATTAGCACAGATATCACTGCTGGCTTCCTGCAATCCAACTGCACAGGGAAATCAGACGCTCCAGCAGCATGTTTTGTGAGAGTAGAGGGATGAAGGCTTGCAAAGCTGCCCAAGTAGTTTAGACCTAAAACGAAAAGCAGGATAGCCAAACCTTGGAGGGCCCTCATGGCATTTTCTGCAGGAGAGGGAGCCTGCTCCAGTTTCAGGCAAAACTAGAAGTAAATTGCTAAGATCAGGTCAGTTTTACAGCTGCCCTTTCCTGCATTGCAACAGAGCTGAGAGCAGGTGTAGAGATGGGAGGATCTGCTCTTGTGAAACACCACAGAATGGTTTTGCAGGGCATAGATAGGACTGTGAGACAGTTCAAGGCAGATCATGATGAAAGCTGCATCCAGCCAATCCTGGAAGAACATGTTGGGTGGTAAAGGGAACCTTCCCTAGCCACAGGTGACATACTCCTTTCACCAAACACGACAAAAATCATGTTCTGGATGGCATTCTTCTCTTACCTTGGAGAGCATTGGCAGACTGCTGTAAACACAGCTTGAAAATACCCAAACTAGGTTAAGAGTTCTCTGCAGAGCAGCAAGGAAATGATACCACTCAACATAAGAGGAAACCAGCCAGTGTGGGACCAACACTTGCAGAAGTCATCAGGAAGCTTTGTACCAAAGCTCAGTGCTTAGAATGAGCATGGAAAAGCATTTGCTCCACAAGTTTTTCACAGCAGAGATATACATTTTTCTCAGAAGACAGAACATCCCCATGGATAATGTCACACAGAAACAAAACACAATACTCACTTGTGAGTTATCAAACGGAATCCACTAATGGATCTTCCCAGCAGTGCTGAGTGCAGCCAGTTTTGCCCATCCATCTCCAGCAGAACTTGTCTCAGTCCCAATGCAAGCTATCACTTTCATTTAGCTCCTCTCTGCTAAAGGAAAAAAGCCAATCTGCTTCATCTACCACCACGGGAAAGCCCTGTTATTTTCACCAACAAAATACTCTGGCAAAACTTAGTGACAAGCAGGGCCATCTGCACAGGTGTCCAGCAAACAGCTACTTCTGCTCATAAACAAAAAGATATTGCAGTTCTTGAGTCCCCAAAGCTAGCATGTAGTACCCTCAAAAGCAATTTTAATTTCTAATACCCAGCAGTAGACAGAGTGACCACAACCACTTGTACTGGTTGAGAGAGTCACGAATAAGCCAGGCAAAAATGTACAGACACACAGATATACCCTTCACTGCCTCCAGCAACTCATTAAAGCTGGAACAGTTTATATTGGGATTATTCCTATGACCCACCTCTCTGACTGAAGAGGACAGGACTTGACCCTTCCCACATTCCCAATTCACTAACCTTTGTCAGCCTGTGTCTGCTCTCCTCCCACTTGTAGCTCCACAAATTTTTTCTCCACTTCATTCCACAGCAGGCTGCAGAGGCCATGGCAACCTACAGGAGCCTCCCCTGGATGAGCAGGGGATTTAGAGCTGCTGCAAGAACATCTGGATGAAGAATAGGATGAAACAAAGGGATGAAAAATTGAGAAGGAAACAAATGAGGCAGCTTTGCTTTCCCCACTAGTAGCCTGGAGCGGGGTGCAGGCGTTATGATTCTTAAGGCAGCTGACAAGAAAAAGTCTCTGAAGTCCAGTGAGTGATGATTTTGGGCAAGGGAACAATGGGGGAACTAAATCACACATATACACAGTGTTACCTTAGAACTGGTCATAGGATTTTGATCAGGTGTGGTGCCAGTTAGGTCATGAGCTTTGTTCTGAGTCAAACAGAAAACATAAACATAAAGCATCTGACTCCAAGGTCCTCTGTACCCTCTGTCACTCAGTTCTTGCCCTCACCCTGCTTCTTGCTTAGCAAAACATTTCAGGAGGTCCAATTCCCGCTTCCCTCCCACTCCAGGCTGAATCAGAGCAAAGTTGCTGAACTGAGTCTGCTTGACAACCTGCCAAACTTTGCTAACCAATCTTGGTGTGAAAGCAGCTGTGACAGGCAGTGACTGAAAATCTAATGTCAGATTGATCAGCTGGAAGAGATCCAGCACAACACCGGTACTGTGGCTTACAACCACTGGATGAGTCAATTCCCTCCATCCTCAGTATTACAGATGCTGGACTGGGTGCAGGGTGCAATTCCCCAAGCCAGCCCGTGCCAGACAGTCCCCACAAAACAACTTAAAGATGAAGCATTTCTCTTAGAGTGTTTTTTTTCTCATTGGAAGGGAATTTGTGTCACAGTGACATCTCCCTCCAGACCCGAAACAGCTTTCTTGGTGAACAATGCCAGTGAAATGCCACTGTCATTTTTACAACTTTTTTGGTTTTTTCCCAGAGAAGTGCATTTCTGTGCTTGGAGCATTTTAAATGTGCTGATGGAATCTGGCAGGAGTAACCAAACACACACATTGCAAGGGAAACAGAACGAAGGAAGGAAGAGTATAAGCAAATATTTCTTCAGGATTGTCAGGCCTTTTGGTTACCATGGCATTATGTTTCCATGGAAGCCAAATTTGAAGCCTGTTGCTGCCACGGGAGTGGCCCAAAGAAAATTATTAGTTTTGAAAATTAACAAAGCTACTCACTACTTTGAAAGCCAGCCCACCCACAGCCCTCAAGAAAACAAAGGCATCTTTGCATCCCTGATAAAGGATTCAATAAACACATGGGGAAGGAAGAGAGAGCAGAAAAAAATACCACACATTGAAAAATAGGAGCTTCCTTTTATGCAACCAACAACGTAAAAACCGTGTGGTAAGCACAAGGCTGAATGCACTTCATGAAATATTGCACACAAAGGTCAGCAAAATCCAACAGAACATTCTGTGTCACTGGCTCCCAAGGGGACACAACCAGAGTGCCTTGAGACTGGAGCTGCTTGGTTGCCATTTGTTTGAAATTATTTCCCCCTTAATCATGCTGATGGGTCTCCCTTGATTTGCTAACCCACCTCCCAGGAAAACACTGGAGAGGAGTAGCAGAATTTTCCTTTGGGTTGCCTTAATCAACATTAAAGATCAGCTTAGCTGCTTTGATGCTCCCTTTGCTGGTCAGGATATCTTTTTGAATTCTTGGAAGTTAGTTTTTGCCTCACTGATCCCATTTCCTCACCAAAAAGGTATTTTCTAGCTCCTGTCATTTTTTGGAATCGAGGGAGGCCACATAAGTTCACCACCTGTACCTGAAAAACTCATGGCAGATTCAGCCCTTTCCAAAGGGTAGGCATTGGGATTCAGCAATGAGGCAGTCATATTCCACAGGCTGAACCCTCATTGAAAGGTAAAGATCAGAGGGAAAGAGGCACCTGTTGGACCATCAGCTGAATCTGACTTCTTATTTTTTAGGCAAAGAAAGATGTAAGACCTGCATCACTGAAGCATCACACTTGTACCACTGCTACAAAGTCTCCTGTACCCTTTACTACCTCTCTTGCCCAGAAGGAAGGAGAAGCAGATAGATTTAAAGCACACTTCAAACAAAAGCATTTGATGAGAATATGGCAGATTTCCTTTGAAAGAAAGGCTCGTACAAATAAAAGACCTGCCACCTGGTTTGGGACTCCTGCTCTGGACAGATTTCCCTCTCACCTACACTGCAACTCCCCTAGCCAAAGACGATGGCATGAATATCCCTGAACTAAGGTTTCCTTTGGACATTTCACACTCTTCTTCCACAGTCACTCTTGTGGAGGGAAAACAAATCTGGCTAACATTCCAGCTTCCTCCTCACTGTGCAGGACACATACATTGGATTCACTTTGCATGTTGGACTGTGGAGAGAGAGAGGAAAGGACAGACTACATGGACCAACAGCTCACTCAAGGAAAGAGGAACTGCAGCTTTGGTCTTTGCTCCCTAACTCCCTCCCTGGGGCTATTTCTACCACCACTGAGAGGCAGCAGGTGCAGAGCAAAGTCTGTGAAGGAACATTTACCAATGCTTGAATGAATTCATGAGACTCCATCATCTCTGGGCAAGCAGCACTATTAATGTCCCCTTTTCATGCTTCCATGCTAACGCCACTGGTGAGGATTCTGGAGTCTCAAAGGCTTCAGGGCTCCATCCAACAGTACTCTGCATCCTTACCCCTGCTCCTGGCCAAGTTTCAGGATTTTTGCTTCATGCACAAATCAAAGGGAAGAATATGAATTGCAACAGTGCAGATAAGTTCCTGAACTCACTGACCCTGTTAGCGCATCTCTTACGAAGGGAAAAGGATCACAGGTTCCCTCTCAGTCCCCTCCATGTAGTCATAGCTTCATTTTACCTCAAAAAATCTGAGACCAGAGACTGATAAACTAATAGAAGAGGGAGGTATGCTTAGACTTCAGACTTAAATTGTCTTAAATCGAGTGTGACACAGAGAAGTAATTCTGTTTTTCTGTGACACCAAAAATCATGAGGAAAAAAACACACAGAACTGTCAAATGTGTTAAATACATAAATTAGAGCATTTTAATAAAAAAGCAAAATACATTTCATAATTTGTCAACTGGCACAATGTATAAAAACTTTTAAATAACAACTTCAATATTAGTCACAAAATACAGAACGTTGTATAAAAATAGCCATATGCACACTAATAAAAGATAACATAAAACTGCTCTGAACAGGCCATGCAAAGACATTCAGCTTTGACCCTTCAATTTCCAAGTGTCTCTTGAATCTGCTACTTTATTCCTTCTCATTCTGATTGGGAGGGTTTTGTGCTGGCACTTGGGGGCCTCCTCCTCCCCTCCCTGCACACAAAGCCCTGGCAAAGGGTTTGAGAAAAGGCTGGCAAGTTAAGGTGCATCATGTTGGGCATCCTAGTGGCCCAATTTTCACAGCTTATGTTTCAGAAAGTGCTCAATATCCATGTCCTTCCCCGTGGACAACTCCCCTTGGTCACTCAAAATCTTCAACTTTTCAGCCAGAATCCTTCCAAATTGTTCCTGACTCCTGGTGCACCATGGTACTAAAAGCAGGGGCAAAAATCTAGACACCCAGCCTGAGATCACTGCAGGAGGCAGAACACAATGGCTGTAGAACCATTTTTGTACAGATGTACCTCTGCATTTGGCATTTCTAAATTATTCACACACCAAAATTCACTGAAATCTGGCCGTTCACATTAGGAAGCCCAGGCAGGACACATAAAAGGTCACGGAGAAATATAAGTTTACAGAAAGAAAGGTATAACTGAGGATAGCATTAACATAATAAAACTCCACATTAATATTTAAAAATCCCACCTAACAGTAAATATAAACTGTTGCATAAACAGTCTGTTATACTGTGGTTATCAGATTTAAGAATGTAACTGTTTGAAGGGGACATAATGAACACCAAACCCCCCAAAAGAGAAAAAGGTATGGTATGGAGGACATTTTAGTTAAGAGCAACGTGATGTCAGATAAAAACCCCATCCCTCCCTATTTTTACCCCACATGCTGACACATAAACTATTGACAACATACAAAGACTACCCAATCCTCTCGGCCTGAGTGATCCTTGAACCTTTACAGTATTATCCTCATTCAATTTAAGCCCAATGAGGGTTAATGGAGACAGAGATCCACCCAGTCATCATCTCTGTTTCCTGAGTCTACAGAAAGCAAAGGGCACTGTTGGTTGAAAACAGTCCCTGAGGTGCTGACAGGAACAGCAGCACCTTCATGATGTGCCATCAAGGAGAGCAGCCATTGGCAGGGAGAGGCTTGATGCTCTGCTACGCAAAGCAGTTTTTTTCCTGATATTTTCAAGCTTGCATTTTAAAGTGTGCTCTTCTAAGAAAATGAGGAAAACTTAGTGATTTATCACCTCAGATAATACAGCAGCAAACTCATCTTCTGCAGTTTAAAAAGATCAGTTAAATTATCTTAATGCACTAAATCTGACAGGCAAAAAACATTCCCATAAAAAGCTGTCCCCTTAAAGTTACAAGTCACATCACAAGAGTGAGCTTCTAATCAAAGTGTCAGAAGCAGAGAAGCTTTTACCAGTGCTGAAAATCCAAATAAGAACACAGACTGATATTGCCATCCATAGCAGGAAAGAAGTTTAAAAGGCTTTATGAGGAACTGGCTGAAAGTCACTGGTTTTGGTGGCGTGTGTCATTGCCCTGCGCTTGGCAAGGCGGGACTTGGACGGAGGGGAAAGTTTCATGGAGCACACGGCATGGGCAATGCTGTCCTGCTCCGCGCTGAGCTCGCTCTCGTGCTGAGACAGCTGGCGGTTCAGGGCTATGGCCTCTGCAGCAAAAAGGGTCAGGTCTTTTGTGCTACTGTTTCTGTCAAGGGAGAAGGAAGAAGCAGTTATAACACAGATCCAAGTCACTCTCAAATCAGAAGAGTTATTTCCAGGCAGGTTTATTTCTCCTACCAAAACATCGGCACGGCAGGCAAAGTGGCCAGTTAATATTTGCATCTATCCTCACTGAAAGGAACAGCAATACATGATATAAACACTCTGGGACTTTGGAAACAGCCACAGTTTTAGTCCTCCTTCTGCCAAGGACTTCTAATGTAAACCCAGGAAGCCACCTGAGATGTCATGCCTAGTTTGTACATGTTATCCAGAATGGGCATATGGGGCAATACTGCTGTCTTTCTTCAGAGAACTGCAGTGTCACTATAATTACACCTCTGGCTCGAGGAAATACATTCCTGATGGGAAGAACCACCTGGAATTGCAAATGGCAGACACGGAAATAGAAACAGAGATGTGTGACTCAGGCTCCCTGGCGTACAGAATCTGCCATCAAATCATTTTTAATCAGGCTTGACCTGCTAACAGTTAAATGGATACCGTGATTACCACCAAGTACAACAAAAGTCAGATACGAATCTGTGTTTATGATGATTATTCACCCATCAGAAAATAGTCTCTTTGGGTAACACACACCTTTATGCCTTTTTCTCCCCCTCCTGGGCAGGAAACTGCCAAAACCATCATTATTTCCTGTCTAAGATTAACACTGCACTGCAGGAATCCCCTCTAATGCTTTTCCCACGAACAAGCAAGATTAGATAATAAAGAAAATTCAAAACTGTAATATTTCTGATGTTCCTCACATAATTACTGGTGCACATTTAAGGAGTTCCATTCCCAACCAGGGATGTTACCCCCTGATTTGTCAACTTCTATCTCTCACCTATTCTTTCAGTAATTATTCTTGGCTGAGTTTACAGATATTTAGAAGATGAATCTCACCTTTGAAGAACTTGAGGGGTAGGCAATCCCCTTTCAGGAGCCTGCTAGAAGAAGCAGTTAAGAAAAGTTACTTACATATTAGCAGATCAGCTTTCCCAAGAGAATGACAAAAACCAGATGACTCCCAAATCTTTACAACCAACAGATATTGCATATAAACTAATTCACTGTGGGTTTACAAATCACTGTTTGTTTATGAAATGTACTTCATAATCTGTCTCCCTTCACAAGAAGATTTCACAGCTTGCTGGTACAAGTGTACAGCTTTTGAAGCTCTCCAGAGGATCTACTCATTCTTTCCTGAACTGGGAACTAAAGCAAAAGAACACTGCTGTTCTTTTAAAACCGTATCCACCAGCATTCTGCATTACTGTACTAAAGAGTACCACATTAATTTGTGTACTGCAGTGCTTGGTATTCACAAGAAAGCCACTTAAAGTGCACAAAGTAATAATTAAAAAAAACCAAAACAAACACTTAAAGGTTGACACATTCATCCAAGTACTTACCATACAGAAAAAATAAAGCCACTGTGTATTATTTAATTAATCAAGATATGAGCACTAAAACACACAATGGATCTAACAGAAATTCAGAGACAGGGAACAGCTTGTTTGCCACTTTGGAAGAAGAATAACCCTTAAAACATCATAAAGGGGAATACGTACTCCTTGAACCCATGGATGTTGCAAAACTTGAGCAGCACTAAGTCGTTCTTTGGCATCACAAACCAGCAGCTTTGAGATGAGATCTTTGGCCTCAGAGGATATATGCGACCAGTCCTTGTCAGGAAATTCATATTTGCCTTCCTGGATGCTCTCAAAAAGCTTGTTCTAGTAACAGAAAATTTTTTTAATTGAAACACAATGCAACCAGAAGACTTCTCAGTTGGAGGGTGAAAACTGAAACCATCCAGTTTCGTTATGGAGTCAATGGAGAGTCACAGGCAGCTCTATGGAGTGATTCAGCGCATACTAAGATGGACACGATGTATTGTCTGCTGAAAATGCCTCCCCCCTCCTGATCCCCCTCATAAGAGGGCAGCTAAAGCACTCAGCTTTCAGAAAGAATAAATATATGCCCTGGACAGTGACTTTCCTGGGGTTCAACTTTCATCTGAGGAATTCTGGTGACTACCATAAACCAGATCAAGAATTACAGAACACATGAGGATTGGAGGGTTGGGGAGAGGATGAGGAGAAGCTCTGAGATCTCACAACAGGAGGATAGAGAGGCAGCTGCCCAATCTTACTTTGGAAAGTGATATCAGCTTCTGTATTACCATCCTCGCTTCTCTGTGACAGATCACTCTCCCAGATAATTGCCTGTGTCACAGACACAGCTCTCCAGTGCTGACATTATGGCAAGTCTTATACCGTAAGCTCAAGGGCAAGCTACACTTTCCCTATATGCCCAAGACATGCACATTTCACCTGGCAAACTCTGCAGACTTCTCCTCTGTCCCAGCCACAGTCTGTGCCACAGTTGCCCACAAAAGGGGGGTAACCACTGAGCATGATGTACAGGATCACTCCCAGGCTCCACAGATCACACCGCTTATCATAGAATGTGGCCTCCTCCATGAAGACTTCAACCACTTCAGGTGCCATGTATTCTGCAGACCCACACTAGGAAACCAAATTCAAGCAAGTTTTCAAAGCGAGGGTCACATCAAAACAACTCATAGTTAATGGTCTCTCTTTATTCCAACTGGACTGATCTAAAAACAGAATCAGGCACCAGGGACTACTAAAATTCACTGCTGTGGTTTCACTGATAGTCTAATTTTGTTAAGCCAAGACTAAACTGATGCATTCCTGCCAAGGATTTGCCATGTGCATTGAGACATTTTGTGAGCACAGTTAAAAATTAACACATTTACAGGTGTAAAGAGTACAGAGACCTAATAGAATGCAAAGGAGGTCCTGTTGTTCCGTAGCAGCATCATAAGCTGTTCTATATGACTAGGACCCTTTAATACAAAGTTAAAATATTAATTTATATCTTTCAGGTTTTTTAATGTTCTCCATTAGTTATATGACTTTTCAGAAAGTAAACAAGTGTATCACAGGCAGTGATTTCTGCAAAACTCATGAACACTGTCAGATTTTTCTTTCACAGTAATGACAAACAATAGGACTAGTTTTTCAAACTAAAGTGTATTATAAAGTCACACACTGATTATAGAGCTTTCATTCCCCTTAGCTCCTGGGTCTTAGTTACAGAACCCAAATATGGGAAAATGAACCCAAAACTAAGGTTCAAATTCTGTCCCTAAGCACACAAAAAGTGTGCATGAAAAGCTTTCTCATTTGATTGTGTAAAGGATGAAGAGGACTAAGGTGGCCATTGTTGGCCAACAAAATTAATATGGTGAGTTCCTATGCTTCTGTATATTTGTTCCATGACTGGGAAAGCAAGACAGTATTTATCACACATACACTCACTGGAAAAGAACTATCTCGCACTGTGTGTAGTGGCAGTGAGCCCTTTGGAAGCTCTCCTCTGGAAATAAGAAAAATTGGTTTATGGTAGAACCAAAAAAAAAAAAGAAAAGCACAAAGACACAACAGGTCTCTCACCGGTGTTGTTAATTCAGGGGTAGTTATTGGAGTACACGCACTGTTCAGCTTCACCCCACTACCAAGGTCAAAGTCACAGATTTTTACTGGTGATATCTAAAAACAAAGACAAAACAGTACGAGGTCAGGAAGACTGGGATTAATGCAATATATATGACTATCACACATATGAAGTGGAAAATCCCAGGACAGAATACAAGCACCTAGTGAAACCCAGTGTCTTACAGTTATCTTCCACTCCTTGCACTCATCTCCTCTACTCACACCATTGGCATCTGATCCTGTTAACATTATTTCTTTATTTGGTTAGGCAAGTGCCAGTCAGTACACACCAGAGAACTTTGGGAACTGGCCACATTATGTGACCAGCTGGCCTGTAAATGTTGCTTGTCCATCTGGGTACTGGCTCAAAACAGATGAGGTGTTAGGTTGCAATTGTCATGCCCTCTCTAAAGCCAGTTGGCTTTTTGCCTCTTAGCCAGATGTTCACATTTTCACAGCTCAAAAAAGAATGTAGTGTCTTTCAAGCTTCAGTTCCATTAAATTTAGTTGAAATTCACTAATGGTCTCAAAAGTTTTCATGAAAAGGGGAAACCAGGTTTAAAAACAGTTAAATACAGTTCAAAAGGTTAAGAGAACAGAGCAGCACCTTTTCTGGAGATTCACACAGGATGTTTTCAGGCTTCAGGTCCCTGTGAGCAATACCTAAACAGATGGTACAAATATTCATTAGAGAGAATGCTCTCCTGCTTTATTTCTCATAAATTCTCTTTATTAGAGGGTGGTCTGGGAAATATTCTAGGTCTGAGAATGCTACACACACCTGCCCCTCTTAAACATAATAATTTAATTGTATCTGTTAAAAGTCACTCTTGTGTCCTGCTATACCTTTATCATCCTTAACTGCACATGACAGTCTGTCAAGCAATTAAGAGCCTGCTAACACTGGAGCTTTTTGGCTTAGCCCAAATTAATTGCGTTAATTAAAACCAGATTATTAAAATTACTAACCTAGGAAAGTTTACCTGTTTACCCAAGATCAAAAGATATTTTTGCCTTTTACATTAAGGTCCTTCTCTCCAGATGGATCAACTGGTGGTTTACTGAACTCCTGCCAGCAGAGACAATACTTGTGATATTCTCCCCACAAAGGGGAAAAAAAAAAAAAAACCCACAACAACAACAAAAAAACCAAACAAAAAAACAAACCCTCAGTTCCCAGATGAAAATATCCCTTGGAAGTACATTCTCATTGCTGAAGCAAAAGAAAAATTAAAGGTTGAGTTGGAGATGCAGAAGGAAAGCTAAAGGAAAATAACCAAAGGCCTTCTTCATTCAACTGGTATCACAATAGGCAAACCTAACAGGGAAGCACAAAGTTCTCTCATATAATTCACTTGCAAAGGTGGTTCTGCATTGTTAAAGTAGTTCTTCAAATACCTAAACACACAATTTCTGGAAGCTTTCTATTCAATATGATCAAACTCAATTGGAAGGTAGAAAATGAGAGGCAAAAAAAATCAAATCAAATGAGCAACTTGGCTGTAATTTAACTGCACTCTAGCTTTGATCTAAAAAATTACACTCTAAGCACACCTGATACTACTTCAGAGTATGAGAAAGAAAATACCACCAAACTCTAAGTAAGGGAGTTTTTAATGTCTTTTCTTCAGCACATTCTATATAACATGACTTCAAATGTAACACAACATCAGCATAGCACTGATCTAAAGGAATTGGAGTGTTCATAATGACGCAGGTCACGTTGCGTTGGCACAAAAGATAGCATAATGAATCCATCAAGATGGCCTGTGCTGACATTTACAGCAACAAGTCTGACAAGACTCCCAACAGTTGGCTTGCAATGGGAATGCCAAAAGCATTTTTTTGGATTATTGTTTGAATTCAAATGCCTGATTATGTAACATTTTATTTTGCAGTTGCACACAGTGCTGAGAAAACAACTACCTTCAAATTCTCTTCTGGTGGATTATTAGCAATAAAACACACACATCCTAAGTGGGTGTAAGGCAGTATTATCATCCAGCTGAGTTTTAAACTACTTCTGGCAAAAGAATTAGTTGTCCTCATTCAAGCTTTTTTTTAAAGTATTTAGCTATAGAACTTCACCATTAAGCTGTGCAATAAAACTGCCTTAATTTCCTGTTTACTTTGGTGTTCTGTATGCTACTTACTAATTATTTTAATGTCACACAGAAGAACCATAACAAGAATAATAAAATGAAAGGGGATGTTGCTGTAGACAATTCTGCAAGCCATGTCCCCACTGTCCCACCTCACAGCAAACAAGAAAGCAGATTGCTGCTCTACAGCCATTCTAATGAATCACTCTCCTCTTGTTTGGGAAAAAGGGAATTAAAACTAAAACCTGAGAGAGAACTGCAGAAAGGTATTAGCTGGGTTGATGTCAAACTTGCTCGACCACGGCACTCAGAATTTCAGCTGTTAAGAAAACCTAACACATCGCGTAAAAATTTCTCTATGGGTTCAGCCTAAGTTTCATGTCCTTATCTGTCCCATATCTCAAAGTCAAAATCTTCTAAACAGACGTGTTTAAAGAGTACTTTCTCCAAAGGTTTAACATTGAGTTATCACATAGACAGGCTATGATGATTACCAAAAATCATAATTCAAACTAAGTTTAATTCCACATTCAAACTAACTTCTAACAGTCACAATATGTGATAAGATCTATATTCATCAGGTTTACCACTTTATTCCCTATGCATTGCTACACTTTTCTTTTCAATGGGTTCAAGCTGTTGAGGTACCAGTGCTGTGATTCCAGCTTAGCATGTAAGCAGTCCCATGATGTACAAGCACCAACTAAAACTGAACATGCATGGAACCAGGGCCAGTACTAAACAACTTAGGCAGCAAATGTAGATCTGCTGAGATCTGCCTAATCAGAATGGCAAAAATATGTTTCAAAATAAACAACCAAGAAACATAAGCCTAAATTACATGCTATTCTATTCAGAGGTGGTCCCTGTAATGGTAACTGAGGCTGCAAGGCCAAATAATCATCACATAGGAAAGACTTCAAAGGGATCCATGACACTGAACATAAACAGATACTCTGGGATGACCATAACACAGAAATTTTGAAATGCAACAAAGTACTCCAGGCTAAAAAGAAACAACAGAAGGAAAACACTTTAACATAAAAAACCTCTTAAATCTAAGCAAATTCCAAATGAAATGAGGACACCTTCAAACACGGACTATGGTTCACTGTAGGTCTCTCAATTTAACACGGGGCGGGGTCTGAATCTGGACACCTAAAGGTACTACAAACAAATGGGTCTTATAAACCAGCAGAAGTTCTGAATAAATACAGCAAAGTATTTTTGTAGATCTAAAAGAGGAGGAAATTAAAAAGAATATTAGCTCCCTTTGGAGTAAACCTTTACACAGTGGCTTAGGTAACTAGGACAAGCAAACACTCAACCCTAATGTTAATTCTCCCTAGATACTGACTTAACTTTTCTTCTTGAAAAGGCTATACCATCCTAACACAGCCGATTACTTGAAATACCACATTATGAAAATAATATTATAGAGGAAAACAGCTTAAGTCATCTGGCACTGATGGAAATAGAAATACTAGCAAAGGCTGACTACTTACAGATAAGTGTGCCTAATAACCTAAGTGTACAGTATCAACTAGTAAAGATGGAGGCAGCCTCCTCTTACCCTTTGTATGAAGAAAATCCAGAGCAGAGGCAATGTCTCTCACCACTTTGCTGGCTTCTCGCTCATTGAAGTGCTTCCTCTTCTGTATATGGGCCAGGATTGAACCTGTCACATCAACGGGTGAAATGGAAAACCTCAGTATGAATCCTGAACCAGTTGCAGGTAGCATGGATCTGTAACCTAATTTCTCATGTTTTGTAGCAGCTTTTCACAGCAGGCAACTTCTGTGAACCAAGCAGGGGAATGACTAAGAAGAAAAAGGTTCAGTTGAGCAGCTTCAACATTTAAGTATGCTAGGACATAATTTTGAAACTGTGTGACTCTCTAGTTTAAGCACAGCATGAGAGGCAATCACTTTTTACTGCTCCAGCAAATGACTGGTCTCTTTTCACACACTGTGACAGAAAAGACTTGCTGATAGTACCAGTAAAACTCAAACATCAGCTAAGGAGGTACAGAAGCATTTTATCAACACCCAACCTATCCCAGGTCACAGCCAGTCATGCTCAAACAAACTCCCCTCATTTTGTATAATGTCACCATTGAAACCCTGCCCTGAAAGTGTATGATGATGTTGAGGCACAAAATGTAAAGTAAAAAGAGAATCAACCGTTAAATACATATTAAATTTCCCACTGACAGCGAGGCAAGGCTCATACAATGAATTAAGGAAAAATTTGCCCAAGGATATGAAATCTGACAAAAAGCCTTTCTAAATGAAAGATACTGAAGGGCTGGCAGTTTACAGGCAGAGCCTCACTGGTATCCCTTTAACAAAGAATAAAGGGAGGTTTGATTCCTTATGTCCCTTAAGTGAATAAAATCAATCCTCTCAAAAGATTAAAAATGCCTTTAAAAAACTAATTACATGTAGACCAGAGAGATCCAAGACCCCTAAATAATCTCAATACTGTCTTCCATTTTCTTACTCAGACAGGCAAATTTGTAAAAGCAATCAGGCAGAGAAATTCAAGAAGTAACTGCCATTTGTTATTACCCCCAGTGCACTAAACATTTTCTGTCTCAGGTGATTTCATTTTTATTATTCAGTTCTAGATGTGGAACAAAATCTCCCATTGTGTAATTCCTACTCTTACACCATCAATGCTACTGCCACTCCTCCATAGCAAGGATTCAGAAAAGTAACAGGAAGGACAGTCAAAATGAAGAGAAATGGACAGACGACTCCTCAGATATGCACAGGCATACATATTAGATCCCAAATACAAAAGATTTCCCTTGCCAAAAAAAAAAATCCCACTTTCTAGTTTGCTAGAGATTTCTTAAAGGTAGAGAGTTCAAAGGGTTTTCCTGGTAGTTCTTCTTTGAACCTTTAGAAAGCAGTAACAGTTCTTCAATGTTTCCATGGATGTGGAAAAGACCACACATTTTGCAGGAATTAACACTGAGCCTCCTGAAGTGCTCATTTCACTCTGTACATTTAGCTCAAATTACTTTTGTGAATAGAGCTGATGTTCAAACTCTCTCAGATAAGAATTATATCAATATCAATGAAAACATATTCTACTGACTTTATATTCAGCCCACGTAGGGAATTCTCACAAAGAAAAAATAGCAGGGCACTTCTGCCACAGTTGTTCCCACCTCTCCAGTATTCAGAGAGAAAATCATATAGCACCTCCCAAAATGCATTTTAGAGGGATAAAAAAAGGAGGAAAAGACTCTTAGGTCATGCAAGTTCAGTATAATCAGCTGGATTTGAACTCTTTTCATTATAAAATGCTGTCAGACAAGGCTGTTAAAGGGATTCTGCATATCATAGAGAACTGAACACAGATAAAACCTGAGCAGAGCTCTTTCAGTTACCACAGCTACAGGAAGGCAAAGTTGAAAATGCAAAGTCCAAATTATGCCCCAACACTATAAGTAACATCGGTCTCCAAGACTGGAGTTAAAAAGGTAAGGCTTGCATTGAAGATTAATGTTCTCATTCTTGCTAGCCATGCACTCATATCAGAATCTGTAGTGCAACAGAAGCTGATCTGACACCTAATTCCTATTTTTTTTGTCAAACCCACATAGCCAGCACTTCAAATTCTGATTTTTTTCTAAGAGAAAACTAGCTTCAGCCCTAGTTGACTACTATAAAAAGAGAAGCTAAGAGAAGGAAGGAGTAGCATTATTATCCTCCCAGCAGCTGTGCAGGTACACTGACAACTCCAGCCTTTCAGACAAAGAAGATGGTTAACTAATGGAAGAATGTGGAAATGAGAAAATAAACAAATGCAGATTCATCTCAATCAGGGCCTATTATAGCTAATTTGTCACAGAAGTCTGTGCATTAAGACAGCGTTAGAGGAAAATACAATGAAAAGATGTAGTAATTTTGAGAGAAGGTAAACAAAATGTTTTATTCAAGAAAAACAGACATCCATCTCTTTTAAAACCAGTTTTGTATCTACACAGAAAGAATTTGTATTTCTTGCAGAGACAGTCTGGTACTGAACACTTCGACCAGAGACAATAGATGATATCCTTTGGACAGAAATGTACTCCTCCAGAAGCTCAGTTTTCCTTTGAAGGGTTGGCCATGCTTAACTCATTGTTTTGCACAGCCATGTAATTAGTGGGTACTGTAATTATACTCAGTGCAGACAAACGTGACAAAGTCCATGAAGTGCTTGATGCAGCTTTCTTATTCCCTGGGTAAGTATTAAGTGTCAGAGCTGAGTGACCACTCATGCTCAGTTGATGAGCCCTCAAACAACCCACAAGTACAACTGCTTCACAGTTATGGCAACCCCAGGGAGGAGTAAAATGATTTTCCTAACAGTGTTCCATGAGTATATACTGGAGTATACAGATGCTGTACTGGGATCATGCATAATACCTAACATTCTGTGTGTCTCCCCTTGCCTGAAGGTACTGTGACCTACTAACTATATTTCAAAACTTCCACTTTAATACAGTTGGCATTTCCATCACTTAACTACAAAAAAGGATTGCAAATGCATGACCAGACCCATCAATACTCAAGAGTAACCATACTTCAGTCTTTGTATAGTATTTCCTCTACTTCTTGTCCTGAAATTCTCAAGCATTTAAAATAAGCTCTTCACTTACTGCTCTAAAACACTGGGACAAACAGGACCAAAATGATTCAATGAACAAAGGCATAGTTTCTGCACAGTACCTCCTTGTAGCTTCTCAAAGACAAGGTAGTATCTTGTGTCATCTTCAAAAAATTCTATTAACTCCAAAATATTCCTTTCAAAAAAAGAAACAAAAAAAGGGGGGGGAAATATAAGAAACAAGCACTGAGTGTATACACAGCAATAAAGAATTTCAGCATGGAAAATTAGGAAGTGTCAAAAGTAACGAAAAATAAAAGTTCTAGTTAAACAAGTTGCTTTGGTTGCCCATGGCATTAACACCACATTTCCAACTCACACTGAAATTTAAGTGCAGGACACAGGCCAAACACCAAAAATCAGACAGGACTGTGAGATTCTGCTGCTGCGCCATTGACAGGAAGATAACTGGTAATAGGTTGTATTTAATAATTTAAAATGTTGCATTTGTGCGGAAGGCAGGAATAAAATAATTAAATTGGCACTTTTTCTCTCTGGAAATCACAAAGCAAATCACACAGGGCTCAAAGGAGACAAGCATCTGTCAACAGGATATTAAATCCAGCGCCTTAGTTACCATTTTCAGACTCACTCCTGTTCAGCTCACGTAAAGTCTTTGCAGCACAAACACCCCGTGCTGCCTTGAGAACGTCAAATGCATAAGTCAGAATTTTCTACACTCAATAGTACGTACAAACCCCAAATTCTGCATGTGGTCATGAGACCTTCAGTTTTTCATCAGTTACGTACTGCATGACCATACACTCACAAGAGAACATACATAATCTGCTCCTCTGTGGCACAACATAAGCCCATAAGTTTGGTGAACAAGTTTGTTTTTAAATTATTTCTGTATGTTATATTACAAATTTGTTAGAAAAGGCACAGTTGAGCTGACAATTGTAATACAGATAATAGCTGTTGTATACATTCTAGATTAACAGAGACATCTAAAAGTAGCTTCAGAATTGGCTTAAACTCATCACAGAGCTCACAGAGCATGCTGCCAATGCCTGCATAGCTTTTCTTCCTCTTCAGACACGAGTAGCAGCTTTAAAGTTGCTTCATCCTGTGGCTACATGAAGTCAGCACACATTGAAATGAGAACTAAATTAGCTTTTGCCTGACCTAAGAGTTTCAGTCCAAAAGCAGAAAGGCTGACACAAAGAGAAGGATGAACCACATATTAAGGAAAGGAATGGCAAGACCTCCTTTCAAAAGCAGCTGGTATCAGGTCAGCTTTTGCTGATGGTGAAATCACAGGTGAGAGTGTTAAAACGGTAATTCCTCATTTGGACAAAAGCCATTCATCAGTGAAGCACATTCAGGCTACACTGACCTGGCCACTAATTTTCTTATGTAACTTTTAATCTGTAAATAGTTGCCCTAAATTTCACAGGTAAGAGAAGGGGAAAATCTTATTTTGAATAGGTCAAGTCTAAATTTCAATTGGCTTTAAGGAGACTACCACAAAACTTCTAACCTTGTCACACATAAGAGGCTTAAAAATTTGAAAAAAAATAATAAAGATACTTTAAATAAACAAAGACAAGACTATACTTACTTGTTACCCTGACACTGGTACAGCGTTTCTATTTCACGAAAAACCCGACTCCGACTATGCCCAGCATTTTTTTCAATGATCTGTGAAAAGAGTTAAGAACTCATATTTGAAAAATGACTGCAGGAACTGTGCATGCAGCTCTGGAATTAGATAACTGCTCCAAGGTTTGAACCTCAGGCATGCCCACCAGAGATAAACACTCCACTCTTGTTTGTTTAATTTCTCAACTCACATTTATTTACAGAGCAGAGCAGTGTCAGCAGAGCTCTGGAAAGCATTGGAAGGACAAGAGAAATTAAGACAGGAAGAGAAGAAAGGAACTAAATCCACATGTTACCCAGCCACTGACCAGTTACCACAAGCTTTTTCTTGCATCATTTTAACTCTGCAATGTGCAGAACAGGATATCCTTTTGAGTTCTAATAAAAATAGATTCAAGTCACATCAGACACTGAACAGTCAAAAAAGAAGAGAGTTGTCATTATAAGCATTTTAAGTAAAAAGTACCAAATTCACCACAAAATGAGAGTTTGGTTCATAGTGCAAAATTTATGGAGATCCAATAATATAACAATGTATTAAAAAAACCATACATTCAATCTTAGAGCCCTTCAGTAGTGCCATCAGAAGTCACCTTTCTGCACACAGTCCTCAGGCTGAAAGAGGACAAGAACAAGGGCTTTCCACAGGGGCCAAGACTAAATGATTGTTACATAAACTGAAAGCTCATGACATTACAAGTACCACCACCTACATCCAGTATTAGTCTCTTATTTTTACACCCTGAGTTCTCTGGTGCAGAACAGGTATCCATTCACTGGTACCACATGGGACTTGGTATTTGATCACATCAAATTCATTATGCAGCAATTTGTTTATTTCCGGCTTTCAACTTCAACAATTTTTCAAAGTACAAACAAAATTATAGCATCTATAGAACTAGACTGTTAAAGGGACTTAAAATTTTGTGCCTATGGTTTTTGAATAGAATCAAATATAAAGCTTCCCTACTGCTATTATTTGTGTTTGTAATTAAATGAGGGACTCAGGATAACCACAAATCTGTAAATGAGCCCCAATACTTAATTATATTACAAAAGATTTACCTCTACCTATAAATAAGAGGCAGCTTTACATGAAGCAGTGGCAGTAACTGATGCTCTCTAAAATCAGAGCAGTACCCAAAAGCTTGCATTGTTTGGTGGTTAATGCTGTATACTGACTCAGCCTCTTCTTCCATAAGAAGAGATAAAGGTAGAACTACAACCAAATCAGGGCATGAGAGGAAAGCTTGCCCCGAGATCTAACCATCACACAGTGATTTACTGTTTGTGACTTCTATCTGTGGCTGATTCAACAGTTCACTCTGGAGGCACAATATTTAAGATGACAGGTTATCTTGACAGGTATAAAATCAGGCTCATTTCAAGCATCAAACATTTCCTAAAAGGTTTTGCTATTACCCACTCTATTACAGGATTTCACTGAGATGCTTGGAGTGAGAAGACATGTTACAGACCTAAGTGATTCTGCTTTTACTCTGTACTTACCTTCACTGCATATTCCTTCCCAGTTTGGAGGCTGACAGCACCCTGAACTTTAGCATATGCTCCCTCACCAAGCAGCTCAGCAGTCAGCTTGTACAAGTCTGCCAAAGAAAGCAGAGAGGAAACATCAGACAAAGCATTTCAGTGAATAATATCAAGGCAAGCTATTTATTTGATGAGCATCCCTCAGATTTATGTATTAAAGTAGATATTCCAGTCCTAACTATGCTTCATTTTTCACTTCCCTCTTTCAAATTCCAGGAAAATCAAAAGTAAACTTCATTCCAGCATCAAAATGACAGCTCTGTTCATACAAAAAAATGTTTTATATCTCAGCAATTGCTAGGATATCAACCAACTTCCCTGCCTTTATGTAAAATTGGGAAACCATTTTTTTCAGGTGGAAAACATTTCATTAATTGATCAGAAAAATGTCTATCATACAAAATCTATTTGCAGAGATAATGTTTTAAGTATAACTGAAATTTGAACATTTAAACCTGTAAGACTTCCAGGTTTAAACCTAGAGGACTGCTACCACTTTTTTTTACAATACACCTTACAATGCTGTTTTCCCACTAGGAAGCTTTATACTGGTCAGTTTCGTCTAACTGAACTCTATTTTACCTACCATACTTCACAATATTTGTGTTCAAGTTTGTTCAATCAAAACATTTTGACATCAGCACTGTTCCTACCAAAAAAAACACCCCACCCAAACAAACAAACCAACCTTCAACAAACAAAACCATTCAACCCCATGCTGAAACAGATTATGAACAGGACTCAGATTTCACCACTAAGAGAAAAAAAAACAAAACAAAATTGAAGACCAAAACATGGGGGATAAGGAAAAACAGAACTGTCCACTTCTAATGTTTGCCAAAAAGCAATGTTTAGCTAAGAAAACTGGGAAAATAGCAGAGGCAAAGCAGACCATCACAAATAAAAGCTTATAAATTGCCACCAACCTTCAAACTTCCCTGGGATGTGATCTGTGGCTCTGGTTCTTTTTTTCTTTTTCCGTTTCCCACCATCTGCTATTGGGAGAGGCTGACTGCTGACCATCTCTGTGTGGCAGAACATAGAGGGGACTTTAACAATCAGCTACTTTAGAAGAAAATGCACATGCTCTTGTGTGTTTATGTTCTTATCTATCCAAAAGTTTCTCTGCTTGTCTTCATCGCAGGCTGCCACCTCTCCTCCAAATATCAGAGGAAACCTAAAAAGACAATTTGGGTGCTAATTAATAGTTCTGGGGACGTTTGATGAACTAATGTAAAAACATCAGGAAACAACTGTGTATCTATACAGAAACCTCCTCTCCCAGCCCAGTAAGGCAGAGCACAGGAATAATCTCATCAACAAGCACCACAAGCTACCCACAACAGAACGCATGCCCTGATACCAGACAGGATTCACAGCCCTCCCAAGGTCACTGTTCCCTGAGCTATTCTACTGTTTTACAAACAGACTTTTTCACATCAGCTTAAGAAAATGAGCCTTCAAAACAGCAAGAAGGTGTGAGGAAGCTTCAAACCACACAGAGAAACAATGCAACCACAGGAGTTAACAGGTCAGAGGAGCAATCTAGGTCAGTTTATGCTGCCACATGGCTAGAAAGAAAACCATTTCTCACAGAACCATAATGTGCCTTTTTAAACCACAGATCGATCAGTGGATAATTTATACTCCAAGGCAAGCAGTGTTTATGGCATTTAGACATTTTTTTCCCCTACACCGCTAGCGGCAGATACTACAAGAGCTTAGTCAGAGAGAACAATTCATTGGTGCAAGACAATACAACAGAAAAAAAAACACCTGCATATTGTTATTGGAGGCCTAAATAAAAACAGTGCCATACACTTTGTACAGCTAACCAATTTACAAAAAGATTAAATGATTCCACACTAGTCTCATATGAGCACTTCACCACACCAGTCACATCCTGCTAAGTTGGCCCTAACAATTTAAAATCTCAGTTCTAAGTCTTAAGGCAATAGAAAAGTGCTGCTAAGACATTTTACAGGCAGGAGGATTTCTGAGTAAATTCAGTATTAAAGATCTTGCACTACAGAAAAAACTAAATCCATAGAAATAGTGTAATTATGAGAACTCTGGTAATGAAAGAAGAACAAGTCCTAAAAACAAGAAAGACCAAAAAAAACTTCTGTCAATTCTCTTTTAAGAGATTGCAAATAGAAGGTTTTCTGCCTTTCACTGTTTCTAAAGTACTTATAAAACTGCTTCATGGCAGAAAACATTACAGAACAATATACCAATACATGAAATACTTTTTCTTTGCTCCATTGCGTTTTTCTTGCCAATACCTGTCAGTAATAACTACTGTGATTGTCATTTAGAACTCACATGTCTGAAAATTTAAGACACATATATTTCAAAAGACCTTTCTCCTTGACAATAGTAAACCCTCATTTTCAAGTTTTAGGCAGAAAGTGTTCAGAAATCATCATGATGGATGTCATATGTGTCTTCTTAAATACAGTAATATAAAACCACATTTTACCAACTTCTGAAGAAATATCTTCTTTTTAACTCAAACTGACACACATACAGTTTCAAACTTGAACATAAAGAGAAGGCTAGCCTTAGAGAGCTCCCCTCTTTTTCAATTCAGCCTGCATTGGAAGTTATTCAGAACTGTGACTGAAATGACAAATGAAGCTACTCAAAGATAGGGCTGCTCTGCTTGAAGGAGCCGATTCATTTCTACAAGGTGTCAAACAAGTCATTTTAATTACCTGACTTTCTCCAACTCATATCTTGACAGGTTCTGCTCTATTTCAAGTTTAAGAGTTTATAACAGACCAAAAATTAGCAAATAAACAGGATATGAATGCCATATCTTAGAACAGCTGTCTGATTTCTCCCCAGCTGCCTCCTGCACTCTGCCAGTTGGCTTTGATATTTACAATCGGCTGTATAATACTTGCTGCATTATTTCAATTCTCTGTAGTCTGACTCAATTCCCAAATTACAGAGAACTGCTTCCCTGAAACCAGGAAGTTCACTAGTCTTGTATACAGAAACCAAATTACTAAAAAGTTGATGTTTTTAACCTACAGTCTTGACCAAATTTGCTATCAGACTAAAGTATGAAATGTTTGCTCTATTAGATTCTTATTACTGCTCTGGTCTCCTATTTCACATTCTTGTGTAGTTCACTTCTGTCAACAGAGTTTTTCTTTTAAAGGTATCAGAGCTTCATTCTCATTACGCACTTTGTTATAATAAACCAGTACATAACGTAAGCTGGTATTACAAGAAAATGTCCTTAGCCCAGCCAAATACTTTAGAGATTTTTCAGGCTTCCAAAGAAATGCTTTTTTCTGTGACAGTATAACCAGAGTTTCTGGTGACACTGAAAGGCAGTGTGCCTCAACCTTCCAAGCAATGCTGAGGTGTTTTCCATACTACAGGACAACCTCTGGGTGACAAGGACACTGTGGGCTCTGAAGCAGCTCAGCCTGCCAGGCAGAGAGTTCAGGGACTGGATGAACTGCTCTGGAGGGAAATGGTCCATGGACACGTCAGAATGCCTCACTGTTGTCATTTTAAGGTCATTTTATAATGTGGCCCAAAGCACTGAACACTTGCCTCCATCAAACCAACTTGGCCACCCATTTTATAATCTATTCTGGATGAGTTGCAGGGCAGTGGTAGAAAAACACTACTTGGTGTCCAGAGCAGACTACCCAAACCTTTGATAAAGAGTATTTCTTACATCGCTTCTGACCATAACCATCAAACTGTTCTCCAAGAACTGCTGTCTGACTAGCAGTCTGCCAGAAGCTGAAGAAAAAGGGAACTTTTCAAATTCTGATCTGTTCTTCTCCAGTCAGGTTAGGATTATTGCTCACAGTGTAATGCAATCCAGTAAAATCCACACTGTAAGCAAAAAGAGAACAAGTTTCTGTCTTAGCTGCAGTTTTGTTGAAGTCCTGAATTTTATCATCATCATAAATCAGTGTTGAGGCAATATTTAACAAACACATTATTCAGAGCCTGTGTGGGAAGGCAGTTACAGGCTTTCCCTTTTTCTGTAAAGACTTGCAAACAAAGCCAAGGGAAGAAGAAAAGGAACAATTACCAAAAGTTTTCCTTCATCCAGACCTTGAATCTTCTTTCATCTTGCTTCCTAACACTCCATATACACACATGCTGAAATCCACTAGCCAGACATAATTCACCTCTCATTCTAACCCCCTTCCCAAAGGCAGGAAGGGTATATTTGGAAAACAAGCACACATATACCGAACTTGGAGAACACAGTACAGATGCCTTTTTCTATTAAGAAGAAGATACCTTGTTTGTGTGTCTGAATTCAAGGAAGAAAGCAGTTTAAGCAGAGAGTCCAGGTATTACTGCCTGCTCCAAAACTGGGTCTTGCTTGAGCCAGGTTGATCTGCACCTGGAAAGAAACACAATCACACTTATATTCAGAAATCACATAAACTCCATTATCTACATGCAGGTATTGCCCAAAGTCTCAAGACACTGCAAGGGCCTGTTGTGCTCAGCTTCACGTGAGCACACAGGAGGGGCACACCCCTGCATTAAGGACCTTATAACTCTAAAGTACAGAATGTAAAGCACAGTGCTATTTGCAGCTCCCCAATTATTTCAACTGAAGAGGAGACCCCCTCATTACAGTCTTCAAAAGCAATGAAGGGATTTACCATATTTACTAGTTTGTGTTGTTATACCATTGGAGTACCATAACCACTTTATATACAAGTTACAGAATTACTTTTAATGGACAAGAATTATATATTCATAACCCAGATCACCACTCTGCCAAGACAGAGCACCACAACTGCAGCCATAACACCAAGTGAAAGCATATCTTGAAACTGCTCTTGAAGACAACCAAACAGGGTCTAACAGACCAGGAGCATGAGAAGACATTTTCCCCAGCTGAAATCAAGTCCTTTTATTCCATATGCACAACATACATGTGACCCTCACATTTCAAATGTAAAAATACCTGCTCAAAACTCAAAAAAGTTAAGCCACTTTGAAAATTCAGAGTTTGAGATAAAGAAACAAATGGGAAACAGTCTTCAGTCTGATTTTCCTCCCAACTCAATGTCTTAAACTATTCTTGGACCCTCCCTTCTCCATCAACACTTTGATTCCTGTAGATGTGGCTCATAATGAAACAGAACTCACTCAGCAGGTACTGATTCTACAAAACCCAGCCAGTTGCAGGAAGCTCAGAACAACCGAAGCTACCTTTATAAAGTAACTATATAGTGATTCATTGTGCATGTAAACGTTACACATCAAGAGAGATACAATCTGAGGAGGAAGAATGACCAATTCTTTGTGATAATCCTGTGTCAAACCCAGAGACAGATTATCTTATACTCATTGTGTATTACATTAAGTATATGGATGTCAAATATACAAAGTGAGCATTCTTACTTCACCTTTGCACTAGTTTGCCACAATTCATTCTTAGCTGTCAGAGTTACCTTCTCATCCCACCTACATTAAAACTTTTAGTTTCATTTAATCTGAATTCTCCATGAAGGGAGAGGAACTTAAAAACATTCCAACCTCTTCTAAATAACATACAGGAGCATTGACATTCCAAAATGAACACCCAAAAGTCCACAGGTATCTCAAGCAATCTAATTTCATGAGAGAGCAAGTCTGAGAAAAATTATGGATCAAGTCTTATCACAGGCAATACTTTAACACTCACACAGTGTAACAGCTGACACGACCTTCTGAAATCCTTCATGCTTTAAAAAGGGTGACCGCAACATTTTTCTTTACCACAGTACTTCTCCCTGTGATTCCCTCTGACACACTTTTAGAAGACCAGAGTCACATTATCTTCTGCTTATGCAATTTGCAGAGTAACTTTTCAGTACTCTCAACTGGCCATTTCCCTTGCAAACAAAGTGAGGGGTTTCTGAGGTTCTGAGTCAAACCTTTCAGTAAGGGGTGGACCGGATAGCACATAGAGTTATTTCACAGATTCCTCCCACCCCAAATTATTACTTCACCAGGATTACTGCTGGGGAAGCCTGGAGAACCTTAATGGAGAGACAAGCACAAAGCATTTCTTTTCCTCTCCTATTGGAGAAATAGCATAATTTAACACACAATGCTGTGCACATGAGATCTTCTCCTGAAGTCTGCCTGTGTTTCCCCATGCTCTTTTTTTTTAAAATTATTAGTTATTATTCAGAAAGAAGTTTTATCATCCTACTGGAATGACAAACAAGAAAAGTGTCCTGACCTAGCTACAAGCTAACAAGTAAGGGTAACAAATTAGACTGAAGGTGGCTCAAAACCCCACTGTAATCTTTTTTATTTCTTGTTCAAGGACAACATGCCTCCAAGGCAGCCACATGGATGACAGGGTAGAAGAGGGTGCATTTCACAGAGCTTTCAAACAAATGTGAGCGGTGAGCCTTGTCAGGAACAACATAGAATACACTCTGGTTATTGCACTAAAGACCATATTCCCTCCTTCCACGTCCAGCAGTACAGGGAAACAGGATATTTAATGCTACCAACCACTGGCAGACAGTTCATCTTTAAGGGTTTCCATCACAGTACAGCTGGAACTTGGCACCATCATTTTAAACTCTATTACACATATTTTAAGGGAGAAAACTCCTTGCAATAGTACTTTGACTCAACTACTTAAAGCTTCTCCAGCTCTTAGAGCACTTTAGATTAAGGAGATACACATTGTAAGTAAGTTCTGAGGGCCACTTAGTAAACAGGAACCTGCTTACTCTCTCCTATGTCTGCTAACAACAATGCTCAGAAGACTGTCTCTCAATTAGCTCCTAACCCCACTCAGCTCCTTGCTACTCTAAAACAAAACTTCTCAGAAGACAACTTTTAATTTCATACAGATACAAGATAAGCATTTCCTGCTATTGCACCACACCCCACAAACAATCAATCAGATAATCACACGTGTCACTAGAAGAAAAGCTACACAACATACACCCATGTTAGCAAGCAGCCTTGTTTGGAGAAGTTAATCTAACTAAATGTGTTTTTAAAGTTTGAAGCAAGAGTGATTTTTCTTCATTTTCTCCTCCTCTGTACTTTCAACTCTAAAATTAATAGTCATTAAATTCCACTGCATTGTCACATTTGATGTCACAAAGTTTGTGACTGTGTTTTAACATTTGTTACCAGGAAGGTACTGGAAGCTGAGAGGAAATTCCTCAGAGCAGTAAATACCTTTTCTGGAAGCATTAAAGACTACAGATAGAGCACCCATACCATGAAATAATGTCATAGAATCATTTTAGTTGGAAAAGACCTTTAAGATCACCATCAAGAAACTTTCAAGTGTCCCAGGTGCCCAAACCAATTACCTGGAAGGCTGCCAATACTTTAGAACTGCAGTGGAAGAGGTTCAGCTCTGCAAGTGTATTTTGTCTTGCTTCCATCTAGTACCTGGAAGGCATGAAGAGGAGCTCTGTTTTGGAAAAAAACCAAAAAAACCAAAAAAGTTATCAGAATATACACCGGCTTTTCTAAGCTAATTGTGAGACATAAACTTGTATGATAAGGAGGCTTTTAGAAGCAGTAGGCTCATAAAATGGGGGGGGGATGCAGTGACTTATTTCTAAGCAAACGTGATACTTCACAAACAAGTGCCAGCAGTGTCAGGGGCACGGGCTGGTTTTTGGCTACCACACACGCTGCTGCTGCCAGCAGCCGAGCTGTCACCGCCAGGGCTGCCCCGCTGCCTGTCCTGCTGCCTGTCCTGCTGCCTGTCCTGCCCCCGAAGGTCACCCTGGTCCGGCCGACACACACTGCAAAGCACACACCAAGCAGACTGCCCGTGTTTCCCGGGGCTCACAGGTCTCACTGCTTTATGACAGATGAAACTAAAAGACTTCTTAAGGCGAACACATCCAGGAACACCTTCATCCACCTTTGCCTGCTCTTTTCCCACTCCAGCAATGCGGTCGGCAGAAAGCAGCTGCTGCAGGAGCAGACAGACTTCATACTTTTTATTAAAACCCCACACTCGGTATGAAACACACCAGTTTAAACCTTCGGGGAGTAACTACCCAGCTCCAATCCGCAGGAAACTCCCTCGTCCCTCGGGAAGGGGGACCCCAGACCCGAAGCTGCCGGGATGGGAGGGTGCAGAGGCATCTTATCGCCTTCCCCACGCCGGCACTCCCCATCCCTGCGGAGTTCCCATCCCTCCGGAGCGCTCATCCCTTCGGATCCCTGCGGAGCGCTCATCCCTCCGGACACCCCATCCCTCCGCAGCCTCCATCCCTCCGGACGCCCCATCCCTGCGGACGATCGCAGCGGCTCCTGCGGGCACAGACCGCTCTCCCACCCCCCGCACCTCCCTTCAGCCGCCCTCACCTCCATGGCGCCCGCTGGGTCCCCCTGCGGAGGGTGACGCGCGGCCCCGCCCTCTGTCTGTCTGTGTGTCTGTCTGTCTGTCCCTGTGTAAGGGGGACGGGAGCGCGCTTTGCGCGTGCGCGCGGCACCGCCCCCCTCGCCGGGAGCGCGCCCGGCGGCCGGCGCTGCCCGCTGTGCGCATGCGCACTGGGAGGGGCGGTGCCCCGCTGAGAGGGGGCGGTAATGGGGGGCAACAGTGATGTCAGGTATTAATGAGGTACTAACAATGAATAAGGACAAGTTACTACTAATAAAGATAAGTTACTAATAATAAGGGAACTAACCCTGAAAGGGTTAATAGAAATGATTGCAAGAACTTTTGCTGAAGCGACAAGGACAGGCTGCATAGTTGAGCCCATAAAGTGGCTACAAAAGATAGATAAGTGAGAAATATGCTATGAGAAACGAAAGGTTCTTGTAGTGCCTGCCAGGAAAACCAGGCTGAAAAGTTCAAGTTGCCATGAAGTGAGAACAAACTCTTTTAGTTATTCTGGCCCAAACCTTTCAACTCTGCCACATTTAAGGTCAGTAACTTGCTGATAACAGTACATGTCACCTGAAGTTGTTCAGTTCTGTTAGTGTTGGCTGTTGCATAACTGGCTCAAGTTGAAACACAAAATTTGGCTTAGTTAATGATTTACAGCTTTAACCCGTGAGCATCCCAGCACTGTATGGTTTCCATCTGGACATGCAGCTTGGTACCCACAACTCTCAAAGCCACAAACTCAGAAAATCTAAGACAAATTAAGACACATGCTACCTGCTCTGGCTGCCTTCTCTGCCAGGGGACCAGGAAGATGCACCACAGCTTGAGAGCTGCCAATTCCTCATGTGGGTTCAAAGGAAACAGCTCAGATGCAGAGCAGTGCCTGAGACAGCCGAAGCCCACAGGTCCCAAAACAGGATGGGGTTACTGAACATCAGCAGTATGTTTGTGGTATGCTTCCCCAGGATGAAAGCGTGCTTTGTTCTTTCCACCAGCGTGGCAGCAGTATAAACAGCAGAAGCATTGAAACCTGGTTTCATAGGGAGGCACTTGTGTACATGTTGGTGCAGTGTGCTGATGTCCAACAAAGTACAATCCCACATGAATATTTCTTCACAGCAAAGCCTTTCCCATCAGCTGCTTCCCACAAGAATCTCTGGTAGCCCATCCAGGTTGAGGATGCTCCTTTTCCCTCTCCCCTCAGAGCAGGCATTAGTAGTCTTTGTATTCCACTAGCTGCCCACCTATTTCCTCTACACATCAAAACCTTTTATTCTCGGAGGGTTCAGGACTTGTGCCTGCACATCTTCCCAGGTATACTTCCACTTGAACAGAAGTAAAGGACACACTGAGAGAGTAGCTCGAATCCATGCCACCACATTGAAACTCTCAGCATACAGGACTGTATCAGTTCAGGGAAGGTCATCTCAAATTTTGGTAGAGTGTTTTCAAATTGAATTCACTATGATTTTTAATTCCCATCCACTGCTTCTTGAATCACCTTTCTCCACTAGGTTAAAGGGCTCTTACACAACACCACATCTTCTGACTGTGAAAGCAGGCATCTGTTCACAAAGCAAGGTGTATGTACTTGAGTTGTTGTTTTTCTGTCCCTTTTGTGACTTGCAAGATAACCCAGATGCACAACACACTTAACCAGAAGGCAAATCTTATTTCAGTCTAATCTGTTATAAAGCAGGAGGAAAACAAAACAAAGTAATTTTTTTTCATTTGCAGTTTTTAAGAGAACAGGCATAATATTTCTAGGAAATGTTTATGCTAATATTTCAGAGCGAAGTCCCATGAAAAATGAAGAAGAAAGCACCTCCTTAAACAGTATAATTGGTTTATTAATTACAATAGGTAGTTATTCCACATGACTTTTCCTTTTATTTTTTAATAGCTTTTCAAGTATATGCCTGCTTTTTACCCATGCAGCATGCAGCAGAGAAGAGAAGGAGCGATCTGTCCTGGCCGTTAGGCAAAATAAGAAGTAATTACCAAGGCTAGTTTTGATTTAGCAGTGTTGCAAATGGCTCAGAGTACTTTGGCCTATGTTTTACTACTGAAATTATTTCAAGCCTTGACTAGAATTATTCTGCTCTTATCTGCTCACAGCCATGCACCTGAATCTATATTTAAGCACCTGCAATCCAGTCTGCTTTTCAGATATAGTCTGCTTTTCAGGACATGCAGCATGTACTGTTCCCTCTCTCGTTCAAGGAATTTGTACAGGCTCAGTTTCTCTGAAAATTTAGGCATTTAAACCCAGAGAGAGGCTTATGCAATCACATTTTCCAGGATCAACCTTTTGTGTCATTCTTTTGTGAATGTCCCTTCCCNAAAAAAAAAAAAAAAGGAAGCACTGTTTCTTGCAGAAAACCTTATGATTCATTTTCAGTAGTGTGGAATATCTCTAGAGACCATGTTTTAGTGTTCTACCTGGCAAAGTTGTTCACAGCAGGGGAGAGGGAAATGTTCTCAAAATGGACTTTAAAACTTTCTGTGTGGGTGTGAATACCAGGCTGGAATCTGCTTTTCCTGTAGTGAAATCCATGAGGAGTACTTGCACCTTCACAGTGCCAGCCCATGCCCACTGGGACAGAAATCCTGAACAGACTCTATTTAATGAAGAACCCAAGTAACATGGGACCTGGAAAACACGTGGCCTTCTGGAGACCAACAAACCAAACCTTCTGGAAACAAGCTTGCTTGTGTCCGCTGTGCAAGCTCATCATGAGAGGCTGTTGCTGCATACCCCCAGACTGCCCCATCTAACCCAAACAGCTTCTTAGCAGGAACAATGACTGTCCAGTCCAGATTGCATTTCATCCCCAACAGTTCCTCACTGGAAAAGAGGGGTGAGATCTGGTGATGTTTACGTGTGGTGTTTTGATGATATATTCTTACTAGAATGAACAGGGCTAAGGTGTCTCATGCCCTTGGGTTCCTTGGCATATTAGTCAGATGAGTAACCTCTGGCTAAAGTTCTGGATGCTACCGTGTCATCCTATGACAGAGTGCATGCTACACCTATCTGAGCTGTCTAGAGGTTTAGGCACTATTTTTACATGGATAAAAGTCTTGGGGCCAGGAATGAACAACACTCTCCTTTTGAAGAAAAGTCCTTTTGACAAGAGAGGATTGATATCTTCATCCTATCCAAATAGGTTCCTCA
Organism: Campylorhamphus procurvoides; assembly: GCA_013396655.1. Classification (NCBI taxonomy): domain Eukaryota; kingdom Metazoa; phylum Chordata; class Aves; order Passeriformes; family Dendrocolaptidae; genus Campylorhamphus; species Campylorhamphus procurvoides. Next base: position 41,540 of record WBMV01002278.1, on the reverse strand, counting down.
GACATGAGAGATGTTGCTGTAGAAGTGATCAGAATCAACCAGGGGGGCTCTCAGAATCATCTCTCACATACTTGTGCAAGAGAAGGGGATTCTTTAATCCTTCTATTGCTACGGGCTAGTTACAAGATCATAAGTTACAAACGTTAAGTATCTGGGAGTTGTAATGAATTTGAAAGTCATAACACAAAAAAGGTGTCTTGGGGAGGAAATTGTTGTAACTGCTAGAAACAAAAGTGGGAGGATGATTTTCCCTCTGAGAGGTGACATTTTCAAATACAGTATCCCAGTTTCATTTAACTGCATTCCTGATCTACATAGGTGTTTATTTTCGCATCAGAGAGCGGTAATATCGAGCAGATTGCAAAGTCAAGCAAGAAAGACTTAGATGAGATGCTGGGGCTGCTGCTTCCAGCACAGAGAAAATGTTATCTGTGTTCCTAACAAGGCCTGTTCTGGATTCCAGAAGCAACCCAAGGACTGAAAGGAAAATAAGTCCTCAGAAATGAGCACAGTCACCGGACCAGGAGAGCATTCCCCACAGCATTAGAAAACAAGGCCTTCTGTAACATTACCTCCCCCTATATGCATCTGCCAGAACCAGCACATCTTCCCTGGTACTTTAGGCTGGAACTGAGACCTTGTGTACATCTCAGTTCTTATTCCCACAGTGCTCACAAGAGTGGAGAATTCTGGCACTACCTGAAAGCTGCAAGATGAGTAAGACTGTCCCCAAGGGAGGGAGACCATGAGTTCAGTGCTGGTCCTGGCCTGCAGCCCAGGATGCCTACAGCAGTCTGCCCTGAGACTGCCAGTTCTCACATATGCTCACCTGACAGCCACATGAACAGATGGCAAAATGCTTACCTCACTCTGCCATTAGGGCATAGCCCAAAGCAGTTGGTAACTGGCCCAGTGGATACAAAATATGAAATGACACAGAAGAGGTCCCAGTATGGCAACTCCCATGAGCTACAGTTTCATTAAAAGGAATATCTCAGACAGATCATGTGAGCATTTACCCAAGACTGCCCACCCTTAGCATGGACAGGTTTAAACCCAGAGGTCACCACTCAGATCAGAAAAACTCCCCACCACCCCATGGTCCCACTCCACTGGGTTGCCAGTGGGGCTCCTGCCAGAGTAGTTCAGCCTTGATCACTGCCTATGCCTGGCCAAAGGCAATATGCTTCACTGGCTGAGCCCAAGCCCTCTCCATGGCCCATCACCGTGGCTCTGTGACAGGGGCCATTACATTTCACAAAGCCCTTTATCTCCCATCCAAAGCTATTCCTAAATTCACAAGCTGTCTGCAGATATTGCATAGCACAGTGTCTGTCCTATGCCAGCCTCTATCTGACCTGGTGACCAGCACCACGGCCTTTTGTTCAGTCAAAAGGAAATGGATGGCTGCAGAAAAGAAAAACAAAATCCTGGAAGTAGCACATCTCTTCATCAGAAGAGCCAAGGAATTCTGCATAGAGACAGATGAATCCCAGGCACCTGGCAGCCAGCTGAGCAGATGAGTCACTTGAGGAGCTGGGGCTAACAAGTGGTATGTGCATATTTAATGCACCCCAGTGTTCCTGCCTGCTTTCAAATTGCTCAGGGATGTTTGTTGAAGCTCTGGGGATGCTGGAGCCTCATAGGCACACTTCAGCCTCCTGAAAGGAGAAGTTTGACTCAGATACTTATCTCAGTGCTTTCTGCTTCATAAACCTCTCTGCTGTGCTCAAGCATTAAATTCTCCATGCTGGGAGGCACTCAGATGGATGAGGACCTTCAGAATAGCTCAGTGTTTGGAGAGAGACAAAAAGAACTCTCTGGCAGTGAATGATCTCCCTGTCTCCCCTTTCTAAACTGCTTCCAGAGCTACTAACGATACAGTTGTCACAGCAAAATCATGAGCCTTATTTCCCTGGGTAAAACAGAATAAAAAGCAGGGAAAGAAAAAGACCCATAACCCACAAACACACACACACACACACACAAAAGAAAAAACAAAACAAAACAAAAAAACCCAAACAAACAAAACCGCAAAACGCCAAAACCCCACATTTGAAATTCTTTTTAAATTGGTACTTGAGATGAGTCTGTGAGTTGATCTTTCAAAACCAGTGTTTTCTGTTCCGTGGGGAATCTATAGATGCTCCATGGAGGAGGTAAACAGGAAACACTCCCAAAGCAGCAGGGCTGAAATCCTCAGGCATGGGTTAAAAGTACACTCCCCTTTTGTAAAGCATAGTGCATAATTACCTGGTGGAACTCATTGCCGCAGGACAAGTGGAGAACAGAAATTAAAGCAGGTTTCTGTGCTTTATTTATTTATGGAAATTATTTACACGAAGTCTTGTTTAACCAAGGAAGATTAATGCTTTTTCTCTGGGTATCTGTTCACTCACAGCACTATTCCCTTGGATTTTGTTTTCCATTGTCTAATTTGAACCTCCCACACTACAGATTGTGGCTGTTGGTCCCTCTCTCACCATCTTCCACTGTTGAGAAAAGACTGACTTTGTCATCTTTGTACTTAACCTTGAGGGAGTTGTAGGCTGCTATCAGTTCATCCCTCAGACACCACTGCTGAGTCAGCTCCTCCACAATTCCCAACCTTCCCAGCTCCCAAAGGGTGCTATGCATCAAGTCCAGCCTCAGAGAGCCCAGTCCTCTCTCCTCAGCAAGGCTGAATTTTCCTGATAGAGATGTGGTTGTCTCCTGCCTCTGCTCCACAAGCAATTTGTGCCCGCGGTTCTGATTTCTGTGGAGAGGCAGGAACACGGAACCCAGGACACACACAGCTTTGCAAAAAGTAGTGAGTAAAGGCTATGACCATTCCTGGAAAATTACCTTTGGGTGGGATTCTGGTGAAAAGTCTGCAAGGGGAGGATGTCAACCTGCAACACTGGTCATTGCCAAGCTGCTTTCTGAGTTGTAAGCTGAGGTCTCAGCATGGCATCAAGATCCATCAGTGCTTCAATTCTCACAGGAAAATGATTCTTCAAGTTATCCTGGGTACATTTTCATCATTCCCATCTTACAGTTGAATCAGGGAAGAATGAAATACACCAGGCTTATTAATGTTTCTTTAATTAGTAACAGAACAAATATGCTTGGACTTTGACTGATTAATTTACACAGATAATACTGGAATGATGTGTTTTTTGTGTCCATCTTGCTCTGTTTTATTTCCATGTAAAAATATACCTCTGGTACGCAAGATTTTTAAAAAAATAGATTTTCACAACAAAGTGCTTTGAGCACTAAAAATTCACTTGTGCACTTTAATGTTGGCCTATATATTTACATTTTCTAGCCACATCCCCTCCCTACCCCCAAAATGGGCAAACCCCAGATCATAAATATCATCTGTGTATTTTGTGTACAAAACTTTCTCAAAAAAAGAGCAGAAAACACAAATGTAACAATTCTGTGGCTCAGAAAAATTGATTTTTACTCCCCCAAAATAATAAAAAAGAAAAATAAAAATACTTTTATCAAAAGAAAAATGGCACAGGGAACACAACACTAGTTATCAGGCACTGCAAGCAGAAGGGGAAGAAATTTTGAGACGTGACACTTTTCAGGAGAGTAATGGCACAGACCAGGTAGCAATGGTATGCTTTCAGAAGGTCAAAAAGGCTTTAGAATCATAGAGTAATATTGGGTTGGAAGGGGGCCTCAAGAAGAGTAAATAAGATGTCACTTAAAGTCCTCCACTTGCTGTAAGGTTAGATAATGGAAAACCAACAATTTCTACAGCCAGCATCTGCTGATCTTGAGTCAAGACAACATATCAGGAAATGCTGCCATGTTGAAAATGTTGTTTTCTGGCATCAGTTTCTTTCCACCATTTTTGAAACTTTCACAGGTAGAGTGTGCTGATCACACTGAAAAGAGACCTAGTTCACCTCCTTGGTCGTGGGGCTGCCTTGCCATTAGTCCAAGCAGTGTTGGATGCATCCTAGACTATCATGAATTCCTCTTTTCCAAATGTGAAAAATACCCTGGAAGGAAAAATGGTCCCTTTGGTAAAGAATGAATTAGGGCAGGAGGAGAGACATTCATAGCTCATTGTTAAAAACAGTTCATCAACAACTAATCCCATGAAGGCAGCTGGGAAAAAATATCACCAGCTTTGCAGGGCTGATCTCAGGTGTTACCACAAACCCACTGCATGTGGGAAAGGTAACAGGCATTACTTGGTAGCCAAGGTCACATCTGCTCACAGGGCAGGAATTGATAATTATATATTTGGAGATCAACATAACTGAGGACAAAACAAGAGGAAATGTTGCTGAAAGTTTTGATACTGGACATGGGATTGAGTCTTAAAAACCAGAGTGTGCAAAAGTCAACCAAACATGCCTCATCCTCCAGTAAGTCAGCGGCTTTCTAAAAAAGGAACCATACAACAGAGACTGAGATCTATTAAAAGAAAAACATGTCCAAATGTTTTTGGAACACTTAGGATTTGGCCTTGTTCTGAAGAGGCTCTTCTGCAGTGCTCACAGTTCATTGATTAGGAATGCCCAGAGCAAGTCCTTGGGAATAGGTCTCCCACCACACAGTATCTTGTCCCGTTGAACTCCAAATGAGCCAGCTGAGTTCGCCTGTTGGAGTCCTTCAGTGGCAAATTCGTTCTGTCATTTCTTTCTGCATTGAAGGGGGAGAGAAAAGAAAGAAACAGTAAGTGCAAAAGACAGGCTTTAGTAGTGTGACGTGTCAGGCAGTTTGGTAGGTGTCCAAAACCAACCCAAGGAAACAACCGTGGGAGTGTTGGGGAGTGTTTCTCTATTTCCCATGCCAGCCCTCCTGGGAACTGCTCTGCCTCAGCAGCTCCATCCTGGCATCCTCCTCTGTCTCTGTGGCACAAGGTTATTTTGGCTGTGCTCTAGCTTTGAGAGCAGTCCAAGGAAAGAGCTTTGGCTGAGATGTTGAAAGGTGCAGGTCCTGCTCCTGGCTCAGCTATAGAGCAGCCACACAAGGCAATACCACTCTTAGAGCCTCTCTTTGCAGCTGCCTAGGGAGACAGGACATGGAGCTGCTCCCAGTTCTTGCTCTGGGAGCTGACCACAGCTCACCCAGAGGACCTGTGGTTTTGGCAAGGGATCCCATATTCACACTGCAATGCAAATAAGTGCTAATAACAGAGGCCACAGGAACACTCCAGGGAGACCAAGCTCTGTTTAGGCTAACAGATTGTTTTCTTTAGCCAGAATGGCATCATGCCAGCTGCATTAGGAAGGTGTCCAGCTTTCAACTGGAGGAAGATGGTATTTGCCCTTGCCTTAAGTTGCTCAACTAATAGGTTCTAATCACATACATTGCTGCAGCAAGGAAAGCCTGATTCTGGCTCATCAGGTTCATGGCTTGTGAATCTGTGTGTGCACCCCAGAGGGAGGTTTGCACATTAAAATGTGCTTCCCAAATAGATCTGAAGTAGGACTGGTCTGTAGAGAAGGAAGAAGGCAACTCTGAAAAAAGGGAAATTGAAGCAGCAAAGGGAAATACAGCCAGAGAGAAGCTTAGAAACCAAGAACTTCATCCCTGTAATTTTTCCAAGCTATTTTGGCCTAACAGTGAATTTTCTGGCTGAGGATATGCTGGTTTTTTTCCTTTCTTCTTACTCCTAAATCTGGGCATCCTCAGTAGAATTTCACATCAGCAATGCTCCAACCATAATACACAACTCAGACTGGCTGTCAAGCTCCAGATGTGCTCTGCCCGCTTTCCTGGTGGCCTTCCACAATCACATGCAGGGAGCAGGCATCTCTGCAGACAGGAGTCTCCTCTGTCATGGGATTCATGGGGACTAACTCTAGCCATGTAAGTGCAAGGTTAGGACAGTCGTCTGGGCTCATGAGGCAGTTCTGGTTGCAGGACACTTTCATACACACCTATAGCAACTCAGTGCAGAGGGAAGGAGATCCTTCCTCCTCGCTGGCCCTTCCTCCCAACCCTGTGGTTAGGCCTGCTTGAGGCTTGAATGCCAGGCAATGAGACACAGATAGACCAGAGGCAAATGTGTCTCACTTCCTTGTAGCTTAACCCTAGTTGCATCACAGGGGAAAAATCTGTTCATCTTAGATTCATCCGGACCCATCAATCATCTCATGTTGCATGTGAGTCAAGGACATTGAAAGCCTATTTAGCAATGTCAGCCTCTGCTTTGGCTATTAGGTGCTAATTATTTACATTAGCAAGCATCAGTCCAAGGGGATGACACAATTATGGGCTGTATATGATGCTGAAGAAGTTTCTCATGAGGAGCAGTGGTGAGGAACAGAGGACAAAGTGATGCTGAGCTGCCATTTTCTGGAGCTGAGGGCCACTGTGATAATAAATGTCACAATCAAATTCTACAAAATAATTTAAGTAGATACTGTTGCCATTCAAGTCTCTCTTGATGAGATCATCATCTCTCCATCCCCCGAAATCACAATCAGAGCAGACAGGCAGCCAATTGACTGAGGCAAATGAAAGTAGAGTAGTAAAGTGATTAGCATGTAGGGGCAGGAGCATCTCCCCCGCATCCAGATCCTAAACAGGCAGCTCCTGCCAGGACATTTCTTAGCACTTTCTCAGATTAGGCTCTCTTGGTCTTCCCTGATTATCTGCTGCTGGATACAGCCTTTTCTGCTACTCAGCCCTTACCACAGCATGATAACTACTGGGTTTCCTATTAATTCTTCCTACTACAACATGCCCTCTCTAGGTCACACTACACTCAGCCTTGACTGTGGCACACTCACTTCTCTTAAAAAACTAACTAGGTACCTTTCCTAGTTTATGTGCCCAGGCTGTCTGGTCTCTGCTTCCCACCAGTTCTGCTGTTTTCAAGGACTCTCACTCTGCCTGGCTAATTGTTTCCCAAGGGAAGCTGCGGGAAAACTGGGAGCTTCAGTGAGGCTTCTCAAGCTTGGCCTCGATAGCTGTTGTCTGAACCTGTGTGTCCTATTAGGGCTTGCCTTCCCTCTAGCCTCATTGTAATTCACACTGGGAGCTCAAGTAGGGACCTTGGTCTGCTAAAGGGAAAACTCAAGACAGTGGAAAGGAGGCTTTGGCTTAAACCTGACCCCTGAAAGCCAAGTGGACACAACTGTCTGGAAATACTTTGATGTACAAATTGCATCAGAGCTACCAAGTCAGTATGGAGGGATACTACACTATGGTGGCAGCCCTGAGAGTACTGAAGGGTAATTCATAGATATGACAGCAGAGGCAAAGTTTCAGGAGGGTTTTCAAAGGGTAAAGGGTTTCCTTGGTGTTGCTGAGAAGTTCTCTCTTAGAGCACTAAGGCTGATGGTTACAGGACAGGAAACATGACTGTGTTTCTCAGGTAGGGTGGCTGAAAGAGTCTCAAGAGGGTGACTGCACTGCTCAGAGTCCTGGCCCACCTGAACCTACCAGTGCTATGTTCACCCCATGCCACTTTCACCCTCCACCTCCCCATCCCTGCAGCATCCTTACCAAAGGCTCCAGCTCCCGATGGTCAATAAGGCTGAACTCCCTGATGAAGTAGTAAAAGTGCTTGTAGCAGGTGTTGACATGAGCCTCAGCACCCATGTTGATGATGCTGTCAAAGTGGTGGATATAGACATGGACAAAGACACGGAAGAGGCGGGTGAGGATCTTGGTACAAACTTGCTGGAACTGCTTGGGGAAGGGAACACCTGCAAAGCAGAAGCAAATTGGGAGCCATTTGACAATTTCCAAAAAACCAGTTAGCATTTAAATGTCACTGTCACATTTCACAGGCAGTCATGGATGACAAGGAAGGACTCCCTTTGCTAATGTCAAGAGTGACAGCTACACTGGGGCATATTCCCTCATTGCCCAAAGAGCAGTTTCACACAGGCAGGGGTTAGGGATTTGGGGAGCTGCACTGGGAGAGAACATTTCTCATCCATTGAAGGAGGCCACATCTCTCCACATCTGGGCTCAATCCAGAGCAATCTAGCAGAAGATCCTTCTGCCCTCTCTCCCTGCCTTTCCCCTACAAGCCTAGGCAGGCACAGCATAAGTCGAGTTGTATTTACCCAGGTCCATGAACAAAGCCAAACACCTCCCAGAAGAAAAGATACCTTCCCTGTTCCTCTAAAAAAAAAGCATGTTTCATACTGGTTTTCTTCCTCCCACGCCTTCAAACATCACTTCTGATGCATCCGCAGAAATGGGTGGAGTTTCTACCATTTTCCCTGATCCTTGTTTCAATAAAACGCCTCATCAAATCAGAAAGAAAACTGCCCATCTTAGCAATGTTTGGGTTGTAATTTCATTGCACCTGTATGATGCTCCCTCTTGAGATGACCTCCGAGGCTGATAAAGAATGGGACCCCACACACATTGCTCTATACTTGTAGCTTTGTTCCACATAAGGACACGGTGTGGGACATTTCCATCCTTGTCAAAATGCACTACTATCACAGTGAAACTCTCAGGGCTGTGATACAATCAGTGCCAGCAACATTGGGGTAAATCTCTAAAGAAAACAAGGCTTTGAAACCTTAAGCATTCTGTTTTTTTATTTTTGTGAAGACGAAAATGAAACAACTGGAATTTGTTTTCCTGAAGCTTCTTCCTCTTCCCAGAGCAATTCAATGCAAATACGCAAAGAACAAAATAAAAACCTCCTTCCCACGGTTGTACCAGCCTCCTCCCTTAGCTTCTCATTAATGCAGCACATAACCTCTTAAAAATCTTTTCAAACAAACTCTGTTCAACCATGGCCAGCTCACAAATTTTGCGCAGGGGAAATCATCAGCAAATCTCTTAGCTAAAAAATTAAAAAGGGTAATTTTATCTTTGAATCTTTCTCATCAGCCTTGCTAGGCAATTAAAACTCTTTTTCCCAAAGGCTCCTGGCAGTTGTTTCCCAGCAGCAGCACCATGCCCTTCTCCTCTGTGGGTGGCAAAAGCAAAGGTTCCATCCTTGCGACACCATGTTTTCAATTGTGAGGGTTTGGCAGGTGCTGGATTTGGTACTCAAAAGACAAAATTATTTTTGGTCTAAACCAGTCACCCTCAGTACAGCCCAATCTCCTTTTGCTTTGCACACAGTGTTGGAGCAGCAGGCAGGGCTGAAACATCTGTGCTTGTGCCACGTCTGGATGTCCAAGCCATCGCTTGGAGAAGGACACAGAACTTGGTTCAGCATCACACAGGGAGGTGGTTTTGAGAGTGATTTGTGGCCACTGCTCTGTGTAACCACAAGCACAACTGCAGCCCCAGGGCTGCTCCTGCTGCAGTGACCTCTGCACGACCCGTTTCACTGCCAACTCTAACAGATCCCGTTAGGACTTTCTGGGAAAAGTGTTCACATCTGGCAAAACACAACCAGGCTGTCCCCATGCCAACACCTTACAGATGGTACTGGAGATTTGCTTCTACCCTGCACCCTTGGCTGCAGAGCTCTCCTTTCCTGCCAGTCTGAGGCAGGGATCAGAGAGAGATCTCCAGGCTCTCCTGCAGTCAGGAGGGACGTGGCACTTTATCAATGCCTTCATTTGAGCTTTTTACACTGAGTGCAAATTTGCTGAGCAAATAAAAGCTGTAACCCCTCAGCTGGGGACTCAAACATGCCATTAGGGTGACCCCTGCAGACCAATTTTGAAGGTCAAGAAACAATTTTTTTAATAAAGAAAAGTTTGTTATGGCAAATAATTTCTGATGAATGCACATTGCTGAGCTTTGGCTGGGGAATACACACTGTTCTGAACAGACCAGTCCTGAGCTGAGAAGGAAGTAAGATCAGAGAGTGGACTGCAGATCAAAGGATCTCAGGTTCCCAGGGCTGATAGCATCTATGGTCCAGGTACTGCTGTCAAATAACCACCCCCAGGGCTGGCAGACAGTGACATGTAGCTTTTTATGGTTTTTGTCCTGAGGTTAGCCAGGAATGATCTTGTTCTATACATCAGTCACCAGCAAGTCTTCATGGACATGCTGGCAGCTGAGAGACTTAGAGAGGTGACACCTCCAGCTACATTCTGGGTTTTCCAAAAGCAGGTTTTCCATCAGGAAACAGAAATTTAGTGTAAACCATAGAATCAAGGAATAGTTCGGGTTGGAAGAAATCTTTAAAGGTCAAATCAAATCTCTTGGTTGTCGGCAACTATGGGAGCCATAATAATGTATGGACAGATCCCATCAAGCTGCCAGGACCTCCAAGGATACTCCTGGGCTACCCTGCCACTGTGATTCACACCAGCAGCATCAGAAGCTCCTGAGAGGTGAAGCTGGGCTGCCCTTCTTTGTGTCCATCACCAGGTGTCAGTGTGTGGCCGGCCCCTCCAGACACAGCCATGCTGTAGTGGTGGCTGCCTGTCACTAATGGACTTCTGCAGGTCATCCCTCACTCTGCCATGTCATGACACCACCTACTATGGTCCTTTGGGACCAGTGGTCACTCAGGTCTGGCTCTGACTCTTTCTCCCTGCAACACCTCTCTCACTTGCACACCTGCCTAGGGAGGCACAGCCCTGGGCCATCGGGTCCTGCTTCCTCTCCCTGTGCTGCAGACATGTCTATGTCTCCTGTGCTAGGACCCTCGATACAGGCTATGGATGCTTGACTGGACCCTGCATCTGGCATGGGGCTCTGTGCCAGCTGATCAAAGCCTTTCCCCGCGGGAAGGAAGCAGGGTGGATATCTGATAAGCAAATGGTCTCTGCCAGCAGCAGTCGTGCCTCACTGCTGATCTCCAGTGACTTGGAAAGCAACCCACTGCAGCCTCAGCAGGCACTGGCCACACTGGTGAGGAGCTGGAGGAACACCCCATCCCCTTGCCCGGAGCTGGAAGAAAAGGACTCTCCAGTAAAGGCTGCATGTGACCAACCTAGGGAGAACAGCAGAAAGATCTGGAATAAATACAGGCTTGCCCAGGGTCACAGCTGCTGGCGCAGCGGATGTCCAGCAGACAACACATGTGACATCCTCTCCAGCACATGAGGGGACACAGAGAGGGCAGGCTGTGCCTCCTCCCTGCAGCCAGGCACACATTGCAGACAGCGCATTGCAGCAAGGGAAAAGGCCTGGGACAGGGATCTTGGAACTGGCCACACACCTATCCTGCATTGCAGATGTTTGGCTTTAAAATGAGCAGTCAGGTTCATTGTCATTCACATCAGAGTTGTCTTGGCTGACAGAAGGGGTCACCACAACAGCAAGTGTGGAGTGATGGGGGGCCATTCCCCACTCATGGAGGGTGACAGCTGCTCCCCTCGTGGCTCCCACCTCCCTGCCAGGCTGGGCCAGGCAGATCAGCATTACAGCCAGCAACAGAGAGACCCCACTAATGACCAATGCCCCAATAAATGGCATTTGGGAGCGGGGCAGTGCTGGCCCTTGCCTGGGAGACTTCCTCCATCTTGAAGGTGGCACTTCATGGCACAAAGCAGGAGTAGCAGATTGGTGAGGCAAAGGGATGAGTCTGATGGGACTCATTCTGCATGGCTGAGAGGTCCTGTTAGCAGAAGTATGGCAGGCCAGGGCAAAGTCAGGATGGAGCCCCAAGTTTTGACAAACCACCCTGACAGGGTCATGCTGCTTGGCTTTGTTTCACGCTCCCTAGTCCTGCACACCTTCAGGGACCCAGCAACACCATCCCAGTTCATCCAATTGAAACTGGTCTCAGCTGCCCCAGGCCGACAGCAGAATACCACAAAACCCAGTTGGGCTGATTTAAAAGCATTGAAACTACCTTTGTATTTAATTTACTGGTGCTCACCATCCAACAAGCTTGGAGAAAGCAGCAGCAACCCCACAGTCTGGCAGGCAGTGGCCACCCTCTGACTCTTCTTGCGTGATGTTTAGTTTAGATACCAGGAAAAATTTCTTCATTGAAAGGGTGGTCAGGCATTGGAATAGACTGCTCAATGAAGTGGTAGAATCACCATCCCTGGAAGTGTTCAAAAGTCATGTGGATATGGGACTGGGAGATGTGGTTTAGTGGTGAACACTGTGCTGGGTTAATGGCCAGACTCAATGATCTTAAGAGGTCTTTTCTAACTTTAATGATTCTGTGGTTCTATGAGTGATGAGAAGGGGACCACAGCATGCAATGCAAACTTGCTTGAACGCTGGGAAAAAGATTCATAGACAAGGTCAGCTCTTCTCTTCCACCCCTGATCACAGTGTGCGCTACCCTGACGCTGCACACAAACTAGACAGCTGGGAGCATCTTCTGTCCCAGGGCAGGAACAGCCCAATCCCAGGAGGAGTGGAGCAGAGCAGCCACAGCCGAAGAAAAGGGAGAATTTTACCCCTGCTCCAAGCCAAGGCAAAAGCTGTAACTGCAGCAGGTATAATTTCACTTCAGGCAGCATGACTCACAGCCCTGAAATGAATTAGCACCTTCAGTTTGCCTTGGATGTTTCGCTTGAAAATCCCAAGATATGATTTAAAGCTCCAAGAAATCTGTTTTTTCCACTCTGTGCTGATTGCTTCAAAACATGAGGAAACCATGTGGGACCATGTGTAAAAGGAAATGAAAATGAGAGGTAACAAAGTGCCTGTGCTTATGGTAAGGGACTGCCAGCGGCTCTTGGATCTTTCCTGCCATCTCCCATCTCTAACACTTGCGCTCTAGCCAATTTAATTTTTTCATGATGAATCAGTACTGGGAAGGTATTTTGCTTCTTGGCAATTGTTTTTATTTTTCCTCTGCAAATGCAGTAATTCAGTGAACCTCGTGATGAATTGTTGTTATTTCTCAATTTCATTTTGGCCACCATGGTGTTCAGAGATTCATTTTTCCTAAAAATAAGTCTTTAAAACCCCATTTAAAACTAATGGCATGACGGCAGCTGCAAGCTGCTGTGGTGTTAATTTTGGAAGAAAATAGTGGGGGGGGGAAAAAAGACAAATTATGTAAAAAATAGCCAGATGAGAGAACACCAATAATTAGCTGAGTTCTGAAAATTTTTATCCTGTTGTTATGGTGAGAAAGTATCAGATAATTTCACACCAGGTTTTCTCTGTTTTTTTATAATTGTTTTGGGACCATGCTTGAATGGCACAGCTTGAAAAGCTTTCCAAGAACTGTTCCAAAATCTCCTGAGACTGATGCTCTGTAGAGCCGCAGGCAAATCTGGCAGAGATCACGGGGTGTTTCCAGTGCTGGGTCTGGTCCCAACCCTGCGTCTGCACTGGCTTAAGAATGGAGAGGTTTCAGCAGCCACAATGGTGCTGATGCAGCACACCTGGGCTTGTGCAACCAACAGCCTGATGCTGGGCTGACTGGTGCAGCCACATCTAGTTTGCCATGGGCCCTGGAAACTCCATCCAGCCAACCTTCCTCCTTAGCATGCTACTGCCCAGCAGCAGCTCCTTAAAACCATGCACCACAGGGCAGAATGATTACAGGGAGAAGACAATGTTTTCCAGGTGGTAATTTGTTCATGTGGCCACTCACTGAATAAATCTGCTGATATAGTTTTACCAGCTGGTAAAAGTAAACCTGTAGAATCATTTATTCTTCTCCCCGCATGGTAACAATGCTTATTCTCCATCTAAATGTATTTTTCAGGACTGCTACATTGATTGGAAGCATGGAAACAAAGCACTAGCACACACAAACTGATACAAGTCATCTGGGAAAGTTGCTGCTGCTGTAGATTTATAGCCATCAGGTTGGCTTGGCTCAGCTCATCCCATATAGGGATTTGTCTCAACTGGCTGACAAACAGGTTTCCACTCCAGAGAAAGGATTATAGAGTGGGATGGAGCCCTGCAGTTGGATTGCCCTGGGGATGGGGAAGGCACAGTAGCTCCCCCCAACCCTTGCTGTGGTATGCAGAGCGCTTGGCAGCACCCCCAGACCCAGTAATAATCCCCACCATAGGGGTTTTCTGCTGGTGCCATCTCAGGGCTGCAGTCCTGCTGGTTAGCTCTGCCAGGTCACAAGCTGTCTGCTGGTGTCAGGCTCCCTTCCTGCCTTTTTGGATATCAGCTGTCCCTCTGACCTCACCACAAAGCTGGCACAAACTGAGTCACACAGCTTGGCTAAACCAAAGGTGTTTGTCACTCTGCTCCCCTCCCATTTCTGACACGTGCCAAAGCAGCAGATGCTTTAGTGGTGCGAATCAGCCCAGCTCTGCTCCAGTCACTGGAGCTGTGACCATCTACCCCAGCCAAGGTCTCTCCTGTGATGCCAAAGGACCCCATGAGCCCACAAGCCAGTGAACTATCTCTGCCCATTTCCAGCTGAGCCTCTCACCCCAGGATGAAGGATTTCCCCCCTCTGATCCATGAGATATTTCTCCCATAACTGTCAGGCCATCTGTGAGCAAGCCCTGCTGAATCATGTGCTGCTTCAGCCTTTGTAGCTCTTGGATGCAGAAGGATGCTGAGGTTAGCCTCAGGCAATGTTAGCAAGTCTGGGGAACACTTCTTGTTTCTAAAAAAAACAAATTTAGAAAAAAGAAAAATCTGTTTTGTCTGCAGTCAGGTGGCCTTCTCCAGGGAAATCTTTGTGCTGGGACAGCTTTATTGCATATAGCAAAGAGGGGCCAGGAGGAAAAGCTGAGATGCACACAGCTTATGAAACACTCACTGAGACGGTGGTCAGCTGTGCCCATGGACCTCTCCAGCACAAGCAGGACTGGAAAAAACCTTCATGCTAAATACTATCTCTTCTGATAATTTCCAAGAGCCTCTCCACAGCTCCAAAGCATGACATTCATAATTTCCCCTCATCAAACTTTTTCCCTCCTTAAAACAGCACACATCTCCTCTGTGTCCTCTCAGTGCCTTCTCTTATCCCTGGTCTTTTCCCAAGGTCTGGTTCTTTAGGAGAGAGGCTGAGCATGTCTGATTGGTCCCTGTGGCCGCTGTCCCTGAGCCCCACATCCTGCCCAGCCTCCTCCATCATCCATCCAGTGGCACAATGAGGAGCAGCTCGTCAGGAGCAGGCGGATGTGACATTTCCCTTTGGCCAAACATCTCCATCTTCTGAAATGCCAGAGCTGACAAGTAATTAATCAGCACACAAGGCAGGCCAGTGAAAGACAGTTAATTGGGGACACACTGGTGACAAAGTGCCACCAGCTCCCTTCTCAATAGCGTTTTAGAGTGCAACCTCAGCCTGAGTTCCCTCCTGCATATGTGAGGCCAGAACCACCAAGACATGCCAGGGTCTCCACAATGAAGGGGCTTGGAAGAGGGACCCAGGAACAATGTTAGAATATTAAAAAATGGATTTGCCCCATGATCACCTACAGCTAGCCCGGATCTGACCCAAAAGTGTCCCCACACTGAAATGAAAGAAGTGGAAACCAGAGGAACCAGCTATCCTTCCCCACATCAGGATATGTTACACCTTGAAGGGAGAAATGCCAGAAATGGGGTGAAAACCAGCAGCACCATGACTGTATTTTGCACCTCAGAGGAGAGCAGAGGGTGATGCAATGTCCCTTCTGTGGCTGCCTGCTTTCTTCAGTGTTAAGATGCCCTGCAGAGCCTTGTTCCCAAAGCAGCTTTCAAGCAGCATCACATCCCAAATTCCACCAATAAGGGCATTAAATTGGACCTGGGCACTCTCTTTTCTGGCTGGAGGTGAAACAGAGTAAATCCATATCTGTGCCTCTAGTTTTAGTGATGTGCAGATCTCCTCCTTGGGGACAAGCTGGAAAGAGTAAGACCTATCCTGCTCCCTGTGGCTGTCGTTTTGCCCCTTGGCAGCAGCAAGCCTGTGCCCAGCTGCAGCCAGAGTTAACAGGGACTTTTTGTTCCCAGTACAGCTGGGGCTGCTGGCTCAGAGCATCCTGCACTGACACTGTCAGCCAGCCATACTTCCAGCCTCCTCTGGAATGCATGGACACCAGGGAGCCCACACGGGAGAGATGCCTCCATGGCACAGGGAACGGCCTTGGTGAATTTCGGGGGTTGACTCCCACACACATCCCAAAGGCATCCTATCTGTCTGTCCTTTGGCACGGGGATCCAGCACTGTGTAGCCCTGACAGCCCCAGACCATCAGCAAGGCAGTGAGTGACTGCAGCCAAGGCTTTGAGGAGAAGGAAGGAAAATCCCAGGAGGAGAGTTGTCCCACTCTAACCCCTGGCAATGCCAGAGCAGCCAGGTCAGATCAAGGGGCTGGGAGGTCACCCCATCCCAGGGCCAAAATAGTTTGACGCAACCACGCTGCAGGCACTGCCTCCCCCCAACCCCTCTCAGCCCCCAAGAGCCAGAGACTTTCCTGTAAAAGACACACAACTATATGCACAGCACAGCCAAATGGGGCTACAACAGTGAGTAATGCCAGTAATTCCTCGCAGACCATTTTCTTCCATGTTTCCCAGCATATTAATGAAAATCCTGATCCTAAAATGCACTGATTTTATACAGCTCTGTCAGCTGTGCTGCTTGGCCAAACAAAAAAGGTCAAGCAGACTTGCAAAGCCTTGACTTTCCCCCCAAAGCTCCTTAAATATATTTTCACATTCAAGTAGCTTCATGTTCTACCTGTAAAACAATGACTCCAAGGCATGGTCTGAGGTTCTGGAAGCCCCACCAGCCAAGGCATCAGCTCCAACTCTTGAACTCATCTCCCCACATGACAGGAAAGCAGTTAGGTAGCAGCTAATATCAGCCTTGGCAGCTACTGAGCATTTCAGGTCAGCAGCAGAGGGGTTAGTTTGTAAGCTGTGATGCATTTGGCAGCTGCTGCAAGCTCCTAAGGCCAAAGCTTTTGAAGGAGTATATTGTACACCCTGGGCCTTGGCAGTGGAAAGGCCAGGTCATCCTGGGGACAGGCCTATGCTCAAGTGATGCCTCAGCTCCATAACAAGATGTACTGTATAATCAGGGCTGAGATGGAAAGGGCTGGGGAGTGAAGAAGCAAAGTCAGACAAAGGCTAGACCCTGGGACCATGAACCTATGTGGAAAACAACAAAGATTTGGTTAGTTGAGAGAAGAGTGTCCTGCTGGGATGTGATGACCACCTCTAGCCAGCCCTGCAGCTCAGCTCCTTGAATGGCAAGGAAGCTGATGACCTACCAGCCTTCATTTCTCACAAGCACAGAATACTTGGAAAAGTTCAAGCACATGAAAGGAGAACCTTATGCTCTACATCCCCTAGTAGCAGGATGAGAAACTCCAAGCTCAATTTTTAGCAAAATGGTCTGGAACACTGAGTAACACCTGGAATAGGAAAGGCCACAATAACTAGGATCGCAAAGTCCAGCAAGACAAACCCTGAGGTGCCCCACCAGCTTGTGAACCTGCATCAGTTAAAATCCCAGCCTTCCTGTGAAGAACCAGGGCACACTCACCTATCCTGGTGGGGAAAATGTCCTCATTGTTAATGAGCATCTCGATCCAGTCCATCAGCATACACATGTACTGAGGAGCCGACAGCTTGGTCGGCTTCTTGTATTTGCTATCGTCCTGCCACCTGTACTCATACTTGAGTCCACCAGACATGATGGGGCAGCTCCTCTCTGTGCAGTACTCCGACATGGTGCCATAGATGAGGTTGATGCGGTTGAAGAAGTCCACCACGTGCACAGCGATCCAGTCATTGATGCTCTCACCAGGAGGCAGCTGCACCACCGCTTTCAGGTCCAGCCCGGACTTGAGGGAGGCCTGGGCTTTCTTGTACAGCTCAAAGCGTTGGGTGCCTGGCTCAAACTTCTTTCGAGGGCGAAACGTTTTGTCTTTGTTGAAGACTTGCTTGAGACACAAAGCCATCATGGGCAGGGCCTGCCAGGGTGAGGGCAGAGGCTCAGTGCAACATGAAACCCAAGGCTGGGCTCTTCAGGGGTGGAAGTTTCTGGAAGGAGAAAGAGACACATTTTGGTCACACATGAAGCCAATTGCATGTGTGGGCACAGGCACAGGGACGAGTTCACACCAGAATGCTGGCTGGCCTTGCTTCTCTGGCAGCACATGGGAACAGAGATTTGGGGTGAGATTCTGGTCCCTCCACACCCACCAGGGTGACCTGGAGTGGCTGCTGCCACCTAACAGCAGCTCCTGACACTGAAAAGGGTGAGCACTGCCACAAGTGCCCTGTGCACAGACTGACGGCAGACAGAGAGCTGTTCTTCCCTCCTGAGCACCCAGGAGCCCGGCAGGCTTCAGCCAACCTCTTACCTCCAGGCTTCTACCAATTAACCGCTGCAATAAAGTGAGAGCCACGACATCAACAGAGTTCACCAGCTCAGGTAGTCCCAAGCTGGTGGCCCTTTCCTCTTTCCGGCAAAGGGGAAGCATCTCTTTCCCAGGGATTTCTCTGTGTCAATAATTCCTGACCCTGCTGCAGTGGCTGGTGAGAAAGGCCCCGGGGACTACGCTGTGACCACAGCTGGCTGCTGGTTCACACAGCCCCAGCACCGAGATCAATGGGAAAAGGGGGATTATTTTTGTTGTTCTGCCCCTTGTGTTTGTCCAAAAGAACAAAACCCACATCCGAAGAAGGGAAACACAGCCCAGAGCAGCAGAACAACGTGCCAGGATGCGGCCACCCCTCCAGGCGTGCACACAATGCACGCAGCAGCCCTTGGCGTGGCAGAGCTGATGCCTGATTCTCCGAGTGACTCGGTCTGGAAGTCACAGCTCAGCAAAGTGCTGAGCTCAGCCCTTCCTGCCCGAGATTAGCAGCACAGACAAGGGCTGCGGTATTTTCCTTTTCCTCCCTGAAGCTCCAGTGGAAATCCCATCCACCCAAGGCTGTCCCAGACAGGCTGAAATTGTGCTTTTCATTACCTGCACTCACCACCAGTGGTGGTAATGTGAGATCAAATTCCCTTTGTGCTAAATACCTTGCTGAGGCTCAGGGAAGATGGGAGGAGATGTAGAAGCAGTTTAGAAAAAGGAAGGAAGAGGTTCATGGAAAAGGGAAGTGACTGACCCAAAGTCACAAGCAGGAGGGAATGGTGCAAACTTTAGATGCACATTCATCATTGAAAAGACAACTTTAACCAGAGGCTTGCTATATGAACCCTATTTTCTCAACTCAGTTTCGAACCCCAGGCAGATCCTACTTTGCACAGTAGAGATCACCTAAACATCTCACAAGTGAAACTCTCTCTTCCCTTTAAAGCTCACCCATGGGGTCATCCCTGGGAGGCAGCAGGACCTAGTGATCATCACAAATGCCAGCAGGATCAGCCTGGCAGGGATTTCTGCACCGTATCCAGAATGTGGCAGTGAGGGGAAAACCATGGCTGGGTGCAAGCCCTGGTGTGGGTGGGAACCCCTACATGAGTGCCATTAGTGCACTAACCACAGCCTTTCCCACAGACTGGAGCCGGAGCTTTGCCACTGTTACATAGCTCACAGCACAGTGGCACCAAACCCCACCATGCCCTGCTGTACCAAGGTATGACCAGACCTGAAAACATATGTTTAGGTGCTTTCTGTCACATGGAGGGGGACACAACCACCACACAATGTTATGCAGTATGACTTTAATACCAGGGTATCTGCAGACCTTCCCCATCTCACGTGGCTGGGTGGGATTTTAATGGCTCCATCCCTGTTGTCCTCATTTATTGCCTGACAGCAGTAACTACAGAATGCTTCTTGGATACTTTTTCTTTCCTTGCTCCAAGCAACTGGCTCCAACCATGTCAAAGAGCTTGTTCCCCACTTCAAAAAAAAGCACAATCTCTCCAAAATGCCAATGGATGGGAGGAGATGGCAACATGTCATGGCTCCTCCCTGTCCCAAGGGAAAGGGTCTGTGGTACACCAGACCTGATGGATCCCAGCAGAGACAAGGGGACTCTGGGCACAGTGAGGCTGTAAAGAAAAGCCCTTATCCAGGGCTTCCTGGATTCCACATATTCAAGTCACATCCTGTTGATAACACCTCTAAAGAAAGCCTTCTGGGGAATTGGCTAATGCATAACAGTTTCTAAAATATGTATGTATGTATGCATACATATATATTTGCATGTAACTACTGCCATGGGGATTCTAATCTAGAAACAAAGCTCCAGGAGCTGTTGCTGTTTGCAGGCTCTTTCATGCAGATACTGGGTTGTTCGGGGGTGATGAGCAGCCACCCTGGCAGATGATATCCCACCAAAAGTGTCCCTTGCAGGGGCCAACAGCAGTGAAATCAGTTCTCCTTTAGTGCCTCACACTGCAAGACCTCTGCAAATATTGAGCCACTATCTGGGACATAAACAACTCATCCACAACTGCATCCCTGCATCATCCACAGCTGGATCTCTGTATTAATCCTGCAAGCTGCTCTCATTCATCAGACAGGGGGAAATGTGCTTCATGATTCAGCACAATCTGAATAAAACAACAGTTAAAAAAAAAAAAGAAAAGAACAACAAACCTGCTAAACATCTGCCAGATGCTTTCCTACCATACATCTGTCAGAATGGGAATGGGGAAGCAAAGCCCACTGCTGCCCAAATACTCAGAGACCTGTCCCTGAGCCTGTGGGATGCCAACACAGCATGACAGCCTCTCTGCTCCCCAGGCGGCGGGTTTGCTTTCTCGTCAGCACCACCACCAAATTACCAGGTCATTAAAAGACCTTGTCAATCTTTGATGGGGAAAAATGTTCTCCAGAAATTACATTTAACACAAAGCCAAAAATACATCCTGGGATTTATGACCCAAAGCAGCAGAGAGAGGCACTGAGCCAAAGAACAGATTTGTTCTCTACATCTCTTCAAAGCTTTCACTGCTCAGAGAGATCGATGTGCACGGAAGGGTGGGAGCAGCAGGGGCTAAAACCAGGACAGGAAATCCCACCTATGGCCCTTGCAGATGGAATGTACCAGCTCAGAGCTCTGCAAAGTCACAGATTCCTCAGATTTGCCCCAGGCAGAGACGGAGCACCCACTCCTGCTTTCTAGGAAGAAAAGCAAAGTCCTTTGGGAATAGACCTGGACAAATCCCAAGTCTAATTGGTGGGATAGAGCCTCAGCAGCAAATGCAAGACTAGATTTTCCTGGTGTCCACCTTTATATATCTGACCCGGATGGTGCTCTTCCATCACTGACCAAGTATTTGGGGCAGATCCACGTAAAGAGATGGAAAGTGGGAGTTCTTCCAAGGTTTATCTGCGGTGCGAAGTTCAATTGAGTCTGATGTTCAGAGCTGTCATGTTCCTGGAAATCACACCACGGTCCACTGGGGCTTGGGGTGGGACAGGAGACCCGTCCAAGTCCAAACTGCTGCTTGCACTGCCTATTTTGGGAAATCTGAAGAGTGAGCTACCATTCAACAAGCTTAGACAGCAGCTTCCTACAGCATGACCATACAGATCCTGCTGCCAGCCCGTGCCAGCAGGGCCTGTGCCAGCGCTGTGGCAACAGCCTGCAGGTCTCTGCCTTCAGTTCCCACATGCAAAATCAAAGCTTTTCCAAGAGGAGCCTTGGAAAAGGTTCCCATGCACCGCAGTTCCCATCACAAGGTGCTGCTGGCACCCCAGAGGCTCACACATCCCTTTCTGAAGCATCTGCAAACCCCCAAATCAAATCCCATCCCACTCCTGGGGGTGTACAGTGGAGTGAAGCAGGTGGCTGTGGAGCTGGAGACTTTCCCTGTTGTCACCCTGTGTCCCCACAAAGAATGTTTGGAGGAGGATGAGCAAAGCTAATGGGTGGAAAGAGACTGCCATTTCCCATTTGGCATCCACGCCGTGGTGTACGTGGTGCTCACCCCCATCCATGCTCCCAAAACAGCCTTGGCTTTGCCGAGGGCTGGCTGCAAACTCAGCTAAGTGGCCGCAAAATCCCATTCCTGGCCATGAAAACTGCTGGCTTCAGTCCTGCCCCTGGTTTCACTAGCAGAAGCAAAACTCAGTGGAGTTCAGCAAGAATCAAATATGGGCAGGGTGAAGCTACGCAAGGACAATGCAGAGCCTCTGCCAGGGAGGTAGCAGGCAGAGACACGTGAAAAACTGATTTCCTAGACTGCTGGCAGGTCCAGAGATGAAAGGAAATGAACTGGATGGGAGTGATGTAAGTTCAGGGTCAGACTAAGTTGCTAATTTCAGATTTGTTTTTGTTTTTTATTTCAGCTTTCTTTCTTTCTCTCTTTCCTTCTCTGTTTTCTTTTCATTTTAAAACCAGAGAGGAACACAGCAAGGCAATGGCCTTGTTGTAAGTCGAAAAAAGCTCTGAAAGGTCTGTTTAGAAACTGGCAAAACAAAAGGGGAGAGCAGGCAGAGCAGCAGGAGGGGGGTTGCTCCCCTCAGTCCTTCAGACACAAAGCAAGGTCACGAAAGAGAAGCTCTGGTTTTGACCCCAAATAAGCTTCAGTCAGAAACCCAGCAATAAGGATCAGTCAGACACACTGCCAGACTCCAGGATGATGGTCACAGTGATGATCCCACGTTCCTTGCCTTAGTTTTCCTAGTTTCAAAACTGATCTCCCTCCCCAGGCTCCCTTTATATTGAGGGCTGCAAAATCAAAGGCTTCAGGGGAAAAAGTGCTTTGCAAGTGCCTCTGAGAAGCACTAGTGATCGTGAAGGATAAGGAGAGACAAGCTCCACACCAGCACCTCCCAAGACTCCAGTGCCTAGCACATCCTCCCTGGATCCATCCTGAGACAGTTACACACCTGCACGAGTATCTGCCTTGGAAACTGCAGATGGCCACGTTAGCAGCAAGTTCCAGCCCTCACCAGCAGTGCAACAGCTGGGGAGGACAACAAGGGGTCCAGCCCCACGGGCAATTGCAGGGAAACTCCTGCTCCCACTACTTTGGGAAGAGGCCAAGGAGGGAGAGCACAGACCCATCCAGCTCCCAGCGCCTTAGAGCAAAGTGTAGGTTAAATACTATTAGCTCTGCACATCCCACTTGGGCTTCCCCTGGGGGATCTTGTCTTTGCTGCTTCCCTGCTTTAGAGGATTCCCTTCTCCCCGCCACAGCAGCGTGAAAGTCACAATATGGCCCCATCCCAGTGGGAGGAGCAGGACAGCATCAGCTCAACCACCATGCGCCAGAGCCCTGAGCCAGCCAGCCAGCTCCCAGATGGACAGTCTTCCAGGAGACCAGCTGGCCCCAGGGCACATCAGCTTTTCTCTGCTCTAGGAAGCATCACTGCCTGGCTGTGGACTCAGCAGCCCTATCTTTGGGCTTCCCTTCAAGCCCCACAGATGTCCAGATACAGTTTGGTCTTCAGCCTGTCCTAGAGCATTTTTGCAACCACGGCTGCTTCGTACTGGATTCATGCCCTAAAGACCAAGGCTGCTTCCCCTGAGCAACCCTTGAACTGTAGCCACCCTGGCCCCAAGCCAGGCAGGGTCTATGGGTGCATAGTGCTTCCAGGCAAGGGAGCAGATCCTTTGTTTTCCAGCCTTTCTAGATTTTTAATCACCTAAGGAAGGGGGACTGCAGAAGGAGATGGTGGTGAGCACAGTCCTAGGGTGCTGGCCCTGCTCCGTCTGTGCTTCCTGCTGGAGCCAAGCCCCAGCTGGGCTGTCTGTGAGAAATGGGGTTATTGGCTGCTGATCCCAAATATAACCCAAACGATGGAAAATTCCAGGAAACAAGCCAAGACAAGATGCCGGGATGGGGATTAAGGCCTAGCACGCAGGCTGGGGGAACTTCAGAGGAGCCCTGGGCTCTCAGCAGCATCTCTCTGCTGCCAAACCCTTCTTGTGCAAACTCCCTTGGTGATGCAGAGACCCGGGAGAACATCCTCAAGCACCCACCTCTGGAGCATCAGGACTCAGCCCACTGTACCCCAGCTGGGGGCAGCTGTCAGCAGGAAGCCGTGCTGGTGTTTCCCCGAGCTCACACGGTGCTTGGAAATCCCCAGCTCGTGCAAAACGGACCCAGATGGCTTCCAGGAACAGGACCACACACTCCCTGATTGACCCCCAGCTGTCCCTGCTGTCCCCCTTCTCTGTCACCTTGTCCTGCCTTCCTGCCACACCACAGGCAAAGCAGCAGCTCTCTGGGGACCACAGCCTGGCACAAAGGCATCAAAAAAGTTTTTCCTGAGTCACACAAGACACCTCCAAGCAGAAAAGCAAAGCACCATCTCTCCAGGTTAGAGATAGCATATCCAGTTCATTTTAGGCATGATATTCTTTGGGGCTGGGGACTTGTTCGGGGTACCTCATTCCTGGGAGCTGGGATCTTGCTGCTGCTACCAGTGACTTGCTGCGAGTCCTGTAAAGAGGTGTCCAATGGCCCCAGTGGTGTCCAACAGTTCTGGTTCAGTCCCAAGGGTGACTACTCCGTTGTCAGAGCCGTGATTCCAAACACCGGGAGCTCCAGGTCTGCGAGCTCGGGGAAGAAGATGAGAGAAGATAAGCCAGCTGCTGAAAACCCATCTCCACCGCTTGCTCTCAGCCAGCTCACCCGCCCACAGCTTTCCGTCCTCCCTCCGACAC
This sequence comes from Campylorhamphus procurvoides, assembly GCA_013396655.1. Taxonomy (NCBI): domain Eukaryota; kingdom Metazoa; phylum Chordata; class Aves; order Passeriformes; family Dendrocolaptidae; genus Campylorhamphus; species Campylorhamphus procurvoides. Next base: position 17,223 of record WBMV01002278.1, on the reverse strand, counting down.
CGGCAAAGCCCCTGCCGGGACTATCCCACTCGGAAATCGGGTGCCTTCCCACACCGTGTGCTGCTTTCCCCTGCCCGTCCCCCTTCCCCTGCGGGACCTCCTTTCCTTGCACACCGACAACCCTTTTCACGAATCCCCGTCGGCATCCCTTGTATTTATACACTGGCCGCTGAGCTGAGACACAACAGAGAAAGGGGAAGAGCCTTCTGCAGGCGCCCATGCCCCAGCTGAGTGAACGATCGCTTCTTCCCAGGCTGACTCCAAACCAAGTCGTGCCCATTCTGTGCTTAAAAGCACCTCAGGAGCACCCTCAGGGATGCAGTGCTGTCTCTTCCCACCCCCAGGACTCACCTGGCACTCCAGTTTCCTGACTCAAACCCCTCCGCTGCACTTTCTGCTCTTACTCGGGAAAAAGAAGAAAAAAAATTAATTAAAAAGACAAAAGTCCAAGCCAGGCTCTACTTTGGGGACTGTCGGCGGGTTGGGGACCGCAGCAGCACCGAGAGCCGCCGCGCTCCAGCGCTCGCTGGGCTTTCCTTAGAGAAACCCGGGGGCCGAGGGTTTTACTCTGGTCAGTGATGTCACATCCTGACCCTGCCGGCAGCTCCAGCTGTCTCTGGAAAACCCTCTTGGAAGCCGGCCTGCTGCCCCCTCCCCTCCAGCCGCCGCGGTGGGCTCGCACGCTCGGGTGGGCACTCGCACTCGCACCCCCGCACCATTCCTGGATGCTGAGATCCTGCTTGGCGGGCAGTCCCGTGCCGCTGGCAGGCTCGCAGCTTCTCCGGGGCAGCAGTGTGCTGAGGAAAAGGAGACGAAAGCCTTAGTGTTCTCCCCTCTCCGCCCACCCCGCCCCGATCTTTTCACAGTCCCTCTCCCTTCATCCTTCCCCATCTGCACACGCACAAAAACCATTCGGAGGTTTCCATGCCAGGTCAATCTGGACGCCGTCTAAAATAGAAAAGCCGGACATATGGGGCAGAAAAAAAAAACAGAAAAACTTTCTCTGCACGGAGCACTTACTTTCTCTCCCTCTCGGAGGTGAGGCGAGTTCTAAGGCGCGTTGCGGTATTTAAATCAGGCTCAGCAAAGGCAAGCCTGAGCCAGCACGCTCGGCGCCGAAAGGAGCGGCCAGCCCGCGTGGGATGTCTCGGCAAGGGCCGGGATCCGCTTTGCCTGGGGGTGTAACACTGGTGTGCACCCCAGTGTGACACTTCAGGGTGTTGCTGTGGAGTGGGAGGCAGAGCACAGCCCTGACACTCACGGCCCCCGTCCTGGCATGGTGATGTGTCCTTCCCAGGGGATGAGCCCAGCTCAGCTATGGTGAGATGAGATACTAGCCTTGCTGGAACGTCGGCAAATTGTTTGGCACCGGGACAGTTCTAGTGAGGGAAATCTTTCTAGGCTGTGCTTACACGTGGGTTTAACTCAGATTCAGCCAAGCATCTGCAGGTGATGGGCCGAACAAGTGGGGCACAGGGCAAGGTGGAATAAGGAGCAGGATTGTGAGAAAGGAAACCACAAGGAACCTGAGAAGGCAGGAGGATCTGGCTGCTGGGCATGTTTGTAGAAGCAGGGGGGTTTAGGATGAGGGTTTGAACTCCCTGAACCCTGCCTGGCATCCCCTACTGCTGTGCCTGTGGATTTACCTCCCAACCCACTCTGTCCTGTAGGACGCATCTCTGCAGGATCCAGACTCCTTTCCCCGTAACAGGGCTTCTCAGCTGTAGGTGATGCCAGGGTTTGCTCTTGAGTCAGTCTTTAAATAGTCTTTAAACATAAAGTTAACCAGCAGTCTCCCACACCAGTCATGAGGGAGCTCAGCCCAGTCCCTGCAAGGCATGTGCTCTCCTTTCCTCCCGCTCTCTGTGCACGTGGTTTGGTGCAGGTGCAAGAGAAACTATTTGGCATCTGCAGCAGCATCTTATTAGAAGTAAAGAAGACATCATAATGGCTATGCCATCAGGCAGCAGCCACCAGTAGATCATTTTCAGCTGAAGCCAGAGGGAACTGGAACTTGCACACCCTGGAAGCCCCTTGCTTTCTTGCCTGTCCCCATTTGAGACTTGGCTGAAGGGCTGGTCCTGAACCAGGAGATGGGAGAAAGACATAGCGAGGACACGCAGGGTTCACCTGTGCTTGGCACCCGCTACAACATGAGATGGTGAGGTGTCTCACACATGCAGCAGGTTTCTGCAGAAAAGGTAAAATTTTGAGGTGAAGTGCTCAGCACACTCAGCCCCAGGGGCAGGAGGGAAGCATGAGCTGTCAAATTCATCTGTCAGGCTGCTTCCCACCACCTCCATCATCAGCTAACTCAGTACAAGAGCCATAACTCCAAAGCTCAGCTTTTTGTGTACATCCATCCCAGGACCCGTGGGCTGAGCCTCTTCCACATCAGCCTTGCCCTGCTCATGAGTGATTCTCTCACAGTCATTGCAGATAGTCTCAGGTCAAAGTAACACCCCTAAAATCAGGATCTGGCTCAAGTAACCCAGCAGACTCTTCCTGGCCACTGGCAAACCACCCCCATTCCTGGCTCGAGCAGGTTCAGGCAAAGTCTTTTTTCATCCCCAATGCTGGACCCTCCCTGCTGGCACATCACAGCCGCCCAGCAAGGGCTGAGCAATGTTGCTGTACTCCATCCCGAGGATGTGACGGTCACCAGTGTCTGTGCTCCTCATCCCAAGGGATGCAGGAAACCACCAAATGCCCTCAGACCTTGTGAGCAGCACGCAGAGGTCTTCAGAGCAGATGTAACCCCTAACAGCAAATGCCAAGCCAGGAGGGAACTTTCAACTGAAATCCTAACAAAAAATGGGCAGAAAGCCAAAAGTGAGGGGGCTTGGCCAAATAACAAAGATCCTGAAGGCAGCTCATGGCCAGGATTTACATCCAGGCGAGATGAAGCCAAAATACTTAGAGGCAAGATGGGGTCCTCCCACCCTCAGCAGTCTGAAGCCAAGGGAGAAGGGCCAGGAGAACAGCAGGAGGGCTGGAGTTACATCAGCTGCAGCCCCACAAGTCCACAGGGGTGAGCAGCGCCTTCTGGCCAGGGAGTTACCCCCTTGCCTGAGGTTTGGGAAGCCTCACAGAGCAGAGAGCCCACGGTCCCAGAGCCACCTGGGGTCCCAGCTGTGGGGAGGGAAGCTAGAGTCAGTTGGGAGAAAGGAAAAGATCCAAGGGGCAGCTTTGGGGCAGGAGGGATGTGTTATTGTGAAGAGGCGATTTGCCTGTCATGAAGGAAGGAAGAGGGGGAAGTTGGTCCTGCTTCTGAAAGCAGGTGCATGGCTGAATTTATCAGGGGGAAGGAAGCAGGGGTGGAAGCAAGCCCAAGCAGGGCAGTCCATCAGACCTCATGGGTGGTCACAGGAAGAGGCCCAAGGCAGCAGTGCAGCTTTGTGTGGCTTGGCAGGACATGGCTGTGCCCCAGGGGGATGGTGGGTGCAGTGACCCCCTGCCAGACCCCCACCAGCTGTGGCAGTGGGCCAGGATTTTCCTGGCCACACGATGCCCTGTACAGCACGCTCCTGATCGGCACAGCACCCCTTCAGCAGCCAGGGAGATGCTTGTTCCCAGGGAGAGTTGGAAGATTCTGCATGCCTGTGCAGACCATAAGACAAAGCAAAGGAAGCAATGGGTTAGCTCTGGTTATTCCTAGAGAGGCAAAGAACACACCCAGAAAAGTTCAACTCAGATACATAGTGTCAGGAACAGCCATTTCCCCCTTTCTGCTCGACCTTGTCCTGTGAAAATTCAGAGATAGAGACTGAGAATTTGTTCAGCTGCAGATCAGAGGGCACTGGAGTCTTGCTCTTTTCTAAGGCACAGGGAAAAAGCCAGGCAGACATGAAAAGCGCTGGAGTCAGCGTTTTAAGTGGGAGCAAGAACATCATCCTTCAATCTGCACTTTCTTGATTGCTTTGACTGCTGCCTTCCACAAGCGAGGGTGTCTCCCTGGGAAGCAGGATGGGCTCTGGGTTTCCTGCTGACATGGGGGCACATGTCCCCAGGGCAACAGGGATGGGTGAGCAAGCCAGGGGTTTGAAGCACTGATAACAAAGAGCCTCTGGCTGCAAAACTTGCTCCACCACTCCTAGCAGGAATTCCTGCCACATCCCAGCGATGGGCTCTCCTCCAGCTGGAGGCAGACCACGGCCAGCACTGAAGTGGCTCCTACAGCACCTGGTTCAGCCATGAAGTCCTTGCTGCAGGGGCTGAAATTTACAGGGGCCACCGGGAGACTTAGGCTTCTCCTCTACGAACATGCTCACTTGAGGGCTACCAAAAACAGCTGCATCCAGCTTGGGAAGACTCTGGCCCATAAATGACTGGAAATCAGTAAAGCCACCTGGAAAATTATTGCGGGATGTCTGCCCTCCCCAAGGCAGCTCAGGTAGGATACAGGACACTGGACTAGCGGAACCACTGACCTAACTCAGTGTAGTCCACTATGTTATTAACCATAAAGAAGCAGCCTGGCCATCTAAATGGTTTTCAGCATAAAACTCACCCAGAGTTCACAAAACTGAGCAGAGAGGCTCAGGAAATCTGTTTGTGCGCACAGAGCTTAGAATAAGGAGACAAACCTTCCCTCTAGTGGCTGTATGGCACATGATGCCCACATTACTTTCTCTCACTGAGTTCTCAGTTACCTTCTCTACCCATGCCAAGCCTAAACAGCATTATTTTTCACCAGCCTTTAGGCTCAACACCGATGCTAATTGCATCAAATCTTACAAATTCTATGAGAGTTTTTAGTGCCTTACATCCAGCACAGCTGCAGATTTGCACAAAGCCACAGACTGCCCCAGGGGTCCATGTCCACTCTGCAGGTTGTAAGTGCCCATCCACCCCCATGGCCAGCTCACACCAAGGCTGTGTCAGGCTGTGCAGCTCATGCACAAGTGCATCCCAGGCACTGGAGAAGCTCTACAGCCATCAATCACTGCTGGCCTGTCTCTGCAGTAATGATTGTTCCTCCCCCTTAAAGCAATCATTCAGTGGGACAGAGGATCAGGCCTAGAGTTGCTCTTGGACCTTTTTACGATGGGTCTTCATTCCAGCTTCAGCCTCATCTCCACCACAGCAGCAGTCAGCACTATCCTGAGGGTGCTGTTCAAGTCCGAACTGTAGCACAAACACACGCATTAGCATACCTATTTCCAAAGCACTAAAAGTTTCCACTTTTCCATTTACAAACTAGGGAGCTTATTCATGATATGTCAAACTTGTACCCTACAGCCAGCCCATTGAATATTAAACAACTGTTTTCCATTACCAGGATGTTGCAGCATCTCAAGACTATGGAGCCATCTCCTTATATTCCTAAATTATAATCTGTAAGAATTCAGAGTATAATCTCTATAGAGCTCCTACAGGAATACAGTATGAAACTGCTGTCTGAAGCGTCCCCGCTCACAACAATGTTTCAAAGACACATTCAGACTGGCTTCCTGGAGAAAACACAGCAGTAACGCTTTCTGGGGCTGCAGCAAACCCCATCTGCAGCAGCACATCTGGGAATACCTCCCAGGAATTTTTCAAGTCCTCGGCTATCTCCTTGCCATTGCTCACATGTGCACATACAAGTCCATCCAGCTCTTTGCTCCTCAGGGAGGCATGATGCAGCACCAGATCACTGACAGCAAGTCAGTCATTCCTGTGCCAAGCAGTCTCACCTGGACACAGGGAAGACAAATTACAGCATGAATTTCAATGTAAATGCACCTGCAGAAAAGCACCCTTGTTCCCTCCATCAGTCCATTTCACTTCTGGTAGCATCAGAAAATGCGTTCTCTTGCAAAATGACTGCAGGTGGTATGACCAACCTTGCCTTTTTGAGTCTTATTTAAAAATTCTTTCAACACATGAAATGCAAGAAACGTTTCCTCACTTTGCCACTTCTGCCTGTTTTAAACCCCTGGAAAAGTTCTTATCTTGGGAATAACCACGTGATGGGTTGAAAAAATTACAGGTACTGACTGCTACAGCCCTACTAGGGATTTTGGTCTTTTACACTAAGAAAGAGGCTGAAGAGTAGGTTGGAAGGCTTGCATTTCACTTCTGTTGCCCGTTGCTTACCCAGAGATGTTATATTATAGCTATATTAAAAATGAATACAGCAACTTTGACTTCTTCAAAGCAGGAAGTGAATAATTGATCAAAACAGCCCTTATTTCAGCTAAGGAAAAATGATAAATGGAGCACAAACTATAAATCAGAAGAAGAAATGCTTTTTGATAGAGGTGATTTGTTGTTCAGTTTATGACAGCCCTATCCACACTCCTCTGATTGATTATTCCCCCGCTATGTAGATTGCTATATGGACACTCACAAACTCAATGAACAGAAACAAAAAGACACTATCAGGGAGCAAGACCATCTCCTTGCAGCAAAGCCCCAGGAGAAAATGTGCCTCTTCTAAAAACGTCTATAATATGCCTCTATAATTTCCTGGATGGGTAGGAGTTCACACCCAAGGTAAAGAAGTTGCTGCTAAAATAGACCTCCAACAATAAAATCATACTGTCTACCTTTAGTGCTTAACTGAACAGTGTTCACATCAGAGAATGGTTTGGGTTGGAAAGGATCTTTTAAAGGCCAGATGCTCCAAAAATGGGCTGAAAAAGAATAGAATGACAATGAGCATTACAGCAACAGGATCCTACAACTACACTAGCAAACAGATGAAACCTTTATAACTAATCATACCTCCATATCAGATCCTGGTTAAGGGCAACACAGAAAATCTTATACCAGCCCTGCCCAAAAATTGGTCTTCCTCTAACAGAGAGACAAACTACATGCCCTTTTTGCCTCCATTTCTTTGGCAAAGAAGTGAATACTTGCCAGCTCCAGGAGGTTGACAGGACACTGTGGCCTGGGCATAATAATTAGTCCTAAGGGCAAGTTAGTGCCAGGGATTTGATGCAGACATGGGAAGTATTTCACCGTTGCTCCTGCGAAGGTCCTGGCTGTCCTGTGTTTACTCCTTTCCCTGTGCAGTGCTGGCATGCAGGTAACCCACACACAGGCTGCACGTCCCACTGCTGCACTAAGTCCTTGTGCATAGACATGCTGACTGCCTCTGCTGGGAATGAAAACAAGAGAGCTCACAGCATGAATGTTTCAGGATTTGTTTGTTGAAGGCACATTTAAAAAACTAAACGGGTTGCAGGCTGTAAAGCCAGGCTCTTACAAACACTGCTGTGTTAAAGCAGCTCTGCATATTCATATTAACACGTGTTTTTCATGAGCTGTCACTCATGGTTGGTGGCTCTCTGTCACTACTCCAGTCCATCTTGCTTTTATTACAGATGGTGCCTTTCCTGAAATGGGAACAAGAGCTATTTTCTGTCCCTTCAAATACCATTTGTGGAGTTTGCTGACTAGATGCCAGCCTGAGAAAAGTTAATTCTGTGAAATGGGCAATAATTCCTCTACACTATTAAAAATATACAAAAAACAAAAACCATGTTCATGATACCCTTCTTCTCAAGAATAACATCTCAAAGACAGAAACAGCAACAGGATACAATTAAGATATCAATTAAGAAGCATAAAATTCCCAGAGCAAATCTAGTCACTCTGTTTTTTAATCCTGAGAAAAACTCAGGCCACAGTATATGTCTAAGAAACCTCACAAAGAAACAAAGAGGAGTCTGTTTTACACCACTGCTCCTATTCTTTCTTCTTGATGAAGAAGCCTGTATAAATTCCACACAGATTAAAAAGCAATGGACCATGCAATTATAATGATGAAGGGCATTTAAAATGCATTTACTGAGAAAAACATTAGTTGTCACCTCTTTCCTGATGTCAGTACAGCCTGTTACATAGTTGCTCTTCTGTCACTTTATTTCAGATTTCAAAAATCCAACAGGCAACAGGAAGTTACCGGACAGGGAAAATGGCTCTTTCTGATGAAGTTACACTGAAGCCACTGGGCTCCATTCTGGCAATTAGTTACTGTCATTCAAATGAGCTAAGTCCTCATCTTGAATCAGTGCCAGACAGGCTTGAGTGTTACATTCCCAGGATGTCTCCAGATCCTTTCTGTAGCCAAACCAAATTTGCAGAACACAAGAGACAGGACCACCCCATCCAGGACCCCTTCCTGCCTGCTGCTGGCTCACTTCACCTGCAGGTCAGGCTCTACGACTTGTCAGAAACCTGATCAGGTCTCAGTTCTCTTCCAAGTCCACTTTGTTCAAGCTCTGCTATAACTGACATGTATTTAAATTCACTGGATCTGTGGTTGAAGGTCTCCACTAATTCATAGGTCTGGGAACGATCTGTGGCATAGAAGAGCTGCACCTGGTTCGCCAAGCACTGGGCTTCGTGGACCACCTGCAAAACAAAGAACCTGTTACCATCAGGGGTTCTTGGATTTAAGTGTCCCATTAAAAAAGCCTCTTCAGCAGCTGAAAGGACACAGTCCTACTCATTGGATGGCTCAATTCCAAGTCACCTTAGTTTAGCAAATCTCAACAAACCACCTTCTTCTTGTTGCTGACCTACTTACACACTTGAGCACTGTGTGTTTTAACTACCCCCCTGCTGTACGTACACCTCAGAAGTCACACATATTTTCTGCTCCCTGTCCACTTTAAGGCACTGGTGATGTACCAAGTCCTCATGCTTCCCTTCTTACAGCTGACCTACTGGCAAAGATTGACTGTTTACTCTGAGATACAGCAGGGAAAAAGCATTATCAATGACTCTGCTCATCATTTTCGAAGTAAAGGTGTAAGTAGGTCAGTTAGAGGTGGGATATTTTAGTTATCTTGTTCCACCACTACAATCCCCAGTGCCATCAGTCCAAGGCCTGTGCTAGTATAGATATGCAAATAAATGTGCATCCACACAGGGAGAAGAGCACAGGCACACACAGACCAAACACACAGCTCTGGAGGCCTCCTGCTTTGACAAGTAATATTAAGTTTCAAACACTGTTTTAACTTGTTGGCAGATAAAAACCAGAAGCTTTTTTTTCTCCCCAACAATAAACTATAATACCCAAATTAAAAAAAAAAAGAAATGCATTGGCTGCAATGATCAAAGACTGATGATTCCATTCTAGCTGTCTCTAACATTAACTAATTAGGTTAAAGAGACATAGCAAGACCATTCTTTGGCAAAGGGTCTTTCAGTATAATTTGGTTTTAGCTCAAAACTGTAGGAGGAGTTGCAGCATAAAATGAAGGAAGGCAATGAGCAGACTTCTCTTACCAAGAACTTGGAGTCCATTTCTGCTGTCATTAGTACTATCCCTTTTTCCTTCTGCAGCTCAGGATAATGGTACAAGACCAATTGGCTTGGAGCAGTTTCACCTTGGGTCTGAAGGAGAGAAAGAAACCTGTCAGTATCCCATAAAGAACTTCAGCTCTACTGCAGATTTGGGTGCTTGATTACAAACCTTTGAGCATTAACTGCCACACAGGCAGTTACTCTGCAAGGCTTAAGGGTCAGTTCTAATTAAAAGCTCATTATTCCTGCTATTTACAGAAAACAGGGGGATTTGCAGAATTAGGTTGTGGTTTTTCTTGACTAAAGACCATTCTGCATTTAAAAGAAACACAACTTTGAGAAAGATATTTCATTTTAGAGTACCTACTGCTATTTTAAGCAGCTTGTACAAACAATTCTAAAAAGTTTGGCTCTTGCTTTTATTTTGAGGCTATTGGACTTCTGCCTCATTCTCCTTTAGATCAGGGAGACACTTAATACCATAATTTTACTAATTTACCTGTAATTAATTTACTAATTAACCTGTAACTAATGGCAGGTTTTTTCATGATAATTCTTTTCAAGTTAAGCTAGACAACCTGTTGGTTAAACTATTCAGCAAATACCATGTCTTACGATATGCTGATATTGTATATGTCTGTATCCTAAGCCAATTCTTGACTTTTTATTTTAAACACTCACCTGAATGTTTATTAGGGAAGTGAAGTGTAATTCTGTTCCTGACCATTGTCCCACAAAGAACTCATAGCCTTCTTTTCTTGGCAAAGCATACAGAAACTGCAGAGAAATAATGAAAAAAAACCACCAAAAACCCCCCAACAACCAATTTTCCCTTTGAAAGAACAAAATGATGCCTATGTCACACTGGCCTCCAGCATTAATGCTTTAAGGAGAGAACCACAACAGAAAAGAGTGTTTCTTTGCCCCGCCAAGAGTGACAGGACAGCAAGACCCAGCCTTCAAAGCAGGCAATAAACCAGAATTCCCTTATCAGTGTTTTTCATTAGCAAAGATGTTGGCACATATTTTTATCAGTATTTTACGAGACACAAAAAGAACAGTGAAGAACATTCAGACTCTGTCCTTTTTGTTCTTCCCTAGAAAATTAACACCAGAAATGATCAAACAGAAGGTAAGGAGCATTCAGAGTATTTAATCCTGTAATTTCATCAACTATTCCAGAACAGGCAGTAAGCATCTTCTCTCCAGAGATTTACAGCCTATTTGTCTCCACAGTCTACAGACTTGCTTATTTTCCCACACCAAGGGAAAGGACAACATGGGAGCAGAAAAACATGCAGGATACCTGACTAAACGCCAGTGCACTGTACAGAAATGCACTTAAGGCTATAAATAACTTTCCAATCTCCAAGTAGCTCGGGAAGCCAGATATATTTGATCTTGCTCCTGGCAAGTGAAATATATGGGGCTAATCCATCAACCTACCAAAGTCTCCATTCCCTGGGAGATTCTGTGCTCTGGTTTTCTCAACCCTGCATCTCTTCTATCTAGATCAAACTGTTTAATACATATGAATGGCCGTTGCTTTATCTGAACACTAAGACAAGTATTTGAACACCTGGATTCTACTAACAGGGCTGATACAGTAAGTATCAGAATACAGGAGGGTCAAAAGTTTACAAATGAGGCTTTTGAGAGGAGAAGCACATTGCAGCTATACAACCACGCACTGCGAGTCTTGGCCATACGTACCGATGGACACTTCTGGGCTCTCTTCCACATTAAATCAAACTTCTCTGCCTTTGGGGAAGAAGAAAGAGAAATTCAATTTTCATAACACAAACGTGGATGCAGAGTTGTTCACAACCACCTCATTAACCTTTACAGGGTACAACTTCCATCTGGAGAAGGTCCCACCACGGGAACATCTAATGATGAGTGCATGGAAAACTGTATTTAGTTCTTAGTAACCCAAATGTCATCGACATCCTGTTTTAACAATGCTGTCTCTAAGATGCAACAGCAAACTCCTTGGATCCAAAGCTTTATTCCTTGGAGGTGAGGGCCCCATGCCTCAGGCTTACATTACATCCTCTTTCAGTAACTGCTCCACTGCATCATACAATGTCAACAGTTTAGCAAGACAATATATCCCAGCATATCCAAGTTGTGGATTTTACATCACAGTCATCTGTTCTTCAGTATAAAAATGCAGCCAAGATATTCACTCAAATAATACTTAGTTCTTATTTATATTAAAACCACAACCATATTTGGTCAGCCCTGATGAAACCTGGCACTCTCATTCATGTGTTCTCTCTGTTCCCCCAAATCTTTTGCTTTCCAGCACCATATATTAATACCTACTCTAAGGTGTTCAGGAAAGAAAACATATGCCATTCATCAACAAGAAGTTCTTCTGTGTGTACTTTTAAGCACTGGAGAAATTATGCAAGGCCTTTCTTTCAGCCAACAAAAAGCTTCTGGCAAAAGACAAAGGTTTTTTTTTCCCCCGATGACACCATGAACTGCTTCCTAATGTGCCTGGGATCTGGTTTGCATTGAAGTCTTAAAAAGCTTCCAATGCTCCTCTTAAAACAGTGCACCAAAGAACAGTGCCAGCCCCACTAATGAAAGACCTACATCATATTAACTGGAATCCCTGTCTTTGGCCTTCTGCTACAGTAAATGTGCAAGTCAAACTATTTTGACAACATCCACATGTTGGGAAAACCAAACCTGATGCTGCTTGACTTCAAATCCCACATTGCCATTTTCAGAGCACACAGCACGTCATACATTTAGGATACAGCCTCCCACTGACTTCAATTACAGCTCAAAGGACCAAATACAATTGCAAATCAGATTCCAGATCTAAATGAGGTTTCAAAAACTCAAGAAACACAGAGTTTGCGCACAGCTGTGAAAAGACAGATTTAAGAGATCGCAATCACAGAACGACTCTGAAGCAAAGAATAAAAAGAAATCCCCAAAGTGAAAAAAACCTCCTTCAGCCTAATGCAAACTAAGAACAATTAACATCTGGTAAAGTTATCAGGAATAAGAAATATGATCTTATCACAGGAAACACCATGCAATCTCAACGAAAGACAGCGCTGCCAATAACTGTAAATGTATGAAAGTAGGTCATAAATGATTAGCCATATGCAAGTTACCAGCCAAGGGCTCTAGTACTGCCATATCAACCTTGAGTCAGCTGTTTGTGCTGCAGGGAAGAGGCAAAAGAAATGAGCAACTCTGAGAAAAAAAAAAACCTCTAAAAATACAAATGTTCCCTTAATAGGCACTAGGGCACTGTGAAGAGTATTGGATGCTGGGAATAAAATAAGCCTGGAAAGTCAAGCCAGGTATGCAGAAAAAAACTATTTGATTTATTGAGACTTCTCTAAGTGAGTAAAAAAAGGGATACATGTTTTTTGAAACAAAAGCCTTTATTTGGGGCAATAAGATAACCTAGAAAGAAAGTTTGCTCTTGAAACCTCATTTTCCTTCAATAATTGCTTTTAAAAGCAACAGAATCACTGTTGGAAAGGAAAGCTTTGCATGCTGGCTTTTCAAGTGCAGAACTACAGAACTACTTACAGGAATAACAGCATAAACTGTATCTTTTGCAGAAAAATACTGATTCCAAATCTGTAGGAAACAAAAAAGATGAGATACAGTTAAAATCCAGAATCAGTAATATTAAATGCTTTAGAATGTCAACTAACCTTTGTAAGCACTTTGAGAAGTCATTTTTCAGTCTAGCCTGACTGACTTTTCTGCTAATGCAACACACTTCTCCAGAGGTTCCAGAGTACTTGCACCTAATGACAGATTTCAGCTAGGTAACAGAAGTCAGCAATGGGCTCAGAGGTGGCTTGAGATGTATGAGCCTTCAGAAGTGCTTCTTACATTTTTCCCCAAAATCATACTAATGATTTCTAGAGTGCTTGAGAGGGTTTTTTTTTGTTGGATTTGTTGTTTTTTTTAATAAAGATATACAAAAAATTTTCAACAGAAGACAAGTCTTTGCATACTGCTCTTCTGTGTTGACAATCTTTTTCTCCACCACAACAGGAGTGTAATACTATAGAAACTCATAGTTTTTAATAAGTGGACTAGCACAAGTAAAAGTCCAGACTTTTTCCGTTGCTCTTCCCCAGTCCTATAAAACACATGAGAATTGCCAGCAAAATGTTTAATCAAACAGGAAGAGAAAACACAATACCAGATCCAACCCAAGCCCTATCAGAAACATGCAACAGATGTGACTTTTAACTAGATAAAAAGGGAATACACTACAAAGCCAAGCAGGTATTAGGGAGGATAATTTGATTTACACTGTTCTTCAAACAAACAGACTCACCCTGCTCCTTCTTACCCTAACTAACTCTAGTATGAGTACACAGGCTCCCAAGAGACATAATGCAAACAAAGGTACAAGGTGGCAAAAGCTTTGGTTTTATTCATGCAAAACAGGTGTACAATAATCCATATGTGCTACTACTGGGATTCCCCTTTACCTGGCTTTAAATCTGACAGGGGCTTGCTAATGGCAATTCAACTGCTACACAGTAAATAGCAACAATTACAGTAGAGACAGTTTTTGAGTCAAGTCCAGGTGTATTACAGATGTATTATTTATCAAGTAGAAATATCTTAGGAGGACTTAGCTGAACAGATAAAACTTTATCTTCTCCTATTGATATGCATATGACTATGCTTTTTATAAGTATACATCCATAGCTGTGTTTTATTTCTAAGTAAAATTCCTATGTAGATTACTATTAAGCACAGATGTGAAGAAAAATTTATTCAATTTAAATCCATCACCTGTTTTATCTCCTCCGCTGATTTTTCTTTCACCATCTCAACATTAAGAATCGAATTAAGTGTCTGCAAGAGAAAGCATGAGGAAATTGGCATGATGGCAGTCCTCTGATTCATGTAAGAATCCAGAATGAATGGATGCAACTACAGCAAACAAAATCAAACTAGAGGAACTTAATTCAATTTACAGTGTAACTTAGTACTAATTGCCAAATAAACTAGTAAAACATAAGCACCAACATACCAAGAAGTGGATTCACACACTGAGGTAGAATAGGAGAGATTTTTTCAGGATACAGCACATGGTTTGCTCCAATTGTCAGAGCTCTACTGAAGCTGCAAGAGTTACTGCAGCCTTTCGCCTTCAGCCATCTCAAACATGCTTTTTGGCAGATTTACACAGAAGGTTTGTTTCACAAGAATGTGAAAGAGAACAGAACCATTCTCTTGTCCGTGGGCTGGCTGATCATACTTTCATGCTGTAAAGGCAGTTTAAGCCTTTCCACTTGTTGTTCAGAACAGATTCCCCAACTAGCAGGAACTTCCAGAAAGTCACAGAGAAAGGACAGGGTAATAAAGAGTGCCAGGAGTTTTAAAATTAAACACGATCCCAACAATAAATTAAAACCTTACACTCAAATGCAGCCTAAGGAACACCAGGTCTGTGTCAAAGAGCATTTGGCTGAAGAGCTCATTGTCGCAATACAAGTTGATCTACATCCCTGATTTGCCACAAGGTCCCCTCCTAACATTTAAGTTCTTTTTCCTTACCTTATCCTTTGTGAATCCTCCCTTTGATGTCTTTGTGCCCAAGCCTTCTGCCTACAAGAAAACATCCTTTAGTTTTATAGCTAATGCTCTAGTATCGTTTATTTGCCTTCCCTGCCATGCATAACAAGGCTGTTGACAAAAATCTCTTGAGTGGGAGCTCAAGGTTAAGGTATTTGAAGATTGCTGCAGCATGTTTTTAATAAACTAAGTGATTGATTAAGTGAAATAAATGAGGAACTTAATGTGAATTATGAATTTCAAGGCCAGAAAGGATTAGTTAAATGCAAACTGTTATGCATCTTTGGATCCAATATTATTGAACTGTTTTCTTGCTTTCACTAAAAAGTGATAAATGCACGATTGTGTCACTCCATCTGGTCAAACTAATCTGGAACTAATTAAACACTGAAACAAGACCTCAAGCAGGGAATTTACAGTCTAAAAAATAGCAAAATAATACACAAATGCAGAACAATACTTTTAGCCATCACACAGTGAAATTCCAGGGCTCCTACTAACAAATGCTGCAAGTTTGTAACATTATGCTGAACCCACATAAATTACACTATAGCTTTAATGTATGTGATTTACACAGAAATTTGGTCTTGCCTTTTCTTCCATGCATCTGATAAATTCTCCTTGGTTGGAATATCCCACGGGCTGCTTTTTTACTTCACTTCTTTTTTCCATACGGGATTCAAACACATCTGGACTGGATCTGAATTGGAAAAGGGACTACTAATAGTTTAACAGAACCATAGAACATCTCAAGTTGGAAGGGACTTATAAGGGTCATCCAAGTCCAACTCCTTGGAGCATAACTGGACATAAATTTATATAATTAAGACATTTCAGTTTGCTTCTAAATAATCTTAAGTTTTTAATTATATAAAACAGGGACAATCAAGGCAGCATTAAGAAACTGTGAAAGCTGTTGCACAACATATCTGCTGAATCTCTCATGACCCAAGGCTTTGGATTTCGGTTTTTGGCACTGGATTCCAACAAGACCACGTTGGATGGGGCTCTGAGCAACCTGGTCTCATGGGAAGCATCCCTGCCTGTGGTGGTGGGGGTGGAACTAGATGATCTTTAAGGTCCCTTCCAACCTAAACCATTCTATGGTTTTATGATTGCGTCTATGAAGTCTTTTGCTTCACTTCTTTTTGTTATTCAGTATGGTGACCCATCTTTATCAGGGTAATTCAAAAACACAATTCTACTATGGGCTGTTCTGACTGAGGCCTTTCCAACAGATGGACTTACACCCAAAATAACACCAGCTTCTGACTGCTCATTTTCTGTTCCAATCCTCATTTATACTACAATGAAAGACTAAAAGTTGGAATACTCTTTGCCTGCTCCAATGGTTTCCAAGGGTGGAAAGCAGTGCTGGGTGATTAACATAATTTGACTTTTTAGAATGCTTACTGTGGTACTGATTCATGTTTTTAACTTAAAATTTCAATTTTTTTGTTAGCAAAACTATCTCTTACCAAGATGAGCATGTTGGGAGACCACTCGAGTACCCACAACACCAGCAATTCCCTCCCATTCTCTCCTCATTTTGGTGTGCCCCCATTTTTGGGGTCTCTCTATAATTAAGGGACATATAGCAAATTGGGGAGAGCCCACAGACTTTCGGGGGACCTCCCAGGATGCTGGACCACCCCAGGTTTTTATGTCTGAACACAGGGATGTTCAGGACACTGAGACAACCCCACTGTTAACCCTCCTTTTCCTCCCCCAAATTTTGGAGCTCTTCCTCCAGTTTTGGGGTTCCCTCTGCAATTCTGGGGTTCCCCACACTCAGGAGACTCACAGGATGTTGGGGAGACCCCCAGGATTTGGGGGGGATCCCCAGGATGTTGGGGAGACCCCCAGGATTTGGGGGGATCCCCAGGATGTGGGAGCTCCCCGTAGCTTTTAATATAACCCCCGTGGCCCGTTCACGACACCGGGACAACCCCACCACTGCCCTCCCTTTTCCTCCTCCAAATGACACCGACACACCTGAAACCTCAAGGCCGCAACAGGCCTAAACGAATCGATTTCCTCGTGAGGGCGCAACGATAAAATACAAGGACCTCCCCCTTTCAAAAGACAGCTCCCCCTTTCTCCAAAAAGCAGCTCCCCCCGACCCTCCCGCTGCTCCCTTCCTCAGGGCCGGCCCCCTCTCCCCGCACCTCCGCAGCTCCTGGATCTTGTGCCGGTACTTCCCGTAGAAGGGGTTCTCCGCCAGGCCCGCCTCTCCTGATCCCGGCCCCGACCCCTCTCCCGCTCCGGGCCCGAGCACCCCCCGTGCCGGCGGCACCAGCAGCCCGAGCGGCCTCAGCGCAGCCCGGCTCCTCAGGGCGGCCCCGAGGCCCCAGCGCTGCGACAGCGGCACCGCCATGCCCGCCCGGCCCC